>SSNQ01034457.1:523668-528668 GCA_006942095.1 Nothobranchius kuhntae | reverse complement strand
TTACTACATGTTGGTGTCAGTTTCTGAGCTAACTAACATTTTGAGATACCGCTCTCTATGAGCCCCACACTGAGTGAGCTACATCTTTGGACAAGTAAACTGGGCTACAGTCCCAGGAGCAGCTGGAACTGGTTTGTGTAGTCTGTTTTTGGGAGAAATGAAAGTTAGAGAGAGAAAGACAAAATGTTTCCTTGAGGTGAGCTGCATGTCCTAAAGGATGAAGAGCAAGGTCACCTTGAAAAACAAACAGAGTGGAGTTTGCTGATTAAGTCACTACTTCGATATGCAAACAAGGACTAACATTTTGGTATTGTAGTTTCTTCTTCAGTCAATTCTTCTCCAGATAGTTATGAATGGTTGCTAGTGTAACCGGGTCACCTTAGTTCCCGGAAGTAATTCTGGTTGTACGTGTCATGCCGCTGACACGGGGAGGCCAGGTGTGTAATCAGAGGGCTGCTATAATTAGGGCAGCTGGGTAGCTGCAAAAGCTGAATGCCTGGCTTTGGGTGCGGACGTGGGTGCGGCTAAGTGGTGAGTGACCTGGCTTTGCTTCAGTTTAGTTAACGGTTATATTTTTAATCGGTTTCTCTTTATGAAGTGTGAGCAGGACTGAGGGGTGAACAACCGGTATTTTCATTGACAAGCGGTCGGCCGATGAGGTACTGGTTTATAACATTCACAGCATTGTTTATGTTTCGTTAGAACAGGACTAACAATGCGTGTTTTGTTCACAGACCTTAGCCTGCTACTGTTTTTCCAGTTCTCTTATTAAATCTTTTCTAGTTCTTTTATTAAACCGTTTACCGGTTTTATCTTGTTACTGATCGTTTCCTCTAGAGGGGGAAGGAAGCAAACTTGTTTGTGAGTCGGGTGGTTAGCGTTAAGCGCAGTGCTGTCTCTGGGAGGCTAGGTTCTTTTAGAGTATCCGCTGTAGGGGTTTGTTGGGGGTTTTACTCACTTCTGGGTGACGGGTGTATGAGCTTTAGTTAACGGGAGCACTGAGTGTTTTTCTTTATATTATTGTCTCTTGTGTCGGTTCCCTACAGCGGCTTTGTGCTTTTAAATAGTAATTGGTGTGTGTGTGTGTGCGTGGTGTGTGTAGTCCCAGGGCCAGCATTGTCGTCGCTCTTCCCTCCTCTCGTGTGTAGGGTTTTTAGTGTTTGGAGTTTTAGCCTATTCCTTTTATCCCGACCTGGGTTGTTTTCAATAAAATCTCATGTGCTGTATCTTATAAATAAAACTGTTAAACTTGTGAATAAGCCTCTGCTGTTTTCATCAAGGGTTATTATTACCTACGGTTTAGGATCCAAGCATCCAACCCTCTAGGTCACACTAGGGTTCTGCGAATTAGGTAGACTTGATAAACTCAACTTTTACTCTTCCAAAAGACACAAAGCCTTTTGGTGAATATGGGCCTGTGAGTCAAGTCAGTTACTATTCCATCAAATGTTTTAATCATTTAATAATAAAGTTGTCTGAATCATTTAAAATAGTTCTCCAGTTCACACAGATCTATCTGTTTCTCTCGTTTACGGTTCAGTTTAAATTCAAGCAAAAGTTCTACATTTCTGTCACTATGACTTTAAACAGTGGCGTGATGCCTTTTCATTTCCGTTGCTACAAGGAGGTTCAGGGTTAGGGTTTCATCCACAGATGCTGCTGGAAAAGTCTGCTCACATGGACAGACGGGCTTTTACAGCACAGCATAAAACATAACGAGCACAATCTGAGTTCTCATTCCACTTTGTCATGCTTCGTATTTTCATTAGCAGGAATGAAACATTAACATAAAATAAGAGCCTCCAGCCTGATGAGTCGTATCCCAACTTCTAAGCTGTTAAAAACGCGACAGAGGATTCAGGCCTCACACCGAAGGTATATGATGTCAGCTTGGATTTTAAAAGTACCGCTGTTGGTTACAATCTGGTCTTGTTCATGAGTTCACATAGTCTAAACGCAGCTTCAGGCTGATCTTTATTTCCGTACGCAGTCTTCAGGACGATAATGTGAATGCTTGTGCTGCTGAAGAGTGGGGCTTTACTCCCTATCTGCTTCTGTACTTCCACTGAGTGCGCTCAACTTTTCTAATCCCTTGTTCCACTTACATTTGAGCTCTTGAAAAGAAAAAACAGCCACTTAGCTTTAAACTCATAAAGAGCAAGTATTACATTTATAGAATGAGTTCCTCCCGTTTTCCACTCTGTTGTTATTGATTGTTCTTAAATGCTACGACTCCTGTTGGCGTGTGTCACACTGGAGCTGTCACAGCAAGGGTGGGTTTAATTTTGAGCCTCGAGGGCGAACAGAGTGATGCGCACAGGGAATCAATGTTTAGTTGCTTTCACGTCCTTGTTCCTGTTAAGGTGTTCCAGGTATTCTAGCTTCATTAACACCTCTGCAGTTAGTTTGTTAGGCGTGTTGGAAGAGAACTCAAGTGAAAGGCTCCATCAGGGTTTACCTCAGGAGTTACAACCATTTGGTTCAAAATCAAGCATGAGAACTTTTCCAAGACAATAAAAAAGGGATATCTGACTCAGGGAACAGCAGGAATCCTTTTGGGAAAATGCACCTAGAAAAACGTATTGTTAGGATCTACATGAAATATTTCTATATTACTTCAACATGGTATATAAGGACACATACCTTGACCACATCCACGTCTGTCGAGGTGCAGGTAACAGAGTCATCGACCTCCCTCACCTGCCCGTCCGTTTCCACAGTAACCAGTTTGATGGGCACTGCTACACGACGACCAGTAAGAATGGCAGTATTCACCACCTCGGACTCCTACAAGAACCAAAAACAGAAAACAGAGATACAAACTTTTGTAATGTTAAACTTAAGGCAGCTTTATTGGTATAAAACCTCCTTTCAGCAGTATAAAACCTCCTTTCAGCAGTATGAAACCTCCTTTCAGCAGTATGAAACCTCCTTTCAGCAGTAGAAAACCTCCTTTCAGCAGTAGAAAACCTCCTTTCAGCAGTAGAAAACCGACCAAAGTGCTTCACAGAATTTAAAATCATTAAAAACAAAACAGAAGAAAAAAGCATAAAAACTAAAGTTTAAGTCTAACACTGAAAAGACAAGATTTCGATCATTTGCCTTTAAAGGGGTATTCCACCCAAAATTCAAATTTAGTTTGTTGACGTATATCCCAGAGTTAGATAAGTAGGAAAAACAGGTTTTAACCAGCCCAGGCGTTCTCCTGACCCGGCTGTACTCCTTTTGCTTTAGCTTATACTCACAATGCTAGCTGGACATATTCACGTACTGTGTTTAATGCTAAGCTAAAGCTAAAGGAGTACAGCTATGGGGGGGGGTCCCTTTAACACCTCTAATTGTAAAATAACAATTTACAGATAAAGGGATAAAGGTGTAGTTAGGAATCTTCATAGAAGGGTTTTATTTTATTTTTTAACTAATCAGTGTCTTACCTTGTGGGTGACTGAAGTTATGTTAGTCGAGAGAAAAAAGAAGAAGTGGTATTTGGGCCAGTATTCACTACTCAACACAACTCAACACTTAAATACTTTCTTTGTCTTTTGCATCGGTTTTACATGTCATTTATTTACACAAAACCTTTTAACAAACCCTTTCCAGCAGGCTCTGGGATCCTTTTCCGGCCTCAGAGTGACGTAAGTATAAGGAGCGAGGCGGTGTGGAGGGTTGAAGTTAACTCAGTGCTGCTACATCTGAGCCACTAAGAGAGGTAGCCACAGGTCTGAGGTGGTGAGTAGGTGTGAATGGAGCTCAGGTCTCATAGATCCAATCTGAACGAATCAGGTTGTTGTCCATCAGTGACTTGATGCAATCTGTTGGTTTCCTTGTATAAGAAAACATTTAAGTAATTGGCGTAATGACCGGAACGCCATTGGAATGTTTTCCATTGGGAAGTACCTCGAGATGGCATTTCGCGATTTGGCGCTATATAAAAAACTGAATTGAACTGAACTGAATTGTGTGGGTGGCTATACAATACTTCATGTTTGAGTAGCTTTAAATAAGCCCCTTATTGTAAATCAATGATTGAAACAATTTTAATAACAATAACAATAACAACAACAACAACAATAATAATAATATTAATAACAATAATAATAATAATAATAATAATAATAATAATAACAATAACAATAATAATAATAATAATAATAATAATAACAATAACAATAATAATAATAATAATAATAATAATAACAATAATAATAATGCATAGGTTTTACATAGCGCTTTTAGCCACTACTCAAAGATGCTTCACAGTCAGAGAGAAGGCGACAGTAAAATAAATTAACAGGCTTTAAATGCTCGATTAAACAGGCAAGTTTTCAGTTTTTTGAATTTATGAAGTGAGTCAGCAGCACGACTACGTTGGGGGAGAGCATCCCATAAGGTGGGAGCAGCCACAGAGAAGGCTCTGTCCCCAATGGTGCGATGTTTTGAAGTTATTGTGTGAGAGAGGAGATTGGAAGCAGAAGATCTACGACAACGAGAACGGCGGTGGAGATTTTCAGGTAGCTTTCAACATTTGTGTCCACTGAGGCACAATTACGCCATTTTATGTCATTTTTATGTCAAAAGTAAATAAAAAGAATAAACGGGTGAAAATATTTCAATCAGTTAATAATCATAAAATTGTGTTGTGTTCCAAAACCAACAAATGCTTCTGAAACGTAACTTTAATAGGGGAGAGAGAGGGAGGGAGAGAGGGAGAGAGAGAGAGAGAGAGAGAGAGAGAGAGAGAGGGAGAGAGAGACTTAAAGGTAGAGAAAAGGGAGGGGGGTGATTATAAACCTCACGATTATTGTAATCAGCATGATTACATTTGATTAGATCCTTCCAGTAAAAATAGCACAAACAAACCGCCACAGGCACACACCTCAGGACTCGGTGTGCTCGTGTCAATCTTGATTATTTGGCATTGAGCTTCCAAGGGGGCATTTATCACCGCCAACACCAAAGCAAGCCTGATTACAGGGCACTCTGCTTGCTCTCGTTTCCCC
>SSNQ01034457.1:511883-523647 GCA_006942095.1 Nothobranchius kuhntae | reverse complement strand
AAATGGTAAACATTCGTTTATGTTTGTATGCCATTTGACCTTATGGCCAGAGAAAAAGAGCCTAAAACCTGCTCAGACTGTTCTAGCTGCATCTTTAGAAATGAGTCTGGGACGTGAGTGTTTCCTTCAACCAGAGCATCTGTTTCCATGTTCCCTTAAGCCCCGTGAGAGTAGGACTCCTAAACTAGAGAAACGATGTAAACATCAAACGATGCACTTATAGGAGCCGAGGCCCTGCGTAGATGTCATCAGCAAAAGCGGCGGTTAGCTGTGGCTTCAGATTGTGTAAAGTTAGTTTTCTGTAAAAACGTTTAGTTGTGGTTGAAATAATTGTTGAGAAGGCCTTTAAATGGAAGTAAATGAGCTTTTAACATTTCTGATGAAGCGTGGTTTTTCTGTAAATGTTTATGTTTTCACACTCAAATCTGCAAAGCTTTCGCTTTAAAATCCCTCACACAGCAGGCTCGCCTCCAGAGTATCATGGCTGAAAAGTGTGTACCAGCAGGGCTTTTGGAGCTTATTATGGGCTGTAGGCTAAAGAACGGAGGGCACAAAGAGTCTAAAATGCTCTTTTTCAAACGTGGCTTTGTGCTTTTCCCTCTGAAGCTGGGTCACTGCTGAGTCAGAGCAGAGGTCAAAGGTTAAAGGAACGTGGAAAACAGTCAAACTGGTGCTGCAACTGGAATCATTGGTTTCTAATGACCAGAGGTGTGGACTCGAGTCATTATTTTAATGACTTCTGACTTGACTTGATAAAATCTATTAAGAATTACGACTTGACTCGGACTTGAACGCCAACGACTTGCAACTTGAATCGACTTGCATCTGTTGACTTGATGATGACTTGAGCGTATTTGATATTTTAGCACAAAAGTGGCCCGACATGCACAAAAATCATAAATCATTCTTCCTTTAGGGTTTGATTTAAATGCAGCAGCGCTTTGTTCATAATCAGTAGGATGCAGGATTGTTTTGTCTTGAAACTGACTTACAGAAAAAAGTACAAATTCATTAGAAGACAGAAAACTGAACAAACACGCGGATAGCAGCTCACACACACTTGACACACACACCCTTGAGAGTTTAAGCTCATGTGACCAGTGACAACTTGCCTAATACACCATTCCTATCTGCCACACACACTCTGGTGTGACCTTTATATAATGAGATCCTTCACTTGTTTCCTCCCAAACACACACACACACACACACACACACACACACACACACACACACACACACACACACACACACACACACACACACACACACACACACACACACTTTCCTAATCAGTGATTTCTACTTTTCCTCTCTGCGTCTCATTCTGCTCGTTCTAGCCTGGAATGAGAAACAAAAGTGTCGTCCAAACATCGATGCAGCTACAGAAGCAGGAGTTGAGAGGGACGTTTGGAGGAGCAGAAGAAAGGAGTGTAGAATGATTAAAGAAACAACAGCAGAGGGCAGGGGTCACAAGGAGAGTAAACACTAGAAAATAATGATTTCCTCTCCAATTTGAAGTAAAATGATCAGGAGGAATGATATGAATGTGTGCTTCTACATGTGCCCGTGTTTGCATGACGACTGTTGGTTTCTAGTATTTAATGTTTTTGCTGATGTAACCCAAAGCTGTAGAAACCAACAAATCATCACAGAAGTTAAAAGCTGTATTAGTTTCATCTTTGCTGTGCATGGGTGAAATCCTTCATTTAACTCCTGGACCGGGGTAAGCTTCATGCTTGGAACACTGTACCGACTTGAAAATGAAAAAGGAAAAAAATCATCAAATACTAAAGTATTTTTCAGAAGTGTGGGTAATATTTTCAGCTCCAAGACCAAGAAAAGCAAGCATGAATGTTGTGTTTGCTTGAGCAGTAATAAAAGTCTGAAACTTCACTGGATGATAGAATAGATTATTAAAACTCACGAGCTAGACGTGCATCTCCCTCGGAGGTGATATCCTAATGTGGATTTTTAATCTGGGTGCCCGTCTGCAGCATTTCGGTTCACTCTGCTGGCACGTTGCATTGTTGTGAGTTGTTCCGTAACATTGAAGCTGCCTTAGCGAGTTTACAGAACTTTCCACGTTTTGAACACAAACATAGAACGCTCACCCCTCCCCTTCTGCCATGACCGGATACCCGCATTTCAAGCGGAAACAAGATGGTGCTAAACACCAGTCACCGTTTTCTAGGTCCAAATGTTTTTTGTTGTTCAAGACTTCAAATGGTGTTTTTCTTTCTGGGAGTCTGGTAGCTCTAAAGCTGAAGTGGTAGCAGCCAGCTGTTTCTCCTTCTCTTGACGTTACTGAGCGGAAAACGTCTTTGTTGGTAAATATGTGAGTCCGTTACGAGTGGAGGACTCTGGGAAGTGTGGCGGTTCAGAGACCGACAACCGGATGGTCCAACAGTTGCTTTCGGTCCAAAACGTGTTATCGGTGGATGTTTTTAGACAAATGCAAGAAAATGATTTTAAAAGGTTTGTTTCAACCCTCCTAATGGGCTGAAAGTGTTGGATTGTGACGCCTTGCTGAAGTTTTGTACTCCAGCAAGGACACTATTTCTGAAAGCCCCAAAATCCAGAGGTGGACAGTTTAGCTTCATGATTTGCTGTTTTTGTAGTCAAACTTTGCCTTTTATGTCTTCTGCACTTTAGTCGTTTTGTTTGTTTGTTTATTTAAGCCCATAAATAAACCTTGAGTTTAGTAAAACCCGGATCACAAGGCAGGATGATCATCTTTGACTACTCAGCCATTAGGGTTATGAACTGATAACTGTAGTGCTCTAAAGATAATCTTATCAGACACTCCTACCTTGTGTGGAGTGTGATGTGCACTTTGGTCCACACGGTATGACACAGGTACCGTCCTTATCATAAATCCTGGCTTTCAAACTAGATTTTCTTGGTCTCAAGGACAAAATAATGTGGTGTCTGTTGAATTTTATGTGTATCCAACCAGAAAGTGAGGTGACCAAATCATGCTGCATGCTCCTCCTCCACTGTGTTTGTTTATTACAAAGAGACATTTGATCTTACAAGATTTCCCACCAACATGTCTTCCAGTGAGGAAGCAGAGTCTGGGGACTTTGGGTTTGGGTCTCAAGTCTCTGGTGCTGAGGTCACTGAGGGGGTTAAAAAGCTCCTCTGTGGCAAGGCTCCAGGGGTGGATGAGATCCGCCCGGAGTTCCTTAAGGCTCTGGATGTTGTGGGGCTGTGTTGGCTGACGCGGCTCTGCAGTATCACGTGGACATCGGGGCAGTCCCTCTGGACTGGCAGACCGGGGTGGTGGTCCCCTTATTTAAAAAGGGGGACCGCAGGGTGTGTTCCAGCTACAGGGAGATCACACTCCTGAGCCTTCCTGGTAAGGTCCATTCAGGGGTTCTGGAGAGGAGGGTCCGTCGGATTGTTGAACCTCAGATTCAGGAGGAGCAATGTGGTTCTGGTCCTGGCCGTGGAACACTGGACCAGCTCTATACCCTTAGGGGGATCCTGGAGGGTGCGTGGGAATTTGCCCAACCAGACCGCGTCCCTCGGGGGGCCTGTGGGGGGTACTCCGGGAGTCTGGGGTACCAGGCCCTCTGATATTTGTCTAACCAATCAGAAACTCAGCCATGTACTGTTGGTGTAAATGAGTGTTTTAAACCTTTTATATCTCAAGGTTGTGTGTGGCTTGATGAACACTCCCAAGTTCCAGTTACCCTTTCAAGAGACAAAGGTGCCTCCCAGTCTCTTGTTCTTAGCAACATCTCTCCTTTGGATGACACCAGCTTTACTGGAGTGTCTGTGATCCTCACAGGGATCACTTCTGAACTTGTTTCACGTCCTTTACACAGAGTGAACTTGGACAGTAAAATAATAAAAGGTTGTTCCTTCCTGTCTCTGGAGTTACACTATTGTTGGGGAATGACACTGCTGGTGGAACAGTTAATCCTATTTTACAAATTCTAACTCACCGACAGTAAGTCAGGTTCTGTCCCAGTGAGAGTTGGACTCCGCCAAGGCTGCCCTTTGTCACCGATTCTGTTCATAACCTTCATGGACAGGATTTCTAGGCACAGCCAAGGTGTGGAGGGCATCCGTTTTGGTGGCCTGAGGATCAGGTCTCTGCTTTTTGCAGATGATGTGGTCCTGTTGGCTTCATCAGAACGTGATCTTCAGCTTTCGCTGGAGCGGTTCACAGCCGAGTGTGAAGCAGCTGGGATGAGAATCAGCTCCTCTAAATCTGAGACCATGGTCTTGATTCGGAAAAGGCTAGAATACCTTCTCTGGATCAGGGATGAGGTCCTGCCCCAAGTGGAGGAGTTTAAGTATCTCGGGGTCTTGTTCACGAGTGAGGGAAAACTGGAGCGTGAGATCGATAGGTGGACTGGTGCTGCATCTGCAGTGATGCGGGCGTTGTACCGGTCTGTCGTGGTGAAGAGAGAGCTGAGTCAGAAGGCGAAGTTCTCGATTTACCGGTCGATCTACGTTCCTACCCTCACCTACGGTCATGAGCTTTGGGTAGTGACCGAAAGAACCAGATCACAGATACAAGCGGCCGAAATGAGTTTTCTCTGCTGAGTGGCTGGGCTCTCCCTTAGAGATAGGGTGAGAAGCTCGATCATACGGGAGGGGCTCGGAGTAGACCTGCTGCTCCTCCACATCGAGAGGACCCTCGAGGTGGCTCGGGAATCTGTTCAGGATGTCCTAAAGGTAGACCCAGGACACGGTGGAGGGACTATGTCTCTCACCTGGCCAGGGAACGTCTTGGGATCCCCCCGGAGGAGCTGGCCCAAATGGCTGGGGAGAGGGAAGTCTGGGCCTCTCGCCTTAGGCTACTGCCCCCGCGACCCGACTCCGGATAAGCGGATGAAAATGGATGGATGGATGGATGAATGAAGATTTTCCATCTGACTGGGCAATGTTTGTGTGACTTTTTTGGTGTAGTCTGTAGTTTTTTCCGTTGCTGCACACCACTGACCAAACTGATATATCTGTAATCAGCACGTGTGTGGTCTCTTATGTTTTGACAATCTTCCGACATTTAAAAAATCCCGCTGTGTGAACTTGGCTTGAAGCAGCATTCTGTTTGTCCGGACAGAGAATTCTGCTGTTGTGTTCTTGGGCAAGACACTTAACCCACCTTGCCTGCTGGTGGTGGTCGGAGGGACCGGTGGCGCCAGTGCTCAGCAGCCTCGCCTCTCATCACCAACAGTGTATGAATGTGTGTGTGAATGGATGAATGATACACTGTAGTGTAAAGCGCTTTGGAGTCCTTACTCTGAGAGGCGCTACACAAGTGCGGGTCATTTATCATTTATGAAGATGTTTCAGGACAAACTAGAGAAATTACACTTCACAGCTGGACTGGAAACATATCAGAGTCTCTCCAGATGAGGGAAAGGGAGGTCTGGATGTCTCTGGCTCAGTGTAAACAGCGGAAAATGGATGGATGGATGAAACATTTTAGGAAGATAAAATTGAGCTGAATTTTCAAACAAAAGCTTCTAAATCAGGCATCTAAATGTGAACTCACTGACATTTTTCACATGGAAGGAAAAAGTGACAGAGTAGAACAAACTAAAACACGACTTCACTCAGTAATTAAGCAAATTGCAGGAAGTGGATATGCTGTTTCACACAGACGCTCTAATGGGGACAGCCAGACATTAACCTATGACAGCTGCCTCATTTGATTGGCCACTGGAGGTCAGATATGAAGCTACATTATCAGCTGTTAAACCTTAATGTTAACAGTTGAATAAAAATAAAGATTAAAGTGGAAAATGACAACAAAAGTAAAGAAAGACACTTGCAGAAGTCAAAGAGACAAAAAAAGAATGAAATCATCAAAAATGAAGAAGAAGGGGAACTGAAGGAGGAGAAGTGTAACGAGAGTCGAGCAGACGGAGAAAGAAGAAGAAGAAAGAATTTCATGCTTGTCCAAAAGAATTATTAAGTGGCTCGTCAATGGCTGCCTTCAAAAGCAGCTCCACCACACTGAGATAAGCTCGGAGGAAATGTGTGTGTGGTACATTCCTTCAGTCAAGTACTTGTACGTACGACTGAATGTACTTTTGTGTGACCCCCCGTGTTTCTGTGTGCACCTGAACATGTTGGTGTGCAAGGGAGACATTTACAGAGATGCCAGAGGTCTGGAAGAAACACAGTTACAGAAGGAGGGATGTGTGTGTGTGTGTGCGTGTGTGTGCGTGTGTGTGCGTGCGTGCGTGTGTGTGTGTGTGTGTGTGTGTGTGTGTGTGTGTGTGTGTGTGTGTGTGTGTGTGTGTGTGCGTGCGTGTGTGTGTGTGTGTGTGTGTGTGTGTGTGTTTGTGTGTGTGTGTGTGTGTGTGTGTGTGTGTGTGTGTGTGTGTGTGTGCGTGTGTGTGTGTGTGTGTGTGTGTGTGTGTGTGTGTGTGTGTGCACCAACAAGGTCCTGACAAAAATGCTTGTGCGTGATCGTGCGAGGAGTAGTAAAGTCTGGGGAGCAGCATTCCTGCTCACTGAAGCTTATCCATGAATGTGCTTCATAAGGTGTGTGTGTGTGTGTGCGCGCGCACCAATCCCAAGCGAAACAACCAGAGCGAGACCACCTATCACAGCAGCACAAACACACATTAAAGAGCTTACACAGTGACACTGAAGGAAGTTTGTGCTCTTGTGTAAAAATTAAAGTGTGTAAGCACTTCTTCAACTCTCGATCAGCCAATCAGAACATTTCTCTCTCTTTCATAAACACACAAACTAATACATGTTCTTCCTCTAAAAATGAAATTTTGTCTCTAGTAAATGAACAAAAACATTACCCCCCCACCCCCCACCCCCACACACACATACACACACATGAAAAGAGGCATATCTGCCTTATCTACTTTTCTGTTCTTTCCTTTAATTGTCAGCTTTCTCATTTGGAGGAAATTGTTTGGAACATCTACAACTCGGAGTCTTCCGTTGTTCTCACTCTGACCTTTTCACCACAATCTAATAATGCATTCATTGCTGCACTGCAAAACAACACCCACTTCCTCTGTTGCTGCTTCTGGTGAGTTGAGTCTTATTCAGGAGGATGTGAGTTAGGAGACAACTTTTACTGGCTGACTCTTAAGGACATTTATTCTGAAGGCTGATATTTTATTTAATTAAATGCTTTTTGTAACATGAGTCTTTGACAAGTTGCATCTCAGAAGCATTTATGTTAACACACTGCTACATAACACATTCACCTCCGGCATGCAGAATGTGTTTAAAGTTAAAAGCATGTGTCCTTCAGGCATTATTCCATACCTAACCCTATGTCACACACACACACACACACACACACACACACACACACACACACACACACACACACACACACACACACACACACTTAGAAACTAAAACAGCTATAATGATGCATCAAAGCCATTACATCTATTGACAGACTCACACTTAACTAATTAGGCGAACAGGGATTTGGCTCTTTAACCAATTTTAACAGGAAGTTAACAAAAGCCCTCCAGGAACAGACAATTTAATCTAGACGTGGTTTTTGAGTCGTTAGGTTGTTATGTGATTGCAAATGTTTACAAAATACAAGGAAATGAAATGGTCCATCAGTCCACCTAAAAAAAAACCTGCACAAATGTTGAACGTTATTCTTTTAAAAAACAGGAAACGATTACTAAAATAGAAAATGTGAAAGATGGGAGAAAGAAAACGAATGAACCAACAAAAATGCCAACATTGACATGTGAATGGAGGACCCAGGGAAATGTGGTGGTTTGGCGAGACCGACAACCAGATGGTGTAATAGTTTGTTTTGGTTTAAAACGTGTTTGGTGGATGTTACAACCCTCGAATGTATGCATTCAGCACCCTGGATAGCTCCTTCTGGTTCATGCTCTCATTTCTAGTCAGCCCTTTTCAGCACCATGGAGAGAGGCTCGCTGCGGATCTGCGCCAGCTGCAGCAAATCAGCACGCAGCCATTAAACCATTTTAAGGAAGAGCTTCTCTAGACAACAGGGGGACTCGGAACAAGTCTGTTGTTCTCCCTGGCATTCTGGTAGTTGTTCTAAGGGTATCTGTTATATCCACTGAGGAAACTCTGTTTTGGTCTGTTGTTCTTCTTGGCTTTGAAGTGTTTTTGCTAAGACTAACTCTTTTTCTCCAACCAGAGGGCTTATAGTGTTTAGCCTGTTTAGTTTAGTTTGCCCTTTAGACATTTAATAGAGCCCCAGTTCCATTTAGCCTTCTGTTGGTTTTTGACTTAGTCTTACTTTACCTTTAAGAGTGTTGGTTTATGACTGGGGAGTTGCCCTTTGTTTAGGCTTGGAGTTAACCACCTTTGTTCTATGTCTAGGGACTCTTTCTGTTAGAATAAACCTTTTAAATGGTTGCTGAGTCGTTGGGTAATTCCCTCCATATTTTTTATTTCTCGTGTTACTCCCTCCCGCACCAAGGTGGGGGGTGTAACAGTAACCGCTTTAATTTAATTTTTTATGGCTCCACAATTTATGTACAGCTATACTATGTTAAAACGTTGTTAGGAGGCATGAAAACATAATTTTAACCTAAGTCGTTTTTCAAAATTTGCTTTTGCAGCTTTATCGATGGTCAGTGAGCGTGTGTGCACAAGTTCTCTGTGTTGCTACTTTGGATTTTTTGTGATGCATCATAAGTCCTAGTAGGTCTGATCGGTAATGGCAAAAATGATAATCACGATGTTTTTGACAGAAATTGAGATGTTGATTATTTCAGATGATTTTTAATTATTCTTGATTTTATTTTTTGATTTATGGATTTATTCAATCATAAAAATGTGAATAAAATAAATGAAAAATAAAAAAAAAGATATTCACAAAAAACAATTCCTGATTCCTTGTATAAAAGAGCCAATAGACTTGCTCATAGTTTATGACTGAAAGGGTGTAGGCTGAAGTTTACCTTATTTCAGCTACCCAGTCCATACCCAACCAATACTCTGAATATTGACAGCACAGGAGCGCTACACAGCGCAAACATTTGTGCTATAAAATAAACAATTTTAGTGAAATTCCACAAGCTGCTGTGTAATAATTTAGCCCTGTGTAGTGGTGCCACAGGGGAGTGTGCACAGCACAACGATGTCACTCAGTTAGATGAACTATTCTTTATCAGCGTGAGAAAGCGGCTGTGTGGCGTGATAGCTCATGAAGACACGAGGAGAGCGTGAGACTTGGCAGTCCGGATGAACTATAAATCCACTTGACATATGGCTCGCTGTGTCTTGAACGTATTATTGTAAACAGTTTTTCTGGCGAGTGAACTCCAGTGAGAAAAGTGTGATTCATCAGGTGACGTGACGTGATCATGCTGCACATGTGCATACATTACCTTTCCTAGTGTCTGGAAATACGGTCCAGAGCGCAGGCTGAGTGTTCTGCTAACTTGCAGCATCAACGACAAATTGAACCAGAAAGTAGCTTAAAGTCCTCAGAAATGTTCGAGGTTGCTTGTTAGGTGCTTTTAGGTAATAAAAGTTAAGAAGGAGGTCTGAAATGTTGTTAGAAACACAACAAAGTTACTAAGTTGGCAAAGCTTCGTGGGACGTGCGCTTGATTTGCAACTCGGAGTAGCGCAGGAGGGAGGAGCAAATAATCAGCTTTTTTCATTTTTATAATCGTTTAAACCCGAATCGCAATTGTGATAAAAATCTGAGTGAAGGTGGTTGACTGTAAAAACATTTTTTCATTCTAATTGGTCACTCTGAGTTTTTCATGCAGGCTGGACATGGAAAGTCTAATACGCCTATCTCATTCTTTAGCTTCCGACCAAAAACAGGCAGTGAAGCACTAGGATTTTAAAATCCTCACATATCTACGTCACACTGTGAATTTGCATTCGTAGCCCCGACCATATTGGCTTGTGCCCGGCCTCAGGAAGGCTTTTAAACATGTGTTTGCAGTGAGGAGAGGGAGCGGAGAGTGTGTGTGGTAGTGACTTTGCAACACGGCTGAATGTATTCTGTTCAGAAGTGAGGTGTGTGCACATCATTAATTGGGAGCCTAAGTCTCCTCCCTTTCCAGTCGGCTCACGGGTCCCCGGATGAAAAACAAATGAATGCAAGTCAACGGGGCTAAAAGAGCTGTTTTTAATCCGCTTTGCCTCACGCCCTGGACCGCACTCATGTTGTTCTTCAGTTTAAATGAAAACTAATTATGTGTGATTCGACCACGCCTGCCATGTTCTTTGAGATTTATCGGCTTGTAAAAGTTCGTAATTAGCATGACTACATCAGCACGTCGCATATGTAACGTCACACACACTCTCCTCTCCTCCAGCGTAGCTGCTACTTACCACATGGCCAGATTTATGGTGATTCTTTACTCCCGTGGGAAGGATCTGAAGCCATTTTTCCTCAGTTTTCTCCGTGTCTAGTTCGATGACGTCACTTCCGTGAAGCGCATTTGTAGTCCTGGACTTATTTTCACACAAAACCTGAAACAGCGTTTCCTCCCATGTGAAAAAAAGCGCCTTCTTGGTATCAAAATGTGTCGTTAAAATTCACGGACACGTATGTGAAATCCATGGCACAAAAAAAGCAGAATTAGAAACAGCTTTTTTAGCCCCGTGGACTTGCATTCATTTGTTTTTCATCCGGGGACCCGTGGTCCGGAAGTAGATGGGCGTGACTTCGGCTCCCTGTAATAATGAGTAGTCCTGCTGTTTTCAGCCCACCTCTGCACCAGCAAACTTCTGCATCTCAGAACAGGAGCATCATACCTTTGTTAAAAAAAATTAAACGACTCATTAGGCATTGATAAAGAACACAATGCATGTATTAAATAAATGAGTAAACCACACCTTTAATTGAGCAGCCCTAAGTTTTAGAGTCTTTTCTGGGGTTAAAAGATGGATTCTGACCTTTAGGTCAGGTGATTTGGCTGAAAATAAACAGAAATGTCCAAAAGATTCAAGTCCTCTTACAGTGCTTCAGATTTTTGCTTGTTTTCTTTTCAAAACCCTTTTTGAAGGTCATTGAAAGTTTAAATTGGACTGGATGAGATAATGTTGCTTTCATGCATGGTCAGTGAAGTACAGATTCATCTTTGTTTGCTTTTTCCGAGTTGTTTCATTCTAACCTATCAAGGCAACAGAAAACAACAACGACAACAAAACACCAGCATTCTAAACGTCCGGTTCTTTTCACCAACATTCCTTTTAAAAGGTTCCAGAGTGAGACGTGATGTTGGACCCGGCTTCTGATGAGGAGATGGGTGATCGGTCCAGGAAATGGTTTGTTGTAGAATAAGGTCTTGTTGAAGAAAACGAACCTCGACTTGAACTAATATTGTAATTTACCAGCGTGGCTTCTCAGAGCAACAAAAGTCAATACTGTTTACTAAAATAATCAGAGACTGGCTTTCTAATGTGCAGACTGCTCTGTCATCAATACTCTTTCAATTCCTTCTGGCTGTTAAAGTGGACGCTGCAGACATGCGTGTATGATGGCGTCTGGCCTGTATTTATGGCTGCATGGTGGTTGGGTGGAGAAAATCACAGGTTTGAATCCGATCTGACGCCTTTTTGTGTTGAGTTTGCATGTCACACTTTTGCACATACAGATCTGGTTTCTGGGCATTCTTATTGCATCTCAGTGCGACGCAACCTTTAAGGTCGGCTATACGCAACAGCACTTCTGTGCCAGCAAAGAGCATCTATTCACCTATTATGCCACTGAAAACATGTTTCTGTGGATTCCTTGCTGCAGATCTCCTGATTTCTGCTGCTTCTGTTTGATTATTCATACTCATCTATATATAC
>SSNQ01034457.1:492917-509419 GCA_006942095.1 Nothobranchius kuhntae | reverse complement strand
CTGAACATGTCGAAGCCAGGGTGGGCGCTGTCCTTGATGACGTTTGCTGCCCTACTGAGGCAGCGGGAGGAATAAATGTCCATCATGGAGGGGAGAGGACAGCCGATGATCTTCTGTGCTGTCTTTACCACACTCTGAAGCCTCACTCTATCCGCCTTGGTGCAGCTGCCGTACCATACCGTGATGCAGTAGGTTAGCAGGCTCTCAATGGACGAGCGGTAGAAGGTCAGCAGCAGGTCGGAGTTCAGCTTGTACTTCCTGAGGACTCTCAGGAAGTGCAGCCGCTGTTGGGCCTTCTTGGTGACCGCTGAGATGTTTTCCGCCCAGGAGATGTCATCAGAGATGAGGACACCAAGGAACCGGAAGGTGTGGACCCTCTCCACACACTCCCCGTTTATGTAGAGGGGGGGCCAACTTGGTGCTGTGTCTCCTGAAGTCGACAATGAGCTCTTTGGTTTTCTTGGTGTTCAGGGACAGGTTGTTTTCTGAACACCAAGCTGCCAACTTCAGGACTTCCTCTCTGTACTCTGCCTCGTCTCCCTTCGAAATGAGTCTGACCACCGTGGTGTCATCAGCAAACTTGATGATGAGAGTGTTATTGTGGGTTGGACTGCAGTCGTGGGTGTACAGAGAATACAGGAGGGGGCTCAGCACACAGCCCTGTGGGGAGCCGGTTCTCAGTGTGCGAGTGGAGGAGAGATGAGGGCCGAGCCTCACAGTCTGGGGCCGGTTTGTGAGGAAATCCTTTATCCAGGCACACGTGAGAGGAGGGAGGCCAAGAGTGACCAGTTTGTTGATGAGGATGTCCGGGATGATTGTATTAAAGGCTGAGCTGTAGTCCACAAAGAGCATTCGGACGTAGCTCTGCCGCTGCTCTAGGTGACTCAGCACAGCGTGGAGGGCTGTGGCGATGGCGTCTTCTGTGGATCTGTTTGCACGGTATGCAAACTGGTGGGGGTCGAATTCTGGGGGGAGGAGATCCTTCATGTGCTGAAGGAGTAGTCTCTCAAAGCATTTCATGATTACCGGTGTGAGGGCCACAGGGCGGTAATCATTTAAGCTGGAGGTGGGAGACTTCTTCGGTACGGGGATGATTGTGGCTGATTTTAGACAGGACGGGATGGCTGCCTGATCCAGTGAGAGGTTGAAGAGTCTGGTGAAGACGAGGCTGAGCTGGTGTGCGCATGCTCTTAGTACTTTACCAGGTACTCCGTCTGGACCGGCCGCCTTCCTGGGGTTCACTGCTAGGATCACACGTCTGACATCGAGCTCCGTTACAGTGAGTGGAGCGGAGTAAGAACCAGGTGAGGATGAGGATGGTAGCAGGGCTGAAGCAGATGAGTGTTGCTGCTGTGGTGTTTCAAAGCGGGCAAAGAAGCTGTTTATTTCCTCTGCCAGCTGCACACTCAGGTTTTCAGTTCTCGCAGTGCTGCCTCTGTGGTTGGTGATGTCTCGCATTCCCTGCCATACCTCTCGTTTGTTGTTGCTGGACAGGTGGGACTCGATATTCCTTTTGTGGTCTGACTTGGCTTTTTATTCCCCCTTTTCAGGTCAGCTCGAGCAGCCCGGTACAGAGCTCTGTCACCTGACCTGAAGGCGGCATCACGGACTTTGAGGAGTGAGCGGACCTCGCTGGTCATCCAGGGTTTTTGATTTGGAAAAACCCGAATGCTTTTGTCCACTGTCACATTTGCAGTACAGAACTTGATGTAGTCCAGTACTGATCCTGTGAAAGTTTCTAGGTCCTGGTGTTCAAATATGTCCCAGTCTGTCTCTGTGAAGCAGTCTGGGCTCCTGGGCCATTTTGAGCCCCAGCAAAGGTTCACGCTCAAAGGACAGTGTGCAATTCTAAAGAACTTGTTTGTTTAAACATTATAGCATTCATGTTGTCATTTTAGAAGTTAGAATTTAGTAGTGACGGTAAACATGAATGAAAATGAGACAAACTGTTCGTTATGCAACCAGCGCAAACAGACTCAAGGTTTCAAAAAAAGAACTCCGAGGTGGTAAACCGTCAGCGGGAGTGTTACAAGTGGTGTGAGACTACATCAGGTGCCTGTCTAGTGTCAGTGCGTGCCGAGCTCAGGTCATAAAGATGCTGAGATCACTTTCCCTGGACTGAGCCAGTGCTGTGTGTTTGTATGATTAAAACTCAGTTAGAGGTCCGTCAGACAAAACATCACAGCTTTTATTTGCTGTTTTTTTGGTTTTCAATAACATTTTACTCAGTGCATGTTGCATCGCTTCTCTTTTCTTTTTCTTGTTTAAATAAAGCAGCAAAATCTGAGTAGAAAAAGTCAAATGGGACATTTTTTCAAGTCAAATATTTCTATTCTAGTTGCAAACTCTCAGGTGTCTGCAGGTTTAAGGGAGCCACATGTAAGACTTTTTAAGGACCCGCGGATACCCTGTGTAATGTCTTCTATATGTTAAAAATACATTTAGATATGTTACAAGGTGAGATCCAGTCCTTTTCTCTGGTGACTTAGTGATTTTTTAGCGATCTCACCTCAGTGACCAACCGCACGTCATCTCTCGCCGTTCCCGCCTGCCGGTCACACGACACCAATCCCAGCTCCTAATGACATTCTAACAAGCCTGGGGGGAATCTGAAAGTCAATGCGGTGTTTCTGGGCCTAAAGCACACAACCTTACCCCCTCGCTGCCCCTCTGCAAGCACGGGGAGTAAAGGTTGGAGACATGTGCAAACAGCAGCGTTAACGGGTCCAGCAGCCTTCTAGAGGATGAAGTTAGAATTAGACGAGCAGGTCATTTACCACACACTTTATTATTGTTCCTAAAGGGCAACATTGGTGTGTTCTGTGCATAAAGTGTTGATCCAAAACAAAGTTTGGATGCTTGACTGAACAGAGCATCTGTTGCTAAATGAACATAATTAGATTTAAAATGACTACATTTCATGAAATATGGGAAGTCTTCTGCGTTTTTAAAGGAATGTTTTTAATGATTCGTTTTGATTTGTTGTGAATGCTTCCTGAACAAAAAAGCATTGTTTAAAATATAAATCCACTTGTTAATAATTCTTCATTTGTGTTTGATTTCTTAAATTATGTTCATCAAACAAATGAAACAAATATCTCTGGGTCGCCCTGAAGAGTCGACGCAGAGCGGAGCGTCAGCAACACACGTAGAAAGCAAATATGAAACAGCTGACATTTTGCTTTTGTCTTCCCAAATTTATTAAATGAAGAAAAATAACAACATGGGGAGGAGGAGCAACACGGGGAGGAGGAGCAACACGGGGAGAGTAAAACAGACGGGCCGAGTCAAGAGTTATTCTGAGTCCAACCGGGAGGAAGGATGAAGACATTTGGAAGATATGGAAGCTAACAGCCCATCCAGCACACACACACACACACACACACACACACACACACACACACACACACACACACACACACACACACACACACACACACACACACACACACACACACACACACACACACACACACACACACACACACATCCTATAGGGAGAATTGTACTTTCAATTTCAAGACCCTAATAGCATTAGAACTGCCCCGCTCTCCTCTCCTCCCTCCCTCCTCTCCTCTCTCTCTCCGTGTCTCTCTCCCTTCTCTCCTCTCCTCTCCTCTCCTCTCCCTCCTCTCTCTCCCCTCCCTCCCTCTCCTTCTCTCCCCTCCTTCCTCCCTCCCCCTCTCCTCTCCTCTCCTCTCCTCTCCTCTCCTCTCCTCTCCTCTCTCCCTTCTCTCTCCTCTCCTCCAGTGGACTTCCAGCGGTCTGTTACATGATGCTCTACATCTCCACAGGGTCCCACTCTCTCGCCGTCATTAACTCTCCACCAAACTTCCTTTCCTTCTGCTCTGTACCGACGTTTGTCATTTAGTCTCACTTCCTTTCCCACCAGCAGACCCTCTTTATAGGCACCATTTTTATTTTTCTACACATATTTAATAACTCAGCGTCTCATTTTTCTGTCATTTCTTCCTGATTATTGTTTTCTTTCCCTTTTGGCTCTTTTCTTTCTCTACTCACAAACCCTTTGTCCTCATCCTCTTGTTTCCGATGCCAGTTTAACGACTTTTTCTTTTGTTATCAGTTGATGTGACGTTGCAGCTTACTGGTTAGGGTTAGAGTTAGAGTAGTTAGTTGTAACCCTAAGCTAATATTCTGGTGGGTGATTCTCTTCTCCCTTTAAGATTGCTGTTAATGTAAACTTGAAACCAGCTCTCTACCCGCAGCTGGTCCCATACGGCAGCTTTAGTGGCTCATAAAGGAAATGTGGTTGGACCGAGCTGTTCCCAGAAGGGATTATGCAGCTAAGCACGAAGGAGTTGGTTCTACACTTTCAGATGTGGGTCATAAACAAATCCAGAGTCAGACCAGTCACTCGTGGTAAGCCTGAGAGCTTTTGGCCAACATGTTATACCTTATTATTATTTTAGTGGTTTTAGAATAATAAATAATATGTATTTTTACTGAAAGTAAAGGTGAGTAATCTCAACGCTTTAAACAAACTAATAAAACCATCGAACTGATTGTTTGAAAGAAGTTTTAAATGTTTGACCTTAAATGACCTTTTGTTTTTAAGTGAGAAAACCTTAACATGATCAAATGTTCATTGTGATGCACTGTTTAAATATTTGTTTTACTTTCCATAAAGGGTTGGAGAGACTGAAGAATTTAACAGGATGAATATAAATGAAAGTATTAAAGTGATGCAAGCCGTCGGTTCCCAGCACGAGCTTCTCCTCTGTTATTTACAAGCTGATGGGACTCTGCAAATGAAGTTTTTCTTGAATGTCTTTGTTAGAAAACAACTCATTTTTAATAATGAGAAGTCAGCAGGTTGGCTTGAAGCAGACTTGTATTTAAATCATTGATGTCACTGACGTTATGAAAATGCTTTGAGCAAATTTAACTTGAAATATCTAAATATAAGTGTAGGGTTTGGTAAATAGAGTGCTTTAAGAGCTCAATATATATATATATATATATATATATATATATATATATATATATATATATATATATATATATATATATATATATATATATATATATATATATATATATATGTATATATACTACCTCTACTTGTGACCAATAAGCTGTGAAACTATCTAAATCTAGAATATCAGCCTGCCTGGTCTTTATTGGGCTTTAATCAGAAGATTCTAGGACTCTTTATTTATTAGGGGATGTACACACTTGGTTTAGATCCAGGGTTAGGGTCAGGTGTATAAAAGTAAGAATTTATTTTACCAACAATTAAAACATGACAGGTTAACTAACATTTACTGTGATGGGTGGAACTAGATGTGATGTATGAACCTGTGTGTGAATGTGGTGTTATCAGAACTTCCGTATCCAGGAGAGCCGAGTTCTGGATGTTGAAGAATTTGGGTTGCATTAATTATTATCAAAAACACATCAGACACTATCTGTGTGTCTACATACCCACTCGAAGACCCTCGTGATAGATCCGGAATATCAAAGTCCGAGGACCTCCAGGCACCGAGGTCCGTAGAAGAAACTGCGGCCCCACTAAACCGGTCTTAGAGTTGTCTCCAGGTCACAACAGACGGGTGGGACTCTGAAGGAATCTAAACAACATCAGGTTGTTCTGCAGGAACTGTTGCGGTGTCAGCTTCTCAGGTGCAAAAAGGTTTTGACGGCGTATCAAAAGCTTTGATGGTTAACGAGGTTTTGCTTCAGATGGCTGGTCTGAAGCTTCTCTAGAACTGAGGGAAAGCCCCAGTAATCTGGTTCTAATGTTCTCATGTTATGATTTGTGTAGCCAACCAGAGGCTGACAAGTTTGAGGAATATTACCAAGAATCTCAGAAACACGCCTTCTTTGATCCGGAGGCTCTGATCTGGGTAAAGGACTATCTGTGTGTCATGGGTCTAACGTAACCTTACTTTGTTCTGGTGTGAGTGCAAATGGTGACGACCTCGTCAAGTAAACATGCAATCAGTCATTGAGAACAGATTAATGAACATTTCATTATTTTATAATTATTATAAGTAGCCATAAACAAACATTTATTTACTGATTATCTAGCTTATAAGTTTTAGAAGTTCATATTTAATTCTTAAATCTTCTTTCGTCTGTGAAGCAAGAAGTCTTAGATAAAAGGGCTGCTCTGTGAGGGACCTTGAGGAGAGAATGTTGTTGTTGTGATTTCGTTATCCGTGTTCAGAGCTGCAGGCTCTGAGCTCCAGCTGGTGGGATGAAGGCAGGCTGATTTAAAGGGAACACGTGCAGTCTCGTGTCTCCTTGTTGACCGGATGTTGGACGGTCAAACTGGACCTAAAACTGACCATTTGTGGACATTACATAAGAAACTGCTAAGCGTTAACACATCTCTGATCTTTGTTCATTATAATTTGATGCTAAAGCCAACTTCTACTTTTTAGATTTTCGTAGAAAAAGTCACACATTTGATTTTGGTAATTGCAGTTTTCTAATAGAAACAGTTTTTCTTTTTTTTTCCTGATCTTAGTTTGCAACACGTTTCACTCTCCAGCATTAACTAACATTTTAATAACGTATTGGTTTGGCCTGAAATTCTAAAGTCCAGTTAACACATCAGGGTTTTTAAAACAATGACACCTCGCATGTCGATAAAACACGTCAGATGTACGAGGTCTGGTTCTACAGTGTGTAGTGTGCATCTCAGCAAAAACCACACACTACACACAACCTGCTTTTGCTCAAGGACATTTACTGCTGAGACAGGAAATGATGCAATATCAAACATGACTTTCAAGTAAACAAACATGGTGGCAGAGGGAAGCACAGTGAGCCTCTATCGCCTTGCTTTATGATTGGCTACACGTCACAGGCAACATGTTTGTCTATCACAGAAAACCAGACCAAGACAATCCACCATGTCTGAAAGTCTGGATTTATGATCGGAGCGGTTCCAACGTCCTTCTAAATGGACCAGAGCACTCTAACACACCACACAAGGTAGGATTATCTGATAAGAAAATCTCTACAGCAGTAACATAATCATAAGACAGTGTGAGTCACACATGTGCACCAAATCTGCTAAACTTTATGATTTTTTGGGGACAGTAAATAAATGAATACAAATGTTTAGGGGACCTTGGGAGTTAGCAACAACAACAACAACAACAACAACAACAACAAAGGCTTTTTTGTGAAACAGAAACACGTTCAATTCTAGCTGGGTGCAGGGAAAGTGATGGACACATCTTAGGGAGGGCACGTGACTGATTTTGCAGCATTTTCCTGAATGTCAGTGTAAATTAAGAAACACCTATTTGAACCATTGCTGGAAGACAAACACTCAGAAAATAGAGATGTTTAGAAAACAATAGATCAAGACATAAAGCCAAGAAAGAGGAGGAAAACAACAGGAAAAGGATGGAAAGAATGCTTTTAATGAACAGCCAGACAGTGAAAATGCTAAATCTATAATTGAGCTTGAAACTTGTGTGTGCTTGTGTGGTTTCATCAACAAACTATTGATTTTTCAATTTCTTTTTCGTGCTGACTAACTTCCTTTTACACGGAACAAATCAGAGAGACAAATTAAGAAGCCACTTAGCATAACTGCTCTGCTAAGAGGTCTGCACATGCCCACGTACGCACGAGCATCTTAAAGCAACAAAGATAAACATGTGTTCTAATTAAGAATTAATTACACAGCAAAGCCTCTGAGAGAGGTGGAGCTCTGTAGAGAAATAAAAAGGGTCAGAGACAGAGGATGAAGACGCAACGGGGCAGATAGCGTAGCAGAAGCGAAGACAACAAAATTAAAGAAAAAGCCTGGGGTGAAGGAGAAGGGATGAAGGAATAAGAGAGGAGATGGGGACGTTTACATGTTTTCTTTAGGAAGAAACGTTGGTGAAAAGCAACAGAAGACTTTTACTAACAGGTAAACATTAAACATCTCATTGGAAATGGGAAGGGAAGCCAAGGAACATTAAAATTGTCCAATCTACACAAAACTAAAGAACCTCCAAGACCAAGAGAAACACAGTTAATTGTTGACTCATGTTTGTGTTCTAGTAGTCTACCGGCTGGGTAAGGGTTAAGGTTCGGTTCACCTGCTTTTACTTCCTTTCTTCCCACGTTACCAGGTAACTGCCACAGAGAGATGGCCTAGTGCACTAGATCAAATCCTTGCTTTGCAAAGTTTGGTCTAGGAACGCTCCACTGGAACCTCTGCAGCCCCAACAGCATTCTGGCTGGCCAATCACAGCTCTCTAGAGGGGTTTCAAACACACAAAGAGCTGTGATTGGTCCATAATGGTGAGCCAATCATAGTGCTCAATCTGTTTAGTGAACAGATCACAGAGCTTTATCCGCTTTGTGGGCCAATCAGGGCACTCTACATGCCTGGTGGGTGGGATGATGCAACAGAGTGAAACAAGAGTACGTCACATTTCTTTTAAAGGTGTGGTTTTCTTGTTTGTCCAATACATTTGCAGTGTTCTCTAAAGTAAATCGATGCTATATGAGTCATTCTAAAAAGGCTGCTGTTCTGAGATGGAGAAGTTTGCTGGAGCAGAGGCGGGATGAAAACAGCAGGAGTACTCATTATTGTTAATGATATGCACACACCTCACTTCTGATTGGCTAACAGAATGCAGTCGGCCATGTTGCAAAGTCATCTGTGGGCAGGCACGAGCCAAGTTGGGCGAGGCCATGAATGCAAAATCATAGTGTGACGTAAATATGTGAGATTTTCAAATCCAAGCGTTTCACCGTCTAGTTTCTATCAGAGGCTAATGCAGGGGAAGGAGCAGGTGTAGGAGACTGTTTTCACGTTCAGCCTGCATAAAAATCTCAAGAGTGACCGATAATAATAATAATCAGAAATGACAAATGTTTTTCAGTCAACTACACCTTTAAGCATCCACTAAAGCGCTGTCCATGGTGCTGAAAGCATTGAAGAGCACTAATTACAGGAATGTTCATGACGTTGAAACTATGTAAATGCATTGTTGTACATCACTGGAGCTTTCCATGGAACAGTGTAAAGTCTGTATTGGACTTGTTTGTTTTGATCACATGGACTGCAGTACCCACATTTGACCACAGGATGTCACGCTCACTTCATGCACCTTTAAGATAGCCCTAGGCTCTAGCCCCCGTCCTTAGAACTGAGGTTCTCTCAGAGCATGGAGCTTTATAGGTCAAAACTTAAAACGTATTTATTTGAATTGTTTTTAATAATGGTTTATTTGTTCATCTATTATTTTTTATCTAGTTTACAGTGGTTTTATTGTTTGATCTTGTAGTTGTTGTTTTAATTTTCAACATTTTATTGTTCACGCTCATCTTTTTACTCATGGTTTAATTTAGGTATTTGTTTTCAATGCCATAATTTTTAATATATCTTACTTGGGCATGTTTTATTTCATGGCATTGTTTTGTGCAGCACTGTGGGTTCAGGGAGTAACCGTAAAGGTGCTATATAAATAAAGTTGACCTTGACCTTTTAAGGATTTCAAACATTTGCTTTTTGCAAGTAGGTCATCTTAATTTTGTGCCATTGGACTCATTTTTGTGCACACATTAACTCATTCACTGCCATTGACGACACAATCGTCATTTTAAATCCAACCGTTCACTGCTAATGACGTCTAAGTCGTCATTTGCATTTTTTTTACTGTTTGGGCACCTGAACGAGCCCCCGCACCGTGAGAACAAACATCTCAGCTCTAAAGCCGATCTTCATCTGTGGACATCACACGTCACGTGAACAGGAAGCAGAACATCCATGTGTTATGAGATCATTTTGGGCCGCTGCTGTAAAAAAAGTGAGGCCCAAACTGGAAAAGCTTCTGCCGATCACAATTCAACAACGGATAACGCTCGAAACGCACTGATTCTTCCTGATGTAAGAGGTGAGTCTCCGCTTTGATTTGGTTGTTTTGGTGTTGACATCATCCTAGCACGTAACGTTCTGTGACTCTTACAAAAACAGTAAAAATGCTGAAAAACGCAGGCAGCGAAGGGCTTTCTGATCAGGAAACGGCTGGCAGTGAATGAGTTGATTGTGGGTTTGGTTTCATAAAAAACGGTTTGATACGCCATTGGTAAGTGGTCATGTTTCAACATTTTGACTAATGCTAATTATGTGTGTGTGAAGACAACAAAGGAAAAAGGCAAATGAGGAAGAAAGATGTCCTCTGTTTGGGTATTTACAGACACCAGCGACAAAAAGCAACATTAATCTTAACTGTACTAAATGATTCTCCTAATTAAATTTAATTAGTTAATGTCCGTTGGCTTATTTTCCATCTCCTGTGGTTCTCCTTTTGTCTCCCTAAACTCACCTCTCAGTTATACGCAGAAATAAAACTTTTTTCTTTTTTTCTTTGCCCGCACTAAAGAAAAATGACTAATAATCTCTCATTTCCCAGAATGGGATTATGTTTTCCACCTTCAGAGAGACTTAACTGGTTATGTGGTATTAAATGTTGAACAGGGGCCTATTTTTGAAGGCATTACTTGATAGTTGCTTTAAAAACCAGATCTCTACCCTGTACCGACCCATCAGCGCCGTTGATGAGCTGACTCTTAACACAGAGGTGGCAGCTGATGGCTGAGGTGGAGTCGGATCACACAAACAGTTTTTCTAAACCAGCAGAAAGCACACCTGATGCAATTATCTGAGATGCCAAGCTTTCAGGTGGTTTTTCAAACAGCTCAGAGAGAAATTCGACAATTTACTATAGTTGTATTTCTGATTTGTACAAAGTCTGCTTCTCAGATGTGAAATTGTTTAAACTGGACGATGTAAAACTCTTAGAGCTTTCACATGTAGCTCTCTTTGAAGATACGCCTCCGGCTCTTAATTCCATCCCTTTACTTTTCCTTACTTCAAAGACCAGAGAAAAATGAAGCTTTCATCTTGGCGACCTATCACAACAACCCCTCTCAGTGACACACACCTTAAACAACCAACCAATAATCAACACCTGGCCGAGAGCGCTGGTAAACAAATCAGGAAGCCCAAATGGCTTGTAATAGGAGCTATTTTGATGCTTTTACCTAAGGAGAGAGCCAAAAGCGAGATGAAGGGAGGAATAGAAAATTGGTTGTGCAGATGTGAGTACGCACAGAAAAATGTTGCTGTTTGCTCCTGCGTGTATTTGTTTTTATGAAAATCAGTCAGTCTGATGCTTGTGTATAGAACGCGGGTTGGGAACGCCTGTTTTAATAAATACTTGTTTAAATGTCATGGGACAACTGTTAGGAAGGATTTGCTGTTGTGTCTCACAATCATTCTTGTTTCATACAATAAAAATGGCAAAAGAAATATTTCTCTGATTAAATAAATATATTTAAACACCCAAAAGTTTTCCTTTTCCTTTTCTGAATTTAAGTTTTTCCATTTTTTAAACAGTAAACCAGACTACAAATATAACAATTGGGAATTTGAATATTGTATTGATTTTATCTATTAAATAGTTTAATTTACTTCAGGAAACTGTTGTCTTTGAATCCTTTAAAGGAGACCGATTACAACATGTTTTTCTGAAAAGGGAACAAGGCCGTTTTGTCTTGCTTTTAGCACCACTTAGTGTCCGTTTGTAGAACCAAAAGCAAAACTCATGTCATTGCTGTTAGATTAAGGATAACACCTTAATCTAACAGCTGGAATGTCTCCCCAGCCTTCATTAGTGTCTACAGGAGTGATGGGTCACTAAATGAAACTTGTCAGCTGTGTTCATGATCTAGAACATGCTAGAACCAGACTGCAGTACCACGTAAGTCAGCTCAATTTTAAGTCCCAACAGAGCAGCCTGCCAGTCTGAAGTTGCAAGTGGAATATTCTGGCCACAACAGGTGATAAGGGCGAGATGGCCTTTCATTAACCCTGTAAAGGCTCCGTTTAGCACATACTGGCTAAAGGGAAATTAGAAAATACTCCTTTAAGTTGCAAGTTTCTGAAGATATTTGCAATAAACCCCTTTCAGATGAAGTAATATCAGTGTTTTTTCATACTTGATATTTTCAGTACCTTCCATAATGAGCCATGTCAGAACTCTGTCACTTTAAGAAATCAACCTAGCTGGAGCTGGCCACTCACACCCATTCCCACTCAGGCTGCTAAAGGTCGAGAAGCTCTGACATCTGGGAGCACCTGTCTTGCAGGTCAGAGGTAGTTTCACTATAATTTCCCCATTTGTGACATCACAAACAGGGACTTTTTGAAACGGCTTGTTTTAGGCACACAAGTCCTGACGCCAAACACTGAAAGTAAACAGATGGATGGAACATTTTCAGGTCTGGAGTGTTTATAGAAGCAGAAAAGATGCACGTGGCAGCACAAAAGGATTTAAATGGTGAGTTTTGCACAACATGTCTCCGTTAAAGTAAGATTAATTGCATAGCTTTACTTATGTTAATAAGTAGTTTTTCTTTAGCAAAGGAAAAGTTGAAAGTTGGGCACTCATCCACTTCCATAGAAAACAGCACATGAGTAAAAGCATTCCTAATAATATGGCAGTGGGAATGTTTTTAACTGACTCCATTTACAAAGGTTGCAAGCCTTCCCACAGTTCTGTTCAGATTCTCCGTAAAGAGCAGAACTCTTGAGAAAACTGGGTTTTGTCACCAGGGCTTTGCTGTTTGAAGGAGGGACATCAGGCCAGATTAGCTCTACCTCAGTGCTAATGGAACCGGGAGCTCCTCGTTTTTAGCCCGAGGTTGAGCTGAAAGAACAACTTTCATCCATGAGTTGTGAACACGTAACATAACGGTGGTGTTTTACCCAAATAGAGTAGAAAATAGAATCTTTAACCCGAAGTGGAGCATTGAAATAGAATCTTACATGAAAGAATGTGGTTCGTCTTTTTAAACTGACTTCAAATTAAACAGTAATAAAGGTTTAGATGGAATGCAACTAAAAAGCAAGTTTGATGACGAGTGAAGAAAAGCTTTCAGTTACAAGTCTGCCTCCACATAACGCTGCTGATAACTTATAAACCTTTTAGGAACAAGCCTGCTCATTGCGCTTGTGTGAACACTCATGTGTGCCTAGAGGATCTGTAGCAACAGCCAGGGGTGAAAGACATGACCTTTAAAACGTCGGTTACCCTGGAGACACGGGGTAAGGCCAGCAATCAACAAGATGGCTGATAGGAGGAGGAAGATAATCTGGTAAATCCAAACTCACCTGAGCCAGTGGGACGATGCCCTGGATGTCGGCGTTGCTGATGTAGAGGTGCGAGACTTTCTCCACTTGCCTTGAAGCCGTCTGTGTGCTGGAGGGGTATTCCACCGTCCAGTGTAGAGTCTGCGTCGGCACCAAGTTAATCACGTTGTCCACCTCAAAGTCCAGCTGCATCACCTTGTACGAGGGGCTATCTAAGCTGCAAAAGCAAGAAGAAAATGTCTGAGGGATGTATTCAACATATTTATTGGTTTCTTATGATTCTTTGACAATCAGGGAACACAGAAAGCGAGGATGTGCATTTTCAAAGGTTTTAGCATAAAATTGTCCTCTCACCACAATCATTTGTCTAGAAAATGGTTTTAATTTGCCTCTGAGATCTTAAAATGAAAGTTAGAACTTAACACAACTAGAACACACACACACACACACACACACACACACACACACACACACACACACACACACACACACACACACACACACACACACACACACACACACACACACGACTGGAGGGACTGTGGTCAGTTTTAGAATCAGTTAAAATTGCTTGACAGGAATTGAAGGACGTACAAAACAAATCCCAGCAGGGTGCGTTAATGTTACTGTGAGAGCAAAGAGACATAAAAACTCGATACGCCTAAGGTGTGTTCGTCACACTGTGGCAAAACCTCTTTCGGGTTCAGGTACCAACAGCAAATACTCACAGTGCACACTCAGTGCAACACAAACGGTAAAACGTTCAACACACTCCACCGCCGACTGTTCCACAGCGACGAGAGCGATAATAATCTAGATTCAGTTCAGTAACCAACAATCATTCTGTTGCTGGTCGACTGACCGCTCCATAAAAACAAAACTAAACACATAAACTGTTGTAATCCATCAACACCCAAAACATATCCACAACCCAGTTTAAACATGTTCGAGCCTATGAGATAAAAACACACACAATGCTGTAAATTACAGGTCAGATCCAGCAGCTGGGGTGGTGTGGTGTCTGCTGTCGGTCTGAGGGACGCCGTGCGTTAGTCTGCAGAGACGGGGTGAGTGATGTGTTACAAAGCTGGATTAAGGAGGAGAAACTGATGGATGTCAGCTCCCCTTGACCTCATTCACTTCCCCATCGTGCCAGGCTCCCTGTCATCATTTGTCTCTGCCTCCTGTATCCACCGTCGCTTCGGTCTCTTATCAGACCAGACCTGAAATCAGGTAGTTATTATAGCGCTCCTTTAGAGGAAAGCTGCTTGTTCTGCAGTTCACTTCAGATATCAGTCTGACACAGACAAAGCAGCAGTCTAAACCGTCCTGAGATATCAATAATCATGTTTTCATCAGTCAAGTGACAATAAAATGCATTTTCATTGTATTTATCTTTAAAAACTCTGTAGCTTTCTCATTTTATTTTATGTTTTTACCAGCAGAACATCATTTTTCATTACAGTACGTCACACAGGAGTACGCAGAGGGCGACATCGTCCTCTGCTGCCCCCACATGAACAGAAGCGACGCCACGAACAGCTGGCTGCTCTGACGAAGGCGGTCGTTCCGGCCGAAACATGACGGCCAAAGGTAAAAAACATCAAATTAGTGCCCTGTGTTCAATAAGAGAAAAGATGATTACCCCTCATGTTGTAATGAGGTTTGTTATCAACAGAAACAGATGACATGATGAAGTGAGAAAGAAGACATTCATGATGGAAGTAAAGATATTACACGTTTTATTTAGAGTCCTCCGTGTAAGCACGTATTCTTTGCAACCGCCATGTTCCGTGTTGTTTAATCTGAAAGGACACATTAGCACCGCCCCCATTTGAAATTTTACACGGTTAAACTGCAAACACTACATACTGTAGGTGTAGACACATGCAGGCTGAGACACAACACCCTGTCACTCTCACTCTCTGTTCCTGTCGTTGTCACTCTCGTAGACACGCAAACACAGACAGTGCACGTGCTACACACTCCTCCCTCTGTCCAACCAATGCAACACATGCACGCACGCATGCAGACACACACACACACACGTACACACACTTGTACAAGGAACTGTCCAAAAACTGTTGAGTGCGTTTTGGTGCAGTGTAATCGCTGGAGCTGAAAAAGCAATGTGTCTGCAGTGACAGGTTCATTCAGGTGTTAGCTCCGTCCCGAGCACTAGGCTCTGAAACAATATTACACTGTCCTCTAGCGCGCGCACACACACACACACACACACACACACACACACACACACACACACACACACACCTCAGGAACTTCAGTGCTGCTAGACAATAATGTTTAATGTTAGGTAATAGAGACACCTCTGCAGCAGCAGTCTGCATAACTAATCACATTTGATTTAGAAGAAAGATGTCTAATAAACATCTCCTTTAACACTTCCTAAGGCTGAAAGTGACGCTGGAAAATGGGTTTTGATTTTGTTTTGTAACTAACAGATTAGTAGCTTAGCACCAAACAAGGACAGGCTTAAAATAACTCTCCTCTGGCAGCAGCTGCTTGGACTGCCTATTTCTAGAGTCTCGGAGCTGATTAGGAGAAATTATTGACTTATTTTCCGTCTCTTTATCTATTTAGCCGTCAGTTAAGTGACTTTGTTTCCAGGCTGTCAGATAAAATCGTGTTTGCAGCTCCATCTTTAATGTTGACAACCTTTTACATGATTGTATTCCACTATTGAGTTTCATTCCCAACATTTGTTCTACACATTTTATCAATCAGAGAATAAATATCTGCAAACTTGATTATTAGGAATTCAGTGGTTTTTGCACCGTGACCATTTCTGTGGCCATGCCTTAGAGTTCCCACATGGCTAGAAGAGTTGGTGCCAAAGTGCAAGCAGCATTCATGAAGGGAATTCCTTAAATGCTTCAGAACATTTGCAAGAGTTCCCAGTTTCTTTGTGCAAACCTCGGGGACTTTCTCTGGTTGCTGAGATTTTGGTTAAATAATTTACAAACAGTTTTATTTTTCTATCAACTTCGTTTCCACGAGTCAGCGTCTAAAGGTGTGGCAGTTCAGGTGTGTGTGTGTGTGTGTGTGTGTGTGTGTGTGTGTGTGTGTGTGTGTGTGACTGACAGTTTACTCTAAAGCCTGGCGTATACTTGTCCATCACGTTGGCTGACAGAGGGACGCAGTGTGTGTGTGTGTGTGTGTGTGTGTGTGTTCTATTCTTTTAGAAAACAAAATTATAAAACTATTGAGAAGACGGACGGACAGACGGATGGATGGATGGGTGGACGGATGGATGGATGGATGGATGGATGGATGGGTGGGTGGGTGGATGGATGGATGGATGGATGGATGGGTGGGTGGGTGGATGGATGGATGGATGGATGGATGG
>SSNQ01034457.1:449872-478120 GCA_006942095.1 Nothobranchius kuhntae | reverse complement strand
GGAAAAATGTGCACAACTTTAAGTTGACTAAGGACCTGGCTTACACACATGCTGGACACGGAGAGCACCTGCAGTGCTGCTGCTGAGAAGATATAATTATGAAATCCTGCAGCATTATCACTTGTACCGCTTCGTTTTCACACAGAACAAGACCCCCCACACGCACACACACACACATGCACACACACATGTGCGCGCACACACACACACACACACACACACACACACACACACACACACAGCCTGAAGCGCAGAATACTGAATGCAGAATATCAGCAGGGGGACAGATTGAGACAGAACATCATGCGTCTGTGACAGTGTGTGTCCTGTCACTGTGACCCGATTGATCATGTGACCTGGCTACTTGGATGAGGGGGATCTTGGTTTGCTGACTGGGTTTGGCTGAGTCTGGGGATTGAATCCTGATTGGACCATTTTTTTTATATCCGCCACAGATCTCTCTGAAGGAGTCAGCATTGACGGCTTCAGCAACGCTGTGCCACTCCGTGGATTTTCTCTTATTTGTTTTGCAAAAGCACTTCCTTTCATTTCTCCACCTCACCCACAGGTACCTCAACTTCTGCTTGTGAAATAGTGCTTCCTTGATCTGATCATGAACGAAATGCTGCAACAGCCGGCTTATGTATATGCATGAGGTCCACAAGGCACTTTGCATTGACCATTTATGGCAGTAAGTGGGTGTGGTGAGGGCGGGATGTGACTAAAAAGCAGCTGAGAAACATTCTCATTAGTCTCTGATTTATGAAGCGGAGATTGCGTGCAGCTGTGCGTCCTCCATGTTTGGTAGATCACACACCTGCTTGGCGTAAGTACTTTTTTTTGCTGAGCTTAAGTGCGGTTTTAGTAAGGATTCTACGCCATGTTTGATAAATGAGACCCCCTGGTCAGTGGTTCCCCTCGGCTGTGTTGTGTCTGCCATGGTATTTACAGCACAGTTTAATGTGGTTTGATTAGATACTATTTTATTTCCTTTGACCTCTTCTGGAGGTCAAAAGGTGCTCAAATTTAAATAATAATCATAATTTACGGGGGCTGTTTGGTGATAGTTGTATTGTGTTTGGACTGTGAACATTTATTTTTATTTGAATATTATTATTTGATAAATACCCACAACCTGACTATTATCTTCACTATATATTTACACAAAGTCCCTTTAACCTGAGAGACACGTTATAAAGAGATTTACATTAATGCAGCTAATGGAGCAGACGGCATTAGCTCAGGAGGTTGTTGTTAAAACGTCGCTGGTCCAATGGGCTTGTTCTCCTGCTCACATGTCAAAATGTCCTTGGGCGAGACAGCGAGCCACACACTGAATCCAGCACACCAGTGTGTTTCTCACTTCTTGCTTCGGAAAAACACGTCAGCAGCAGAAATGCTGCTAACCCTAAAATGATTTTATCAAACAGTTTTCCCCACATCACAGTTTTTATTTAGTCTTTATTTATTTCCTTTACAATGGAAACACACACAAGGATCAACTTAAACTCACTTTTACATTTAACACAACTGAGGAACCAACAGCTGGCAAAAACGCACCGCTGCCATCCAAAACCATTCTGCAAGATTTATTTCAAAAATCCTTTTACAAATCTTTGCTAAGCTTTAAGTTTTGGATTATGTGTCTTTTTTCACCAGAAATACTATGAAATAATGATGAATTTGACCCTTAGATGCAGTAGAAACGTAACATTTTGCTGCTGATGACTTAAGCGTCATCAGCAGATTTAAATAACCACGTGATGCAACATTTAAGGTGTAGAGCAGGTCTATGCAAAGTGCGACTCGAGATCCACTCGCGTCTTTCAAGCTGATTTTTAATGATGCTATTTAACTATTTGATGTTCATACTTCAATAGAATTTCCATTTTAGGCCTTCTATGAACAGAACAAATATACGTAGCACAAATAAATACAGAAAGTACCAGATCATTTTTGAACAGTGACCTTCCATCAGGCATAAGATCAGAGGCCATGTGTTGCAGAAGCCCAAATGAATGATACACTGGGGTGTCGTTGGGGTGATCAACCCCAAATCATCACATATCACACTTCTCATGGCCGATCCAGACGTTTGAATGCATCATTTGTGAGGGCGCACCCTCCTAATCAATTTATCATTTGCTACCAAAATGAACATTTTCTGATGTTTTTCGCTAAAACTTCGTCGTGGTAAATCGGATCCTTTAGAAGTGTAATAGCACACCTCCCACGGCCAAGCCGGTCATTTTGATGTATAATTTGTGGGGGTGCACATTGCCATTCCAGCCGCGTTAACATCTGCGGAAGAATAACAATAATCAGAACAAATCCCCATTGAAGAGCAATAAGAGCCCTGCTGACAGAACAACAGATCCCTAAAAATAATCCTAAAATATGGTTTTATATTTAAAAAAAAACTAACTTTTAAGGACTTAACCTAATAATTTGGACCTCGTCTTAAAAACTTTAGACATTCGTAGAGGTTTCTAAAATAAAGCTGGAATAATCGTTTTGGGATTTTGGAGTCTGGAGCGATTTGGTCGTCGCTCCACTTGAACTAGCTGTGCGAGTATTCCTCCTGACACACCAGAGAAGAAATCTACTGTGGATAATATTGCATTTATTAATATCTTTGCTTTAACAAAGGCAAACTTCAGAATGGCTGGGGAACACCTTTCGTTCTTATAAGAGGTGTAATTAATGCAAAAGGACATATTTCAAAATATTTTTGTGAAAACACAATTTTATCTCCACTGTTTATGTAAAACTATTCCTCTGAGATACGTACAGAAAGAAAGTATTTCTGATGATTACTGCATTAAACAACTCTGCCTTTCATCATACGTGGAGGTGTTATTTCCTCGTCTCCAGGGTGAACTCAGGTTCATGGTTTTCACTATAAGTTCTGGATAGTTTAGGCCTCAGAACTAAAAACGACTCCGTTCCTAGCCTCATGCCATGCGACAGACTTCCACATGCCCGCACACACACTCACACATACGCACCCTGACAGACTCCAGAAGAGAAAAAAAGAGAAGAATGAATTATTAATCGTGCCGTCTAATTATGGTGTGTGGCCCAGAGAGAGATATGATCCTAGGGAAATCACATCTAACAGTCATTTATCACAACAAACAGAGTGAAAAACTCTGGGTAGAGGAGCAGAGACGAGAGGAGGAGGGCACCAGAGACAAAAGCAGCAATGAAGGCCAACCTACATTACTATCAACTCTGCTTTTAAATATAAGAAAATGCAAAAAAAGGAGGTGGAGAGGAAGGGTTAAAGGAGAGTCTAAAGGAGCAAATTAAGATGTGCTTAATGGAGCCCTTAAAGAGCCTCTAAATACCCAGAAACTGGGTTTAGAGGGCAACACATTTCTGATAGGAAGCTTGAATATGTAAAGAGAAAGTGCATTACATCCACATCTGGTGGAATGGACATGATGGTTTAGTACATTCCTTGGGAAGCGTCCTATTCATCACTTCCCCCAAAAAAACTTTCTGACATGCTGAACAAACAAAATATGTTTAAACGTAACTTGTGAAGGACGGCTTAAAGGTTTTATATGATGCAATATCTACTTTATGGAGCTTCTGACCATCTTTTATTCTCATTTCCTCATAAAAAGCAGCGCCAAAGCAGTTTTTGGCTTCATGCATGTATCTTCCTGTCTCAGCTGCTTCTTTCCTGCAACTGTGCCTAATGGAGCTAAGCTATTGCTGATGGCTGGATGCAGCCGGCTATGCGTCATCATTGCCCCGCCCCTCCCCATCCAGGTAGTCTCTAGTCAGGATCCCTACTCCCCTGGACTGTAAACACTAACACCCACTCTCTCTGTGTAGCTAGCATGGAGTTTAATCTCCACATATGTGAAAAAACATTTGTTTCTTATCTAGTCTGGACTTTAAATAAAACCTATAAAAATGGATTTTTGTCTGCAAGAGGAGCATAACCCCTGTCTAGTCTTCCTCAAGACTCGCTTAATTGTCTCAGAAGACAACCACAATGTGGCAGACTGTTTGTTAAAGCTCTGCCAGTACCGGAGTGTGTTTTCAGACAGATTACTTCTTCAAACCGGTGCCATTCCAATATGAAGCCTACCCTATGGACAAGGGGAGCCTAAATGCTAATCACTAGCTGCTAGCTTCGTGGGACGTGCCGACGTGAGCAGTCAGTGGAAATCCCATGGCGGAGGCGGAGTTTCATGGAATCCAATCATCTTTTTTCCAGGTAGTAGTGTCGCGAGCGTGTCCTATTTGTCGCTTCCTTTAAAACCTGGTTCCGTTAGAACTTAATAAGACTGCGCTGCTTTCTCAGGGTTCGTGGGGCGTCAGTGAGTTTTATTGTATTAGACCCTGGTTTGGACTCCCTAATTAGAATCAGTTTCCTATTTTAAGGAGAAATGACATGCCATACTTGCTCTTTTGCGATAGCACACTTCCTTTTAGATACTCTCGTTATCTAGTGGTTTTAGATACTAGGGCAAAGTTCAGCGGGAGGCCATCCGTCGCTGACAATTCTTTGGGTTATATTAGGATTAATTTGCGCCTCTGTCAGCTTTTGTGGGCGGTGGTAACTAGAAAATGATTCTTGTTAGTTGATGAGGCTAACATAGATTTATCAATTGATCTAATTAATCCAACCTTCCCACGCTGGCGGAGACTTTTTCACACTTGCAGACAGAGCCTATTTTAACCTACTAATGTTTTGGCTTATCATCCTTAAGACATCTCGTTACTCACGGGAGAGGAGAAGACAAGCTTCTTTACTTAAGGTTTCTTTTTCTTAATCTGTCACAAACCGTAAAGCAAATCCTGATAATTCAGGAACCTGTAATTAATGTGCTTACCTCTCCTTATTGTTCAGGTCGGGGCCCCAAATCGAACCTTTAAAGAGGACCTTTAAGAATCAGGGATGTGGATTCTTTTTCAAAAAGTTTATTACAAGATTAAACAATACAAAAAATGGGTAGATATAAGACTGATCACTACCCCCAAGGAGAAATTAATCCTAATAATTAACTAAGAATAATGAGTTGGCTTACACCAACTCTTAAGTCTTCTTCAGCTTCAGGTTTAATACCCTCTAACACACGCTCACTGACTCCTCTCAAAAATTGCTAAATACAAAAAAATGAGTAAATATAAAAATAACCTATCCCCTGTGGAGGATGCTAATGCTAAAATCTTCCTGACCTGTCATTCTCCATCCAGAGGACGGAGGATGACCTCTTCTATCCCAGATCTGCTCTGTCTCTCACTGTCGTCTGCCCCAACTGTGCTCAGCTCTGCTTCTAGCTGCTCTTTTTATACTCTTCTTGGGTCAGCTTAGACAAAGTAAAAGTTTTCCAGTTACAATCCGTCATTATCACACGACAGCAAGGTCATGGGGTCATTCATCAGTTACACACTTTTTAGCTCAACACAAGACATTTGGTGTCGTCTTTGCAGCAGATCTTCAGTTTCTTCCGAAGTCCAGCATTCTCCATGAAGGCTTTTCGTCTCCTGATGAGCTCTTTTCACTCTGTCTCCTTCAGTCCCACTTCTCCTGCTGATGGTTGGGTCAGACACTTCTTGACCTTTTGCCCAATTTTACTCGCAGAAGCAAGTTCTGACCCCTTGGATTCTTCATGAAGGGTTTGTCCACTTCTGAGATGCTTTATCTTCAGTTGATCTTCTTTTGTCCCAGCTTGGATGCTTGTTGTGCGGTTGGGCCCCTGTCTTCTGGCTGATTTTACTCGCATAAGCAAGTTCAGTGTGTTTCAGTGTGGGTCCAACCTTATCTCTGAGGCCCACCTGTTGACTCCGTTTCTTGCCACTGTCTTTGGCATGTGGGAACTTGCAACAGTAGGAATGGCTCACAAAATTAATTGATATTTAATTGTATAACACATCTCTGTAGCACCACAGATACCATGTCATCATTTATTGTGCCTATCTTTGCATTGAAAGGTATAAATAGCATGATGCCTTTTAACCCTTCTGAAAAAGAACCACTTCAATGCTTTGGTAACTGAATCTAAACAAGAATTGTAATGAATTTTCTTTATTTTACAGAAATGTATGCACTAATAAAATACTCACTGTGTATTCTTCATGTATTTTTAAAGCAATTGAATCTCTTATCGCCGGTTGTCGCTAATTCGCATCAAACCTGCATGTGCTCCAAATGCAACCAAAATACTGCAAGTACCTGAAAGAAATCCACAAGTAAAAATGTTTTCATAATTGAAAACAAATTCAGGCATTAAGGGGTTAGGCCTGGAAATCCTTTTTATATTAAGATAAAATTATTAAACACAAACTTTGTGCAAAAAGACTCCTGCAAGTGACACACGAGCACTATTTGTTTTTTCTAGCAAATAAATCACGTTTATTCTCCACTTTCCACCAACCACACATCCATTTTCTTTCTGATCGTCTTTGCATGCAAGCATATGACCATGTTTATGTTATGTTTATGTGCTTAGCAGACGCTTTTAACCAAAGCGACTTACAATTTTTCTTTTTTTACCTATAGGGCATGTTGTGACCAATAGGAGGGTAATGCATTCATCCACTGCTGATGAAGCAACGGTCACGCTGGTCATCCTAATACTCTGACCTTGTAATTCTTTACAGGCGATGCACATTTTGACCTCTCATTTCTAAAATGTTGAGTTGTTTGTTGTCTCTGCGGCTCTTCTGAACCCATTCAGCATTTCTTTTGTTCTTGTGTTTATTGCCACCAAATGAAAAACCTAACAAAAGTCCATTGCAATGGCATCATCGTAGTTTAAAGAATAAACATAAATCTCTGTGTGTGCAGTTAGCTCTTCCTCAGAGATCTCAAATTATCATAAAATCTGATTCAAAATGCCCCCCCCCCCGTAGCAGGATAAGGACGCCTCCCTTGTTGATGATTTGCATAACAACACTTTGCATCGCACTAAATACACAACAGAATGAATACAAGATTTACAAATTTCACAAGTTACACCACATTCTTATGATTAATACATGTTAAATAGCTTTTCGAGACTCTTGGTAATCCACTTCACCGTTGAGTTCAGAAAGCTTCTTGGAGGAAGTGTAAAATATCTTTAAATGAAAGGTTTGTGTGTATAATTACTTTGGTTTCCGTGAAACCGTGAACCCCCTTTTCTAATTATATTGTAATTACAATAATTATATAAACCTTTTGTAAATAAATATATCTAATTTTCAACGTTAAAATGTGTAGAGGTTTGCAGGTCTGCACTGCAAAAACTGATTTTAAAACTCATGAGAAAAAACTTATTAGATATTTGGTGTTTTGGTCTCAAGAGATAAAATTATATTCCTAAATATTATCATATTTCATTTTTTGAATAAAAAAATTCCATTTGGGTAGGCAAGCATTGCTTGGCTAGAATGTTAGACTTATTTGTTACTTTTGCTTTCCTCATTAGCAGAGTCTGTACTCAAAACAAGAAAGCTCGGATCATATTTAAGAATATTTACTGTGTTTTAAATATATTTTGCAGAATAATTTACTTTCTTTTTAGACTAAATAATCATTTCCATCCATCCATCCATTTTTAGCTGGTATCTGGAGTCGGGTCTCGGGGGCAGCAGCCTAAGCAGAGAGGCCCAGACTTCCCTCTCCCAGCTACTTGGGCCAGCTCCTCCAGGCAGTCCCAAGGCGTTCCCTGGCCAGGTGAGAGACACAGTCCCTCCAGCGCGTCCTGGGTCTCCTCCCAGTTGGACGTGCCCAGAAAACCTTACCAGGGAGGCGTCCAGGAGGCATCCTGACCAGATGCACGAGCCACCTCAACTGGATCTTCTCAATGTGGAGGAGCAGAGGATCTACTCCGAGAAAAGAATAAAAGACTAAGATTAAGATAAAACATCTAAAATTTTACTCGGTTTCGACGCCCCGGCCTCTTAATCCTTTTCAGGATTTTATTTTTTGCTTTTACTCTCTTCTTTTAATTATGTTGGTTTTACGATTGTTATATTTTATTCTGATGGCTTTATGTTTTTATTGTGTTGTGTTCAGCGCCTTGGGCGTCTGCATTGGTCGCAGAAGGGGCTTTATAAATAAATGAAATGAATAAAAATGCTTTAAAAACTTTCTTGAGAATCTGTTTTTGCAGTGCATTTTACCTCTTTTGATCAGCGGTTGCTAAAGTTCGGGTCGCTACCCCACAGTGGGTCAACAAGTACTACACAGGGGTCTTGAAATGATCTCCAGAAATAGAAAGTAAGTTAAAAAGCAACTGCTGAGCTAACTCTAACCCTAACCCCAAACCGTCAGCTGTATGTCTAGCTTAATTGTTACAAGAACTCAACTAAATCTTCATAAATGGAGATAAATGAACACAAGCTGAAGCTGTTTATATATTTCTTTATACGCTTGTTCGTTTTGTCAAAGAGATGTTAGTGGCCGCACATCTTCACGATGGCTATGTTTCTGGTCAGAAGCTGAAAGTGCGGGAGCCCCAACAAGCATAGTGAGTTGGGTTCTAGCGGAGCTCATCCAGAAGACACACCACCTGGTTTGAAAAAGCAAGAAAAGAAAAGCTGTATTTTTGTGGTGCATTAAAATATGTCTATGTTGTGGACCCTTTGCAAGAGGATCCAGGTATGGGGGCGGACCGTCTGCTGATCAGCTGTGACTTCATGACAAGCGTGGAAAGAAGTGAGCATGGTAAAAGTAGCTGCTGGGTCTCTACAGTCCGAGTTAATAATTCAAGATAAACTAATAAACTTCTGAAGCCCTTCTCGTCACAAACAACTCCTCCACCGCCCGATGATCCACCCCTTTTGGGAGTGTTCCCTTGCATATATTTAGTCACTAGTTCACACATGGGGCATCTGAGCTGTGATGGCCTGTGGTGGGCAGAGCTAAGAGACTGACTGAATCAGGCCAGGTATCAAATCCAGCCTGTCAGCCATGCAAACCAAGGGCCCACTCAGGCCTTTAAAAAAACAGAAAAGAAAAGCAGCACCTCCCAGAAGGCCAAGCTCTTCGCCTCTCTACCCCGTCTCCCTGACAACTCAGAGGCGGGTCGGGTAATGCACGTCCATGTACACTCAGAAGAGGCAGGATTCAGGGAGTTGAGGAGAAAAGGGGCAGTAATGGATGAAAAAACACTGGAAAGTCTGTAGAAATGAAGCTGCTGGGATTATTGACTGTCTACTAAAAACTAACTAAAGAGAAACGGAGATTATTTCTGCTTTTGACCAGACGGATGACCATTGAGGTGTATCTGCATTTGATGTGTGCATGTGAGCCAGTGTGGCATTGTGTGTCGCTGAAACCATTCTGAAGGCCAAATGCCAGGCTCTCACCAAGCCCGAAGCCCCTAATGTCACATGGTAAGTGGTCTGGCAGAAGCATGAAGAAAGTCTTTAGGATAAATTCTCCCAGTCTGTAACCGGTGACCCTGTCAATCAAACTAGGGTCAGGAAGACAAATAACATGATGGAAGAAAGAGTGGAGGAGGCAGGAGAGGAGGGAAAAGGGGAAAGTGAAAGGTAACAAAGAGAACAAGGCCAAAAAAAACAGATGGTTCCACAGAGGTTTACATGTTTGTGTACGAATCTGTATTATGCTGCTATAGGCTTAGACTGCTGCACTTTCCACACTCTACTGCTTTCTTCTACAATCTGCTCTTTAACTGTATTATTTCCTGCTATTTCAGCTGTTAACTTTATTTTCTCTCTAAGTGTTTTTCTCCCCAGAAGAAGCTACAACGATGTTCTGCTGAGCTGTGGTGGCCTCATGGAGGGGGCCATCGTCTAGCACACTGCTGCTAACCACTTAAACATTCTCCCTCTCCTGATAATAACTTTTTGCTTTCCTTGACGTTGGATGTGTTACTACTAGTTTATCCGTTTAATTATAGATCCACTAGGATAAATACAATAAAGTTTATCTCTCACCAAATAGAATATTTACTAAGACATCACAATATAACTATAGACACATTACTAGTCTTTGTGTGTGTGTGTGTGTGTGTGTGTGTGTGTGTGTGTGTGTGTGTGTGTGTGTGTGTGTGTGTGTGTGTGTGTGTGTGTGTGTGTGTGTGTGTGTGTGTGTGTGTGTGTGTGTGTGTGTGTGTGTGTGTGTGCTCTGTCTTCTCCATCCCCAGTGAGTCGTGGAGGATGGCTGCTTATACTGAGCCAGGATTCTCTGGAGGTTTCTTCCTGTTAAAAGGGAGTTTTCCTCTCCACTGTCGCTGCATGCTTGCTTAGTATGAGGATTGCTGTATAGTCACTGACACTAGTCAGTGACTTGATGCAATTTGCTGGGTTCCTTATATAGGAAACATTATTTCTGATTGGCTTAATGACCTGACCTGAATTGGAACGTTTATTATGTGAAGTGCCTTGAGACGACTCTTGTCGTGATTTGGCGCTTTATAAATAAACTTGAATTGAATTGAAATGAACTACCTTTTGTGTCATTCTCGGTGGGGAAAAAGTGATTGTGCTTCTGATTCAGGAAGTAGAAGTTACCCAGAGAAGTGAGGGTTTGGAGTATTAATCATTCTTATTCATTATGGCTTTGTTCGCTCTGCAACAAGTAAGTAGTAAGTAAGTAAAGTTTATTTATATATAAACAATGTTTTATCTTCAAAAATGGCACAAGACTGGAGGAGTTCTGTGGTGTTGTGGAGTTTCTAATGGTTAGCTTCCACTTGCTGGGTGCTGCTCTGCTCTCTCCTGGTTGCTAAAATCAACTTCAGCCTTCCCTGTTGTGATCCAAGATTTGTGAGTCCATGAATACTAATTTAAGGTGACAGACACTAGATTTGTGTGGATTTTTTGGGCGGTCAATGCATAAAATAGTGGTGGAAGAACTTTTGCATTCAGCCAGCGTATGAAACTCAGACTGGCGAACCATTTTTCTCCATTTAAGAAGCAAAAAATTGCTCTTTCCACTATGACTCTATTCTTAGCATTGGATTGTCAAAGCAAACAGTGTTAATGATGTGCTGGTGTACATACGCCCGTGGAGTGCAACAGGTCGGAGCAAAATATAGTAAAAATATAAATCACATTTTTACTTGTTAAGTGAAAGTGTGGCTATTTTTAAAAGCTGTGTACATTTAGGGAATTGAAACCCACCACATGGGGGTGTGCTCCAATAACACTGTATTGGAATGAAGAAAAATAGGAGGATGTAACAAATCACGGACATACAAAGCTAGATAGAAAATCAAAAGCTGATGTGGAGCAGGGAAAAAAGGAGAAGAAAAGAGGGATGGCATGGAATACAGAGAGTGGAGGATGGACAAAATGAATAACCCATCTCCAGAAAAGAAGCCACGCTGCTAAAGGTGAGAGCTGGGCAGCGAGGAGTCAACGGTAGGAGAATGGATTGGACTGATTTAATTAATAGGAGCTGCTTCCTTAAATCAATGATACACACACACACACACACACACACACACGCGCAGACACACATATATGTTCTGTTACTAGCCGGTGAGTTGCGGTCCCTGCATGAGAAGGCCAGCGGCCCACGGGGCATTACCAGATGGTTTTCCTGCTGATGAAGATTCAGCACCATGGAGAGCGCACCCTTCTTGGCAGAGACTATCCAACAGGTCTCCAATGGAAGGTTCAGCACCATGGAGAGCGGCCTCTACCAGGAAGCTTCCTGCAAGAACACTAGCTGGAACCCTGTTTAGGGAGGGGCTCAGATTTAGTCTGGGTGCCCCCGCTGCTGTTGGGTGGATCGCCCTAAGAGACTTGATGATGTTATTTGAGACTTTAGAGTTCTTTGTGATAAACTGGGACAATTTATGGTTAACCTTTGGCTTCAGATTAAGGCTGGTTGTTGGTACAGCTTAGAAGAAAAGGAAGAAAATATCATTTCTATAGCGCCTCTCAAGATAACAATCACGAGGCGTTTAAAGCTTACTGATTTACCTTTTATTGTAGTGCACACTCAGAGCTCACCCCTGGTTGTGTGTGTATATATATATATATATATATATATATATATATATATATATATATATATATATATATATATATATATATATATATAATTGTGTTTGTATACCTACCTCTATTTAAATGTATTCTCTCTCTCTCTCTCTCTCTCTCTCTCTCTCTCAAAATGTGATTTTAATGAATAAAATTAGTTTTGATCATTAAAAAGTATAAAATATGTACTTTTAAAGCCCCTTGAAGCCCCTCCTCCTTGAACCGTCACCTTATCGTGGTGGAGGAGTTTGAGTGCCCTAATGATCCTAGGAGCTATGTTGTCTGGGGCACTTTGGGCCCCTGGTAGGGTCTCCCATGACAAATTGGTCTTAGGTGAAGGGTGAGACAAAGAACGGTTCAGAGGATCTTTCATGGATGTAAATTCAAAGAGTCGGAGTACCCGGACCAGAGGGTTACTGGGGTCCCACCCTGGAGCCAGGCCTGGGGTTGGGGCCCGTAAGCGAGGGCCTGGTAGCCGGGCTTTCGCCCATGGGGCCCGGCCGGGCCCAGCCCGAACCGGATACATGGGCTCATCCAACTGTGGACCCACCACCCGCAGGAGGAACATGAAGGGTCCGGTGCAGTGTGGATCGGGTGGCAGACCGAGGCGGGAGCCTTGGCAGTCCGATCCCCGGACAAGGAAACTGTTTTTTTTTGGGACATGGAACGTCACCTCGCTGGCGGGGAAGGAGCAGGAGCTTGTGGCAGAGGTTGAGCGGTACCGGCTAGATATTGTCGGACTCACCTCGACACATAGCATTGGCTCTGGAACCCGAGACCTGGAGAGGGATTGGACACTCTCCTTTGCTGGAGTTGCTCCGGGTGAGAGGTGGAGGGCTGGGGTTGGCTTTTTGTTAGCCCCAAGACTCTCTGCCTGTGTGTTGGGGTTTACCCCGGGGGACGAGAGGGTAGCTTCCCTGTGCCTTCGGGTCGGGGAACGGGTCCTGACTGTTGTTTGTGCTTATGGGCCAAATATCAGTTCAGAGTACCCACCCTTTTTGGAGTCCCTGGGACGAGTGCTAGATAGTGCTCCATCAGGGGACTCCATTGTCCTGCTGGGGGGCTTCAATGCTCACGTGGGCAATGACAGCGTGACCTGGAGGGGTGTGATTGGGAGGAACGGCCCGCCTGATCTGAACTCGAGTGGTGTTTCGTTATTGGACTTGTGTGCAAGCCGCAGTTTGGCCATAACGAACACCATGTTCGAACATAAGGATGCCCACCGGTACACTTGGTACCAGGGCAGCCTAGGTCGCAGGTCGATGATAGACTTTGTAGTCGTATCATCTGAGCTGTGGCCGTATGTTTTGGACACCCGAGTGAAGAGAGGAGCGGAGCTTTCAACTGATCACCACCTGGTGGTGAGTTGGATCAGATGGCAGGGGAAGATGCCGCGTAGACCCAGCAGACCCAAACGCATAGTGAGGGTCTGCTGGGAACGCTTGGCAGAAGAACCTGTCAAGACGGACTTCAACTCCCACCTCCGGCAGAGCTTTGACGGCGTTCCGAGAGCAGTGGGGGACATCGACTCCGAGTGGGCCTGCCGGAGGAGCTGGTGGAGGTGGCCGAGGAGAGGACGGTCTGGAGCTCCCTAGTTGGGATGCTGCCCCCGCGACCCGGACCCGGATAAGCGGAGGAAGACGATGATGACTTTTAAAGCCCTGATCTACTGAGCTACAACTAGAAGTCAGGTGGAGAGCATCTGGGGTAAATTAAATAGACATTGGCTGATAATACACAGCAACTATATCAATTGTCTAACATACAGGTTAAATGTGTGCTTATGTGAGTTTTTCCATTGCTATTAGGTTGTACTGATGTTATGTGTTTATATTTATGTTTATGTATTTAGCAGACGCTTTTGTCCAAAGTGACTAACAAGTGATAATCGGCTGTCGTCGTGTCCTTGGGCAAGACACTTAACCCACGTTGCCTGCTGGTGGTGGTCGGAGGGACCGGTGGCGCCAGTGCTCAGCAGCCTCACCTCTGCCAGTGCGCCCCAGGGCAGCTGTGGCTACATTGTAGCTCATCAACACCAGTGTGTGAATGTGTGTGTGAATGGGTGAATGACTGGTTGTGAAAATTGAAAAGGAAGCCCCTGTTCTGGTAGTGCTTGGTAGGTCATTCCACATTTGTGGAACGATGCATGAGAAGAGTCTGGATTGTCCTGAGCGTGGTGTAGGCACTGCTAGCCGACCATCCTGTGATGACCGGAGCGGCCGGGCTGAGTCGTAAGCCTTTGCAAGAGGATTCAGGTAGATGGGAGCCGTACCGTCTCGGACTTTGTATGCTAGTGTTAGCAATTTGAATTTGATGCGTGCTGCTAGCGGTAGCCAGTGGAGCTCAATGAACAGAGGGGTGACGTGTGCTCTTTTAGGCTGGTTGAAGACCAGACGCGCCGCTGCGTTCTGGACCATTTGGAGAGGTCTCACAGTACAGCCTGGAAGACCAGTTAGAAGGGCGTTGCAGTAATGGAGGCGGGAGATGACAGTAGATTGCACCAGGAGCTGGGTGGCATGTTGTGTTAGGTATGGTCTGATCTTTCGTACGTTATACAGCGCTAAGCGGCATGAACGAGCTACAGAGGCAACATGATCTTTAAAGGTCAGGTGTTCATCAATCACAACACCCAGGTTTCAAACTGCCTTTGAAGGAGCCAGAGATAGGAAGTCATTCTGGATTGAGATATTGTGCTGTATGGATGGTTTTGCTGGGATGACAAGTAGTTCAGTTTGAGAGAGGTTGAGTTGGAGATGGTGGGATTTCATCCATTTTGATATGTCTGAGAGACAGTTTGATATTCGTGCAGAGACAGTGTGGTCGTCCGGTGGAAATGACAGATAGAGCTGGGTGTCATCTGCATAGCAGTGGTAGGAGAAGCCATGTGATCGAATGATCTCACCCAGTGAGGTGGTGTATATGGCAAAGAGAAGAGGTCCTAGGACAGAGCCCAAGATGGTGCACGGTAGAGGATTGTCCAAGCCAAGATACACTGAATGATCGTCCTGTGAGGTATGATTCAAACCAGGTGTGTGCTTTCTCTGTGATGCCCATGCTAGAGAGTGGACAAAAGGAAGCCATGGTTGACAGTGTCATGTGTTTATCTTTCTTGTCTGCAGCTGAGTTTGCAGAAGCTGCGATAAAGATCTTCACCCTCAGATTTGAGGCTGTGTGTGGTTCTGGACCAGAAAAGGGTGGATGACCAACTCTTGGTTGGTGGAGAAGTTTCAGTAACCCCTGGATTCAAGACCAGTGTTTCCTGCCCAAAATGCAGCCCAGACTAAATCCTGATCAAACATCTGTAGACGATGTCCAGCAGACAATCATGATGATCTGGTTTTAAAGGTTTTGCCAGAGAGAAAATGGGGTTAACAGTCCATACAAGCCTCTAAAAGCACATTATCAGCCATTTACCTCCTTTTAGCAAAGCATTGGTTATCAATAAACTTCCATGACATGTTCTAGTTGACGTCCATTTAGTTGCTGTAGCTCCTATGCTAATGCCCTGTGCCATTTGCTTGGTTTTGACAATGTGCTAATCAGAGCAGAAGAAATATTTAGCTTCAGGGGCCAAAAGTTGGCTCCACTTCTGTCTACCAGCTCGATCAGGTTACACACATATTTTCAAATTGTGCTTCAAAATGTGTTAACAACTCACATTACCTCAACTCTAGCATCCCTGAAGGCTGGAACTAATGTTCGGTGTCAAGAATGGCACCAGATTTATTTGTTAACAGTTTGTGGGCAACGACACAAATACACTCCAGTCCTCAGACAGCCAGTCCCTAAAGTCCTCATCACAGTGCCAAGAAAACATCCTAGTTAGGATCAGTAAGGAGCTGCTGCTGATCACCATCACAGTCGGGTTTTCCCACACTTGCATTCAAGAGATTTAGGGCTGCCTGGTAACCGCTGAACGTGCCTGAAAAAATAAATGCTATCAAGTGAAACCGAAAGCAACTCACTTCCTAAAAGGGTTTTATTTTAGTTATTTATCTAATTAGTGATTCTCATTTGCTGAAGGTTGATTTGCCAGTGAATAACAGACTACGACGAGCTTAGAAAGAGCATTTTCTTCGAGTATGAAATCGCAGGCGCCTGATACTAAACCTGCACCTTTGTTCCTGTCTGATTTTAATGCAGCCCGGTGCTTCTTTCACCCTCTTGTCTGACAGTTTTTCATTGAATCTGACACCGAACATAACCAGTAAAACCCTTGCCTCAGCAGCGCCGGGAGTGAGGAAGAGAGAGAGCAAAAGTGAAGACAGAAGAGAGAGAATAAATGAAGCCAGATGGTGAAAAGAAACAGAACAAAAGGAAAGGAAAGCTAAGCGCTCGTTAGCACCTCAGTGGCCGAAATAAAACTAAGATGACACACCTGACTGATAATTAGTCTCGAGAGCCTAAGTTCCTGTGTCTGTGGGAGAGGAAGCGCGCTGAAGTGTTTTAGCTTTAAAAGCTAACTCTGACTCGGTGGGAGTCGGTGTGTAATAGAAAAGAGGGCCGGGGCCTTTGCATGTATCCAAGCTAATGGGTATCCTGGCACACACAATCAGGACCATTAATTACAGGGAGAGGGGGGCGATGCAGACTGAGAGAAAGGGAAAGAGGTTTCCACCAATACCAAAATGAATTGGTGATAATCGAGCAAAAGAGGTTCAAAAGTCGATACTGTTAGAGCGAGAGGGTGTGACGGGGTCAAACGTCCTCAGGAAGGTGAACATGTCAGTTGTAGTGTGCAGATTTTTATTTATTTATTCTTTGGCAGGAAGCACTTCTCTACTTCTCAAAATGGTTTTGAATGTAATTATGAGGTGGATGAGGAGACAGAAAAAGAGTTTTACCTGGTAAACTTAAATAAGTGGAACCATTTCAATCATATTCCAAAAACTGAAGGAGCCCTGGACATGTTTGCTCGTGCAAATGTTCCTATCTCCTGTTAAAATTTACTTCACTGTGTCGCCTTAATCCTGAAAAGCCACATTTTATCCAATAAGCCATTTCAGGATCATATAGGAAGTGCCAAAATGTTTTTGTTCCATTTATGGATTTATTTCAGAAATATAAAATCACAATAAAACCAAAAGAAAAAAGTAAAGCCATGAAATATCCAAAGTGCACGTTGCTGTTCAACATAAACTTAAAGATATGTGCTAAATATCTCACTGCTTCACATATTTGTGTCTTATCGCTAAACGTTTTATGGGACACATGACTTCTGTTCTTAAGTTATAATAGTTTATTTGGCCAATACTAAATGTATTTATAATGCTCTCTGCCCAAAATCCCTCTCACATGTAGCAATGTCTGCAGTTTTATTCTGAACAGTTTCAGTACCTTCCAGAATGAGCCATTTTATGGCTCTGTCGTTTTAAGAAAACAAGCTGGAGCTGGCCACGCTACACATCCCCTGCTCAGGCTGCTATAGGCTGAGAAGCTCCAATCTCCTGGAGGGGTTTAGAGTAGAGACACTGCTTCCCCAGCAGCAGCTCCATCTTACACAAGATTCTAACGTCCTTGTTTGTGACATCACAAACAGGGACTTTTTGAATCTGCTCATTTTAGTAACTCAATTCCTAAAAACCAAACATTGAAAAAAAAACGAATTGACTACTTTTGGAGTGTTTTAGAGACAGTAGAGACCCACTTGGAAGCACAACAGGATGCAAAAGATAAGTTTTGCATTATATGTAATCTTTAAGAGATCAAAAGAAAAATGTTTAACAGGAAAATTGTCCTTTATTCAGAACTTTCTGATCCTTAAGGTTTTGGACGCATCACCCTTCCATAAATCCATCTCTCTTTATCCTAGCAGCACTTGCAAACAAGACAGAAAAAGAAATGCCTGAAATATTTTATTGCTGGTTGTGATCACTAGCTTCACAATGTTAGAGTTAAAACATGTTTTACATCAGAAATGACATTAAATGAAGAATGAGTAAAATTCCTCTGAATGGAAATAACGACACACTTCTGCTCTGGACTCTTTAAGAGTTCAATCTATTGTGGTAAACCTATTAAAAAAAACACACACACACACACACACACACACACACGCACGTGCACGTGCACACATGCACGCACGCACACACATGCACACACACACACACACGCGCACGCACACACACACACACACGAACGCGCACGCACGCACACACGCACGCACACACACACACACACACACACACACACACACCAATCATCTTTTTATTTACACAGGAAAAAAATCGAGCTTTTTATTATTTGGTTGCAATCAATACCTTAATCCCCATAAGTATTTCTCTCTGCATTTATAAAAGAGAGGGAGAAAGTGTGTGCATGTGTGATTGTGTGTGTGTGTGATGTTATATTAGAGGTGTGTGAGAGGCAAGGTAATTAGGTAATCAACAGCTGCTCCAGACAGACAGGAAGCAGCTTGTTAAGAAACTGAAAGGAGATGGAAAGACATAATGAGGGAGAAGGGAGGTGCGGGCTGCAGGTAAACAGAAAAGTGAAATGAAGAAACGTTGGATAGGAAAGGATCAGAGGAGGAGAAAGAAACGGGGTTTCAACAGAAAGACCGAGCGAATAATGGAAAGGGGGAGATAAGATGAAGCAGCAGAATCAGATGGAAGACAGCCGCTGCTGTCTGAATGAAACGCGTGTAAATCTTTTACTGACAGAAGGAACTAATTACAAACAGCTTGGAGGAAAGGCGTTTTTCACTGTCACACTAGAAAACACAACAAAACCACACACAAGACGTTGTTGTCACTGTTGTTACTTCTTGTCAAATGCTGTTTCTAATTTTAGACGTAATTATGGAAAGAGAAGGCAAACGCGACAGTGCTCCGATTCTGGATCCACCAGGTAACACTCAAGGTGAAATAAAAGCATTTACATCATTACCAACGTCTCACCTCTGATTGGCCAACAGCAACACTACTCTTCCACTGCCTCCACTCGCTCTTCTTTTATGTTTTTATCTCTACAAACACCACCAGCCTGGATGTGGTCAGCTATGTTGTGGAGTTACAAATACTAAAGGTTAGCTTCTGCTAGCCGGGACATGCCCAGCTCTCTCCCAAAGCTGGGGGTGAAGCCATGAATGCAAGATTTCCAGTGTGGCGTAGATCTGTGTGGTGTCATCTGACCCAAGCGTTTCCTCGCCTGTTTTATTTCTGCTAAAACAGGAAATGGGTAGAAGACTATTTTCATGGTCATGCATGTGAAACTCAGAGCAAATGAACGTACTTCAAAAAGAAATGAGTTTCACACGTTTCTCAGTGAACCTCATCTCTAGATATATGTGTGGGCTTACGATGACACAGCGACATATTGTTTTATCTGTTGCCGTTTTTATTTTCCTGTAACATATTTTGTCATGAGAGGCGCACGTCTGCTGCTGGCTGGTCTTCTCACAGATGTTCAGCGGCGTTTGAGCCCCGGTAACAGCTGGAGCTCTTTTCACTCTGGGTGACCGTCATCCTGAAAGGTGAACAGTTTCAGTTTCTCCACGAAGAGTCCTGGTGGATCCGAGCTTCTTCCGTGTCACTCTGATTACGGCTGCAGTGCTGCTGGGGACCGTCAGGCTGTGGAGATGGCGTCGTACCCTTGTCCTGATCCATTCCCCACTACGGTTTTGTAGATCACATGCTGTGTGACTTGTGGGACGCATGCACACATAAAAGTGTCTCCCTCTAGACTTAGTCAGGCTCAAGGACTAATATAAATTTACTTAATTAAATAGTGCACTTATAACCGATTTTTTAGACTGATTTAATCAAATATATCATGAAAATTCAACAAAAAAAATGTATGTGTGTCATTAGTTTACACGAAGAGGGGAAACGGTTTTTTTCTTCCATATAAAAAATACCTAAATATTCTTCATATCTAAAGTGAACGTTTCTCTGGTTTAAGACTGTTAGTGGAGGCAGAAAGCATGACTGCCTTTCAGAACAGACGTAGATGTTTATGCTAAGCTGTGGCATAGATGTTTGCATGAGCAGAGCTCCCCCTGCGTCTGCGCAGCCTCCACATGCTTTTTGGCCATTTTCTCAATCAAAATAGCCAGAAAATGTTTATGGTTTCAGCTGAAGTCATACTGAACTGAGACAAATAAGCAAAACATTTTATAAATGACCTGCGTCATGTGGAGCCTGTGATGTAAATTTACTATTTGTTATCCGCAGCAGCTCGGCTAACGCTACACATAAACTGATTTCACTCACGCACATTCGCCAGTCTGATGGGAAATCTCGCAAGATTAAAAGTGACTTTGGGATAAACAAACATGGCGGAGGAGGAGCGGGCAGCACGTTTCTGTCACCTGGTTTTCTGATTGGCCACACGTCACATCAGGCTGCACGCTCGCCTGTCCTCCAAAATCAGACCAAGAAAATCCAACATGTTTGAAAGCCTGGATTTATGTTGGAAGCAATCGAGATGCCCTTCCCAGCAGTTCAGAGCATTCTTAACACACAACACAATGTGGGATCATCTGATAAGATTATCTTTGCAGCCATCACCATAACCACGCGTCCTTAAGGTTGTTGGAAGGGGAGGGGCGGGCCAAGAGCCAGCGTGGTTATCCAGCTGTGTGAGCTGGGCTTCACCCGCTGCCAGACCCTCATGTCGCTCTTTTAGCACGTTCTGACTTTCAGAAATGGAATTAGGGAGCAATTAAAAGGAGTTTCTGAGATGAGACTGCGTGTGAGAAAGAGGACATCTACATCGGAGAAACATCCTAGAAAATAACGTAGACCATTTGTGGCCAACTGCAGCCGAGTGAAACTTCAGACTACACTCAAACACATTTTCATGATAAATAAAATGTAAAAGTGACATCATAAGAATAGACACCCTATAATGGCTGTTTCTCTAAATCTAAATATTTTAAAAGACAAACATGTTTTGCTGTAGTTTACACTGGAATTAATCCAGCCGGCGGCAAACAACGGTGCATCTCCCGTAGGCAAAGCTTCAGAAATAAGCCTTCTGAATCATAAGAATAATATTGTTTTTGTGTTTCACATCTTAAAACAATACAGGAAGTGAGTTGTTTGGGGCAGCAGCGGGAGAAGTTTGTAATAAAACAGGAACTGGGTCATTAAAGTCTTGGCAGATCAAGCAAGTCACCAGAAACATGCGATCTACTCCACATAAACCCGTGGGACACGCGTCATAAAACAGCGATGACAACTTGATCGACACGTCTTCTCCTGGAAGCGTTACATAAACAGGTTTTAAGGCTGGTTCTCTCTCGTTTCCACTCCCTGCAGCTCTAAAAGCAAACCACCGTGCATCGACTCCTAACCTTTGTCCCCTCTCTGTCTCTGTTTCTCCATCAACCATCCCCCCACTGTTATCTGAATGTTAAGAAGACAAGTGTTCACATCGACCAGCCTGTCTCCCTCTTCTCCCACCCGGTCTTGCCCTCCTTCTGCCTTTCTCATCCTTTTCTTCCTTCAGTGTTGGGGCACGGAGAAGCTGCTCATCTCCTTCACTCCCTGCTACTTCCCCCGCCGCGGTGTTCCACTGCTCTAAAAATACAAGCATGCTCCAAAGCCTCGACTAGAGTAAAAGACGTTTTTCTATCCCTCTATGCTCCGTTTTGCTCGCAGCAGGTCACAGATTACACGTTTGTGTTGTTTTTTGAACCAAAAGAGAAAATGTTGCTCAGCAGTACGACCCAAAAGCCAGTGTCACAGCGATGGCTTTAGCCTCAAATGAGTGAATCTTCCTGGAAGTTTCGCTCTAAACAGACAACGCTAAAATCACCGATAAATGCAAGGAAGTGACGGTTTGTACCATTAACCAAAAAGCCAAGAACTCAAAACGTTTTCCTGAACTTTCTCTGTCCTTCCCTCACTTTTCTACATCCAGCTAGCTTGTTTAGGGACAATCTCCAGTCCCACGCTCACTTAACGTAAAGCAACGTTTTATCTCATCTCCTTCCTCTTCTTTTTCCCAGCTCATCCTTTTAGTCCCCTCCTGGGAGACGGAGGCTCGAAGGTCCCCTCAGCCTGTTTGTGTCATCCATTCACTCTGGCCTGCTCACGAGCTCTCGAGTCAAGGACACACGCTTGGTTTTTGAGTTAAATGATGAAAAGGAAAGCAGCTTTGGGACTCTGGACTTACTGTCACCTAAGGAGAGAAGGCAAGGGAAAAGCAGGATGGCAGAGCGAACGGACTTGGAAAAGGGAGGCTGGTTGAGAGTGAAAAGGAACAGAGGACACATGTGATGCAACGGGGGGGCAGAACTGGGGGAGGGGGGGGGGGGTGAGGAGAAGAACTGGAGTAAGTAGAAAAACAAAAAGACAGAAAGGGAGTGGGGTTCTTCCAACACACACAAACACACAATCGCCTACACAGGAGACCTGGAGTTAGTGTTTGCGTCGGCACTGCCGCTCGCTCTATGACACCAACCATCTCTGAGGAGAGGGATTCGAACACACGGGGTCCACGCAGGTCGCCTTAATTAGCCACACGTCCCGCTACACAAGCTCCCATCGGGCTTTAACAGGGGCACAGAGGGCGAGGAGGCACAAAAAGAAGGGGAGAGAAGGGAGGAAGAAAGAGAACGGGACTGAGGGAGCAATGGGTAGTATAAGCCAATAGGACTGAAGGTTATTTAAAGCTTGGCCTATAAAAACATTCTAGAATGTCTTTAGTCTAATGTGTGTTTAGATATTAGCAGTTACATGAAACAGGACTTGTCTCCTTCTGAACGCCGTTACCTTTGTGCAGCGTGTGCTCGTTGCAGGTGAATGTAAAAGCACATTAGCGTGGCCCGGTGATGGAGCGTGCTCGGGTGGCCAGGGTCGTTCCTCTGAGTGACAGAATGATGCTAAGCAATGCTGTACGCATAAACCCAATCCATATCTGCTAGTCCTAATTAGCAAGTCCAGGTCGTCGTTCAAGGCTGTGATCGAGCGAGAGAATGCAGAATCACTCACCAAACCACATGTAATGAACACAAACGCAGCCTTTATCTGGCTGGATTCAGCTTTGCACCTTCTCTCTCGAGTCCCTTCTCCCTGTAATTGACAGTTATAGAGCATTCCTCTGCACACATGAAACGTCTCATAACCTTGAAAATCACCAAAGTGCACTTTCTAAAAGCTTTCTGAGCCGAGGTGGAAATATTCTAATGGCTTAAACTTCTTAACCGGACAGCTGTGTGAAGCCCAGAAACCCTGATGGGCACCACATCACCCTCCTACGCAGCTCAAGCAGTTTAATTAAAAACTTTATTTTGAGGATTTATCTGATATAAATCTGTTTTTAAGTGAGCATGACCGACTGGAGCAGGTAGAATGCTCTGTGGGGGTTGGGGTAAGGATGTTAATGAGGCGTTTCCACGGGTGAAGGTGTGCAGGAGGAAGAGGTGACATGAAAGATTAGGAATTTTTCAAGTTTTTGTTTTGATCAGATGTGTGGTGGTCTACGAAAACCAGCTGGAGCTAGCCACACCAACTTCTACCCCGCTCATGCTACTATAAGCTGAGAAGCTCCTTTACCCGGGGGGGCTTTGGCGCAGCAGCCATCTTTTGCAAGTGAAAGGTGGTTTTGTTCTTGTTTCCCCGTTTGTGATGTCATAAACAGGGACTTGCTCAAACTGTTTATTTTAAGTGGACAATTCCTAAAACCAAATACCGACCGAACAATGGATAGATGTGTTTTTTCACATTTCGAGTGTCTCCAGAAGCAGTAGGGACCCACATGGCAGCAAAAGCAAAGGTGGGCGGCTTGGTGATGTCCTCGGTAGCACTTGTGCCTCACAGTGTGAGGTTGTAGGTCCAACTCTCAGCCTCTCTTCGTGGTTTGGGTGTTCTCCACAAGGGTTGTCTGTGGTTTCTTCATTTTCCTCCACTGACCAAAAACATGCATGTGAGGCCGGCTGGCGACTCAAAAAGGTCCCAGGCGTGACTGACTGTCCCTGTGAATGTGATGTCCCGTGTGTCTCCCGCCTCTCGTGCTTCGACCACCTCACTGTCACCCTACTCAGGTGGAGCGGTTAAGGAAGATGAATGAGTGAACTAACTATGTTCATTGAGACCAAAACAACATTTTATTACCACTAGTATTATGTGTAAAGATATTTGCTTAAAGGGATATTGCACCCAAAAGTTAAATTGCGTCTGTTGCCGTGGGAACCAGCCCCGTCATTCTCCTGATCTGGTCGTACACCTTTAGCTTTAGCTTAGCATAAAACAATGTAGGTGAATGGTATCAACTAGCATTGTGTGTGAAACACACACACACACACACACACACACACACACACACACACACACACACACACACACACACACACACACACACACTTTGAGTTAGCTGGTTAATTTTGAGATTAAATAAGTTAAATATTTAGTTTTATCACCAGTGTGAGAATATACGATACGTTATGTTATGATTTTTTAATCCCAATGTAAAAGACGTGAGAACGTGTGTGTTTGCCTTTCTCTGCCATAATTATGGCTTTTCAAGTCTTTACGTTTGGTCTCTCCGTGCTGTTGCACTCTTACGCCTGCCATCCTTGTGTATCCTCCAAGCTTTCTGCCCGCCCTTCATAATTTCCTCCCTCCCTTTTATCAAAGCTCTGCTGATGTTTATCAGCTTTAACAGTCAGACATCTTTATAGCTGTCATCCACAAACTCGACTAAATCAGTCAGAAAAAGAAGAAGGAACAATAAAAAGAGTACGCTCAAATAAATCCATAAATCTTTGCTTCGGTTATTCTTGAGAAGCAAACAGATGCACTGTTGCCGGCCTCGTTTTACCCAGAACTGAAACACAAAACAAGTCCAAAGAAAACAGAAGAGTCAATCTGCAAGCAATCTACAGGACGAGGTGGGGGGTGGGTGTGTGTGTGTGTGTGTGTGTGTGTGTGTGTGTGTGTGTGTGTGTGTGTGTGTTGCCTTGTGATGAAGTGGTCCAAACATGGTACCGGCCCGGTTACATCGATGGACAAGAGAAACAGTCTCAGACACGGGAGCTTCCCTAAATTGATTCTGCGTGTTTGATCTGAAACCGCTCTCCAGCAGGACTCACACGTGTTCTCTGTGTTTCTGTCTGCAGGGACGGATGCTAGGCGACAGGGTGACCCGCTCCCCAAACTTCTTTTCATTTCCTTGCAGCATCTCTCACTTCATGTCTCACATTCTCCTCGCTCGCTTGTTGGCAGACATCTGCCTCTCCTTTCCATCCAACAGCTTCTTTTGCTGTTTTTACTTCCAGTGTGTGCCAACTGGGACTGCACACTTCCTGGCCCTGTGTTTGTGTTGTCTGTCCGTGTGTGTGTGTGCGTACATGCTATTGCGTCTCCACTCAGTGCGTGTGTGTGTGTGTGTGTCCAAAAGCCTGCCAACATTAAAACAAAGGCTCACTGTTGAGTCGTTTTGTCTTCACAAACGACTGAAGCAGCGCAGCACTTAACCTCGTGCCCTGCTTCTGTTGCACTTCTTGTGTGAATGGAAACCAGTTCAAGCCTAACATGAATTAATTCTCCTAGTTGTGTGTTTGTGCTTGTGTGTGAGAGAGGGACACTCTAGTGTGCATGTATCCGTGTGCTGTGTGACTTTATTTGCAGTCTAACACCTGCAGCACAATGAGCTCATTTAAACCAACAACTAAACTGAAGACAACACAAAAGCTCCATCACGCCGACTTGTGTAAACACAGGATGATCGCCCGCGTGTTTGCTCAAATCTGTAAGAAATAAAGATGTGGAGGATGTTCCATCCTCCATAGATTCACACGTCAGTCTTTACGTGTGCGTGCGTGTGTGTGTGTGTGTGTGTGTGTGTGTGTGTGTGTGTGTGTGTGTGTGTGTGTGTGTGTGTGTGTGTGTGTGTGTGTGTGTGTGTGTGTGTGTGTGTGTGTGTGTGTGAAGGGGGTAAATCCTGCACCAATTACAAACTACTGCGTCACCTCGTCTAATTTTCAGGAATTGGAATCAAATTTCCTTTTTTCCTTTTAGGCGGGAAAGGCAGAAGAGTTGCACTGACTGAACGTTGGGGTGATGTAATCTCTCTACGTTGTGCTTCTCTACATGAAGACATTTTACTCATTCATTGTTTTGTTTAGTGGAAAAGCTGCATTTCAGAAACAGCAACGCTGAGATTGAAAATCAAGTCCTGCTGTAGCACACTGCAGCTCCGAACACGATGGGTTAAGTGTCTCGTCCAATGACACGACAGCGGCAGACTGAGCGGGGCTCGAACCTGCAACCTTCTGATTACAGGGCAAGCACTTAACTCCTGTGTCACCGTCGCCCGTATTTGCACCTCTAAACGTCCAAACTTGCTTAAAGTACATGAAAGTAGCAATGATCCACAAATACCCTGTTTCTGACTGTTCTAATGGTTTTATGTGTTTGTTAGAAATGATGACTCAACAAAAATGTCATTCAAACATTAAAGATTTTCCTTTAGTGTCTTTTTGCAAGAAAATAAATGTTCTGGTAAAAAGTTAGTCAAACGTTCCTTCCCCAGTCGTCTAACGTGATCACAGGCTCTGCAGCAGCAGACACTTTCTATTCATTAAATGGAGTTTTTCCTCTTCTTCTGCGTTTGCTCCGTCCCTGCAGCGGCTCCAGCTAACTAATAGCTCTGGATGATGAAAATCGTGAAGCACACACACAAGCGCAGAGGCGCTGATAAATATCAAATCCATATATGGAGCGTGGACAGTGCATTAGCCCAGATCCAGCGCTGAACAAAGAGCATTAACAGTGTTAATCTATAGATCGTATCATCATCGTGAAATAGAGCACAGCTGCCGTTCGGGCATCATCATAAACCGTGACACGTTTTCCTCATCTAACCCTCCATTTTAAATGAGGTATTTATACATATGCACTACTTTTTAATATTATCCAAATAAAGACTATAAACAGAATGAAAAAAACACATTTTACAAATTAGATAATACTCCAGAGAGGCTGCAGAAATGACTAATGACATCAATAACATCACTGAGAACTTGGCAGAATGACTTGAAAGACTTACTATAAGGTAGAACTGGACATAATACACGAGTTGAAGTGCCTTACAAAGCAAACCTAATTGAATTCTAACAGAAGAAAAGCGATGCTTATAGAAACGTCAGCAGAGGGATTTAAAGGACTGGAGATGCATCTAAAAATCTCATTCTAACCAGTTTTCAGCATTAGCAGAGACGCATGAGCAGGCAGGAAGAAATGAGCAGGGTGGCAATAAGGCAGCATGATGGAGGTGTGTAATCACAGCTAAAGGATTTCAGGACCAAACTGTGAGAATCACACAAGTAGTGACTAATAACTGGTGAATCTGAATCGATACGGAGGAAGAGTGCTTGATGCAAACCCGCGTGTGAATACGACGGCCTTCTGTGATGCGTGGCGGCGAGGCAACGGTTCTGTTCATCATCTCTGCTTCTGCTGTCTGGTAGCCCTAACCCTAACGCACAAACGCAGCCACACAAAGCAGAAGCAGCTCTTGTCATGGAGTCCTTTCAGCAGCGTGCCCTGTTTTATAAACGCACTGATCCACTCGTAGCACCAGATCATATCACATCTCACAAAGGCATCCGAATCGTCAGGGGCAACAACCAACTGCAGCCTCTCGTTTAACGTAAAGCACACTCGTCATTTCATCCTCAACCAGAAACATTTCATTAGAGGTTAATACAGATCAGCTGTTTTCATTAGCCCACCCACACGGTGCCCGATGAAAGCCCGATCCTGAACGTCGACTGTTTGAACCCGTGCCCTCTTCAGAATAAAATGTGTAAACATTGTTTTCTCACGCAGTAACTTCTGCTTCTCCACTGCTAAAGAGCTCGTTTTTTACGCCGCTATTTTCACAAGACCTTTCCAAATCATGATGCCGTAAAACGTTAAACCTGCTAAAAGGTGATTATTGAGAGGAAACAGTCAACAAAGTCAGAGATGAAAACAACAAACATTTTTCTGGTCAAAGCAAGGTGGATCCTTCTGCTTCTGCCCTTTCTGCTTACGCTGTAAACAAACTGTTTTCTTTCTTTCTTTCTTTCATTCATTCATTCTTTCTTTCTTTCATTCTTTCTTTCATTCTTTCTTTCATTCTTTCTTTCATTCATTCATTCATTCATTCATTCATTCATTCATTCATTCATTCATTCATTCATTCATTCATTCATTCATTCTTTCTTTCTTTCTTTCTTTCTTTCTTTCTTTCTTTCTTTCTTTCATTCTGTCTGTCTGTCTGTCTGTCTGTCTGTCTGTCTGTCTGTCTGTCTGTCTGTCTGTCTGTCTGTCTGTCTGTCTGTCTGTC
>SSNQ01034457.1:426620-449865 GCA_006942095.1 Nothobranchius kuhntae | reverse complement strand
TTTAGCATTATTTTTCTCTATTCTTCACTTACTTTTTGTGCTTTATTTGCTTGTTGGTGCTTTTTGCTTCTACATCTTTCAAGACATTCAGCTCATTTTGACAGTTTTGCTTTGTTTCAGCTTCAGTTAAGCTGTTCAGCAGCTTCAGTTCAGCTGTTCAGCAGCTTCAGCTTACAGTTTCAGCTATCCAGCATTCAAACAGCATTTGTGCAATAAATGCAATTTTTCTAGTTAGAGGTTAATACAGATCAGCTGTTTTCATTAGCCCACCCACACGGTGCCCGATGAAAGCCCGATCCTGAACGTCGACTGTTTGAACCCGTGCCCTCTTCAGAATAAAATGTGTAAACATTATTTTCTCACGCAGTAACTTCTGCTTCTCCACTGCTAAAGAGCTCGTTTTTTACGCCGCTATTTTCACAAGACCTTTCCAAACCATGATGCCGTAAAACGTTAAACCTGCTAAAAGGTGATTATTGAGAGGAAACAGTCAACAAAGTCAGAGATGAAAACAACAAACATTTTTCTGGTCAAAGCAAGGTGGATCCTTCTGCTTCTGCCCTTTCTGCTTACGCTGTAAACAAACTGTTTTCTTTCTTTCTTTCTTTCTTTCTTTCTTTCTTTTTTCTTTCTTTCATTCTTTCTTTCATTCTTTCTTCTTTCTTTTTCTTTCTTTTTCTTTCTTTCTTTCTTTCTTTCTTTCTTTTTCTTTCTTTCTTTCTTTCTTTTTTCTTTTTTCTTTTTTCTTTCTTTCTTTTTTCTTTCTTTCTTTCTTTCTTTCTTTCTTTCTTTCTTTCCTTCTTTCTTTCTTTCTTTCTTTCATTCTTTCTTTTTTCTTTCATTCTTTCTTTCTTTCTTTCTTTCTTTCTTTCTTTCTTTTTTCTTTTTTCTTTTTTCTTTCTTTCTTTCTTTCTTTCTTTCTTTCTTTCTTTCTTTCTTTCTTTCTTTCTTTCTTTCTTTCTTTCTTTCTTTCTTTCTTTCCATACATTTCAAGAGGAAGGCCAGAATCATCTGGTTAATAGACCTTGTGGGACACAAATGTGAATTTTTTTAAAGCATTCCGCAAAATTGGTCCAAAATAGACATGTTAGTAAAAATTTGAGGGCAAAAATGTAACAAAAACGAGTCAAACATCAGTGTAAATCAGCTGCTTACTTGAAAGACAAACATCATCATTCTAGCATCGCTCACAGTCCCTCCACCATGGCCGCTGTAAGCTGAGCTCAGTAGGAGTGTTGATCCACATCGATTATACGGTCATCCGTCCAAAATGCAAAAACAAATATTAGAACTTCTTATCAAAGTACTTTGATTTAGAAAATTTGAAAACACTTTACAATGGGGTCCCTTTATTAATGGTACTTAGTGCATTATTAAGAATTAATAAAGAAAGGATCCGTTTATTGATGTTCCCGATGTTGTGTCCTTAAGATTAGGTAAAGGGCCGGGAGTCCTGCTCAGTAACGCATTATCTAATATTACCATTACTATTAATGCTTTACTTAATAGTTTTTAATGCTTAATAATGCACTAAATAATGTTTAAAAAGGGACCCTTGTTGTAAAGTGTTACTGAAAATTGCTTTATTTTGAAGTTTCGTTGACATGGACAACACAGATGCTCCGTATAAGAAGAGTCAGAGCCGTCTCCACCTTCTGAGGAAGCTGAGGGCATTTGGAGCTAATACCAAAAATTATTTGATCACTCTGTGGTTGTTGTCCACTCTGCTGTGGTCTGCTGGGGTGCAGGCAGCTCTGACCGAGACAGGAAGAGGCTGAACAAGCTAGTTCGGTTCTGAGCTGCCCACTGGATTCAGTTGAGGAGACATGTGAAAGGAGGATGCTGGGAAAATTACCTCCATCTTAAAAAAATCCCTGCCACCCACGGCGTTCCACTGTGGAGACCACGGACAGCTCCCTCAGAGGCAGACTGAGACTCCCCAGATGTAAAACAGAGCGCTATCCCCTCTGCAGTACGAGTGTATAACTCCTCAGGGTACGCTGTACTGGCATTATCCTGGTACACAATACCACCGATGTAATATTAAGTATGTGTTCAGTACTCAGTCAATACCGGATATACAGCATGTCCATGTCTCCCGCAGTGTGCTGCATAGTTTAGAAACCCAAGTTTTTCCTCTTTTATTTGTGGTTTTTAGTGGTTGAAGGTTACAGTTCTAGACTACTGCCTATGTGCATAAATACAAGTACCTTTGCTATTATTGTTCTTCAAGCTATTAAGTGTTGGTGCTGCTGTTACAAGCTAATGTCACTACTGCGGAATCAATAAAGTCTATTCTATTCTATTCTATTCTATTTTATGGTGTTTTCCACCTGCTCCTACTGAAGGTGTTACATGAAGGAGCTAGCACCACCATGACGAGTAGTTAAAACAGGGAAGAATGTGTCCGTCTCCTCAGAAACGATTGTGTTCATGTGTAAAATCGTTTCATGTCAGTCAGTCGACCCTAAAAGGAAAAAATCTAAATATTACTGTGATTATTTTGGACACATCAGCAAAAATCTGATAGCATTTTACCGTATCGACATAATATTATTTCATCATCAAACACCAAACTAAAGAATTACACCTCGACGCTCAGAAAGCTCTTCTTTTGTATTTTTGTGTGTCCTGGATGTGGATTTCATCGCCACCTACTGGTCTAACCCAGACGGCTCAATTCCAGGCTAGACACAGATATTCTTTATCCTGCAAATATATTTAGGAATTATTATTATTATAAAAATTACTTTTAAGCACAAAGTGCAGTTTACAGCATGAATAACATGTCAGCTTTTTGAAGGCGTGTGTTTAAGATCAGTAATTTCTCTCATTGTAAAATCAAATCTTACATTTCTGCCATAGAAAGTTTTATAAACATGTTTTTATTTTCACCTTAGGTCCCAAATTAGCATCTAAAATAGCATTTCTCTGCAGCTCATTGTGCTATTCTCTCTGTTTTACCCATCTTCTCATCATTTAAGAGCTGAACGCGGCTTTGTCGTCACTTTTATGTCCTTCTGTGCCACTTTGTGATCACTCGTTCCTGCTGATGCGGTCTATCAGTCAAAGATAGACGTGGCTAACAGCTAGCTAAGTGGTGCTAATCGAGTCGTGGCCTGGCCGTAACCGCAGCGTAGAGTGGAAAGCCATTCATCATGGCTGCTGCAAAGAAAAAACCAAAAAGAGGAAGAGGAAGGAAGTGCATCCTTCCCTGTGAATTCCCTTTTCCTGATTTGGGATATGATAACCTGGTTAGGTTAACAAATTATAAAACGGAGATGGTAATTTTACAATATGATGCATTTTCTTTGAAAATGATCTCACATTTGCATGAAATGAAAGACGTGTGTATAAATGCGGGTCTATATGCCCACAGGAGAAAGGTTCCTGATTCATAGATGACACAAATAGATTTCAGTCGTGGAAAATAAAGTTTCTGAGTGGAAACGAGCTGAAAGCGTAGCGACAGACGGGCCTTTAAAAACTCTGAATGAAAGTTTCTATACTGCTGATTTTCCGTGATGCCTTCAATGCAATCATTAAATTATAAATATACAATTTTATGTTCATGGACATAAAAACATAAATTGTCAAAATGAAAACCACACTTGGTCTAGAAGGGCCGCCCAAACGGCCTTACCTTAAACTCACACCCAACCCAACACTGTGTCATGGAACAGAAAAGCCCTCGCTGTGGCTGCACGAGATAATTAGCCTTTTCTGGGTTACGGACACCTTATTTCATGTGGACTGTCACTGCAAAACAACCAAGGTCTCTTGTTGGAAGGAAGAATGGGGCACTATCATCTTTATGGCCTTGAAGCAGAAAAATCAAAGAGCCTTTCAGACATCTATGCACCCACAAATGCTTTGTTCAAGGAATCGGCAAAGCCGCTGCTGGATGACAGGAAGCTGTTGGAGAAAGGAGTTAGTTATGTGTGCGTCAGCGCTACCTCTCCGCTGTGGAGGAGGCCTTTCTCTGACAAATCACTGCCAGCGAACTGCTTCCCGGTGCCATTTCCTGTTTGATCTCCCACGCGACACGGCTGCTGGGTTTCACAGCCAGGAAGTTGATGCCTGACTGGAACCACACCCTACAGGGAAGAAGAGGAGAAGGGGAGGTTAGTCTGAAGTTCATCTAAGCTGGTTTTATACAAAGAAGCCGAGTTAAAACTGTGACGAGAAAATTTGTCTGAAAGAAACTCAGGCCGCTCCGTTTGGAATTTCCCTGCCCTGATTCTTCCTGCTCATTTCCTTTGATCTCGGACGTGTGCCAGACTTTCTTGGTATGACGCATCTTTTTGAAATTGATTCAGAAAAACACAAGTCTGCCTCCCACGGTGTTTTTTGGTGGGAGGCGGGAAAAGGTGTGATGGGAAGGAGACGATAGCGTGACAGCTCTGAGGAAAGTTAATATTTTCTCTACCAGAGTAAAATCTGCACCACAAACCGGAAGCACGCGGAGCTTCAGCTGATGAACGGAAACCGTTCATTTATTTCCTGGTTATTGTGCTTTTTGTTGTTGTTTACAGTTTGCAGCATGCGTTCCTGTCACTCAGACGTTTATATCTGATTCAAATCCTTAAAACCAAAGTTCTTCTTTCATTTTCACGTTTTCGTTGTTGTTCACACGGACTTCCTCTTCTTCTTATGCCACAATCATAACCTCACTCCCTCCTTGGTCCTGAACCATTCCTTCAATCCCTTTTCTCCTTTAATCTGGATGATTCTTTCTTCACACCCATCCCTCCTTTTCCAGGTGTCCTCCATCACTCCCTTGTTCATCTCCTAACTTTCTTTTCTTTCATCTTGTAGTCCTTCCTTTTTTCCAACTCTTCCTACATCTTCTCACCTTCCTTCATCCCTCCTTCTAGATGTTTTCTGTTGTTCAATCTGTTGGCGTCCTGCAGTTTCTCTCTCTCATCTCATTCTCTCTAATCTGTCCCGGTGTGTTTAGCTACACACACACACACACACACACACACACACACACACACGCGTAACATATATGTTTTACCAGACATGGCATGCACATGTCATGGATGGAAGTGTTAACATGTGGACATAAACATTTAGAAGTGGGCCTTCACTCTCTTCTATAAATCTGCTGTGGTCTCTAGTGGATGAGTGACTTGTGACTCATTTGAAAAAAGAGCTCTGGTGCTCCTGTTTCAGGAAGTTGAAGTCCCCTGGAGATGTGTGTGTGTATGTGTATGTGTGTGTGTGTGTGTGTGGGGGGGGGGATTTGAAGTCATACTCATTAATATTTGTGATATGCAAACGTTTTGCCTCTGATTGGCTAACAGCAACGGTACTCTTCCGCTGCTTCCGTTCACTTGTTTTGGTCACTTGACGCTTTGTGATCCTCCACTTTTAGTGAAATGTTTCTGGCACATAAGGATCCACACCAGAAGTCTGAAAGAAGACGTAATTCTTGTATTTATCTTCAGGATGATTGTTGCATGTGAGAATGAAACGATGGTTAAAAATCCTGTGAAAGGTTCAGTAAAGGCATCGCCTTCATTCTGAACGAGGAAACAAGCCGCCTCGTTTCCTGCTGTTGGTTTTATTCCCTCAATCAGATTCCTTATTCCCTTTCCCGTTTTCTTTATCGCTTCCTGTTTATTATTTGTCCCCCTCAACCATCACTACACTGAAGATGATTTACGTCAAACTCAAGTCACTGCACCAGTAATGTGCTGGCTAAATATAAACCTCGGCCTTGTAAGCAGGAACACGTAGAGCACATGACAAGTGCACCAGTGTGTACCAGTTAACATGTGGTTGCAGCAGACTGAATATGATGATGCACTTCAGGAGTGTGCACCACCCACCCACCCACCCACCCATCCAACCAATCTTTATTTATAGTTCGCCTTTCCCCACCGTCGCAGAACGCCCACGCCGCTGAAAACTCGCAAAACGACATGGCGATTGATAAAAGAGAACAGATTAATGTAAGATTAAAAGGCGTTCACACAAAATAAAATAGCATCAATAAAACTCTAAAGCTTGTGAACCATGGCGCTGAAGTGTGTTTCAGGTTAGAAGGCTCAGATTAAAATAATAAAAGCTTTGATGGACTTTTTTTATCCTTTTGTGATCCCGTTGGGGAAATTTCCTCTCTGCACTTGGCTCCTGTGTACGTTCAGAAGAACGTGAGAAAGAAAAAGATCTTTTATAAAGAGTCTCTGAAGATAACAATCACGAGGCGCTTCACAAACAAAACAAAAATAAAAACAATGGAAGTATAAAAAAAGATTTCAAAACTGTTTTAAAAATGTTTAAAATGAGAAAAAACATTTCTATTGTTATAAAAATATTTTATTGTGAGCAAAGGGAGGGAGAAAATTCATAGGAAAGAGGGAAATCAGTGGATCCCGGGAAAGACGGAATAAGTAGAAAGAGCAGAATAAGGAGAGGGAGGTTGAGCCCGTCCCCGAGGACGCTTCAGCGGGGCCTGCCAGGACTGAGGACCCACCCTATGATCTTCGGACTGGAGGACAACTCCCCTTCAGCCATGAGCCACCACCGGCCCCAGTCAGCTCAGCTCGGTTGGTCACATGACACACGCGAAAACTAAACATGTGAAATATTGCAAACACCCAAAGTCAACAATAACAAAGAAAGCATGGCCTGGAATACACGATCACGTTTTTAATAATAACATAACACTCGATGAAATTCAACCATCATGAGCATCAAAATACAACTTTTTAAAAATTGGACTCCTTAAACAAAAATTCTCCCTAAAAATCTTTGCAACACTGAAGCATCCCTGATCTCCCAATAGAAGCTAATAAACCGATCAAATAAAATAAAACCCGCCTGGCTTTTGTTCATAATTCTTATTATGAACTGAAATGAATTAGGAGGAAAGTTTAACACATCAACTCTCCTGCAAACAAAATCACTGCACGTGGAAGAACAGCCGGCCTTCATGCACACACACACACACACACACACACACACATCACTGCACGTGGAAGAACAGCCGGCCCTTCATGCAACACACACACACACATCACTGGACGTGGTGCTTTATGTCTTAAAAGAATCAGCAGTCTTGTTTAGGAAGCAAACGCATGTTAGGAGACGTTTGGCGTGCAGAACGGACGACGAACACCGCTCCTCTAATGCTGAATATTTACATCAGACTCCTGGGAACAGGTGTTTAGCAGCGGGGCTCCAGTGTCCCAACGACTGAATTAAAGTTGTTTAACTGAATCCAGCTGATCTCACTAACGACGTTTTCTGTGATTCATGCGTGCCGCTTCGCTTTCAGTGAGAAACTTTCTGCTGAATGTCTCTAACTCAGTGATGTAAAGCTTCAAATCAAATACTTAGAAGAGAGTTTGGTGGCTGGGATCCTTTTTGTTTAATGGTGCCGTTCTGCTCGGGTCCAAAAGCTTATTAGAACTTTTTTTTTCAGCTCGTTTGTTTGTTCTCACAGCACAGAACTCTCTTCCTGTTGTTTTGGTCCTTTTTGACCCAAAACAACAACAAACTCAACGGCAAACAGCACGCTGAAAGTGAGTCACGTTGTTAAACGGTTCATAGAATTACCTCCTTTTTGAAATGAAGCGAGTGTCGCTCTGGGCGACACTTGGATCATTACAGCACGAGAGGGAGACTCCAGTCAAAACGGGTTTCCAAGCAAGTTGAAGTCTGGAGGTGAAACTGCCTCACTCTTCATTACTGCTAGAGTTTCTTTTATGAACTGAGGATTTTTCTTCTTAAAGAGAGATCCACGTGTGTTTCTACTGTTTATTTTTGTCTTTTGGGACAAACACTAAACTATCTACAACCATGTTTTCTCTTTTTATGAGTTTTATTGTAAAGAGGACCCCCCTCCTCCTAAACCAGATGGTACATCTCAGGGTGTGAATTCTCTTACATACATAAGAAAATAAATAAAAACAAATGCGGCAGGATGAACACGTTTGAGGAGCTCCTCTACAAAACATCTTCTTGTTAAAGGGAATAATAAACAAACACCGCTTTGGTCTTGTGTGGATTTGTCAGGTTTTCATTGAGTGTGTGCACGTCTGTGTGCATGAGTGTGTGTGTGTGTGTGCGTGCATCCGTGCATGTGTGTGTGTGTGTGTGAACATGCTGGCTGATGGACAGGACTGCGTCCCTAAGCTGCCTCTGTCAGATCCGTGTAGAGCTGCAGAGCCCGACGAGTGTCGGAGTGTTTCTCTGCGGTCTGTTTTTAGTAATACGGGAAGACAAGCTAACTTCTCCCTGTTCTCTCCTCCACGCTGCCTCGCCCACCTCCCGCTGTATTTATCCGCCTCTGTTATATCTGACCTGTCAGAGATGCCGCTCTGACTGGAAGCTCCATGAGGGATCTCCACCACGCTACTTGATGAATTAATGGCCCCAGCATCTCATAATTTACACACATCACCTGTATTATGTTCCTTCAGTAGTTTAATATAGAGAAATAAACTTTATTAGTAGCAGAAAACATGAACTGAGCTACGTTTGTCCCCTGATAGCACACACTCAGAGCTACAGTCCTCCCTGGTTAGTCAATGAGCAGCTCAGAGAGCTAAACTATTGATGCTCTTGTCCTTTTATTTCAGAGCATTGCCTTGTTTATGCATAAACATCAACATCAGTTTTCCAGGTAAAGCAACAAGTTCCCTTTCCTGTTTATGTTGAAACCACAAATGGAATTATGTGTGCCAAATCTTTCTTTAATCGCTCCTATTTTTGGGACATTTTCCCGTTCTGTCCCGCTCTGAACTTGAGACAGTTCTCCACACCTTCATCTCCTCACGCTTAGACTACTGTAACTCTCTTTTCACGTGTCTGAGCAGAACCTCCCTGAACCGTCTACAGGTGGTTCAGAACGCCTGTGCTCGGCTTCTGACCAAGTCCTCCAAACACACCCACATCACCCCGCTTCTCCTCCAGCTTCACTGGCTGCCAGTCAACGCTTACCGGTTGTGCAGCACCGGGCTAAAGGTCAAAGGATCATCTGCTGCTGTGGCCCCCAGACTCTGGACCTCTCTCCCCCTGAGCCTGAGATCAGTGGACTCAGTGGTCCCCTTTAAAAGCAGCTGAAGACTCACTTGTTCAGGCTGGTTTTGGCGAGCTTTGGTTGATTCTTCATCACCAACTTCTCCTTATTCAGATCTTTCTACCATTTCTTCCTTTCCCAGGATCCACTGAGTACCTTTTCGTATTATTTTCCCTTTCCTCACATTTTACGTTTCTCAAATGTGTGATACTATTTAATCTTTCTTTAACCTTTTTGTTTTTGTTCTTGTGAACCTCGTGGTTTTTATCTGGAGAGGCGGTGTGTAACAGATTGTTTCTTTGTTGTCGTCTTTTTGATTCTGAAACTTTTGAAGAATCTAAGAAATGTTGTTGGAATGTTTAAAAGAATTAATTCTTCTTGTTTACTTATAAACACAGTATTCATCTTTTTTGTTGCACCAGGAAGGTAAACATATTAAGATAAGAAACTCTACAACCAAATCCAAAAATGTGATTTCTTCTCTTTGAGCTCAATGACTCAAAATCAGATGAGTGTTTGTTTTTTACAGCTAATAATAAAACTTTCTAAAATGTATTATTACTTTCATCCTTTCCACTGAAAGATGCAATAATATAAAATCAATACAATAAAACAATAAACAGTTTATTTAATAAATGTTTATAATTATTAAATGTTTAACATTTGTATTTTACTTTACAAAATAAAATAGATAAATAAATATGGATTGTGGACCTTGCATTTAATAACAACAAAAACAACAATGACAATATTAATAACAATAATAATAATAATAGCAATAATAATAATAACAATAATAATAATAATTAAAGCTGCAAGCAGCGTCGTTCGGCCCTCGCAGCGAAGCTGCTCGCCCTCCTTCCGCACCCCCTCCGCTCCATCCCAGACGCTCTCCAAACCCAGCTCCGCGCTTGTCCATCCTGGCCGGCAGCCGGGGGCACCAGGGCACGTCTGGCAGAACAGAAAGTCAACCACCCCAACACCAGAAACCGTGAACGGCCTCCTCGTCCACACCTCACCCTGATTCAGCATCCCCTCTGAGCCCAGCATTACACGTCTCACCACTAGGAGAGACTCTATCTTTACCACACTGGTGATGTGATGTTCAGTCTCGGGCAAATCGGAGGCTGTTTGTGGAAGTTACAGTCAAACGTAAGGTCACAGCGTCACGCCAGAAATCGCCATGGCATCAAAGCTCCTCCCTTTCTGAAAAGCTATCAGATCTGAATAGTCATTACAACATCATGAAGACAGTGCATGACCTTAGTGTCATGTTGACTAAATTAGAGGGGACAAATATGGGCATTTCACCATAAACAGTAGATTTCCTGTAGTCAGGGGGCGGGGCTTAGGTGATGCCAGCTGTCCACATTGTCACTGTCTTCAGATGTGGTCAGTGATCACACAGACAAAGTTTGAAATTGATCTGATCATGCACAAGGGAGTTATTGAGTCAAGTAACGTAATGGCGAAAGGTCAAAGTTTGAGGCTTAGCCACGCCCACACCCTTATACTTATTTAAAATCCGACGGTTGCATTTTTTCCTCTATGTCTTAAGAGTATATAGCAGGAGTTTGAAGGTGATCGGTGGAAAGGGCGACGAGACATCATTCTCCTAATAACGTGTGCGAAAACCACTAAATCGAGTACTTGGACCAAAATGGCCGACCTCCTGTGCGACATTGCGCTTGGCTCCAAGAGACTTTTTTGTAGGTCCGGAGACCCTACATTAGTGTGCCAAATTTCGTACTCCTCAGTCAAAGCATGGCTTGGGGCTGAGAGTTTTAATGGTCCTAGGGGGCGCTATTTCAGAAAATAGGCCACGCCCACAAACTTCAGCTGTCCAATTCTATTAGGGGTTAGAGTAGGATCACTCATCAGAAATTGTGTGGCGGTGTCACAATGATTAAAGAAATGAGAGACAAACGTATTTCCATGGCGTGATGGCGAATTTCGCCATGCTCCCAAAGCCCCGCCTTTATTCGAAACCTGCCAGTACTATAGACCAAGTGACCTCAACTTGTCTGCTGCTATTTGCCAGTGATTGCTGGTGATTGGTTAAAAGGAGTCCAATTGGGAGCTGTGAAAAAAAGAGTGGCGTGGCAACAGGTCAAAGTTTGAGGCTTAGCCACGCCCACACCTTTATACTTATTTAAAATCCGACGGCTCAATTTTCCCCCCTTTGTCTTAAGAGTATATAGCAGAAGTTTGAAGGCGATTGGTGAAAAGGGCGATGGAGCATCACTCTCCAAACAACGTGTGCGAAAACCACTAAATCGAGTACTTGGACCAAAATGGCCGACTTCCTGTGCGACTTTGCACTTGGCTCCAAGAGACTTTTTTGTAGGTCCTGAGACACCACATTAGTATTCCAAATTTCGTAATCCTCAGTCAAAGCATGACTTGGGGCTGACAGTTTTAATGGTCCTAGGGGGCGCTATTTCAGAAAATAGGCCACGCCCACCGGATGTTCACATCACATTTTGTGGGGGGCCGAACTAGGATCACTCCCAAGAGGTTTTGTGGCGATATCTCTAGAAATGACGAAATGGGAGGCAAACGTAAGGCCACGTCGGTACGCCTGACTTCGCCGCGCCGCCACAGCCCCGCCTTCTGCAGAAAACTCCCATAAAGTGACGCCAAGCAACCCCAACTTGTCTTCAGTTACCTGCTACAAATTTGGGCTGATTATTTGAAAGGGCGAATTTTGGAAAATTTCCCAGTAAAACTTGACCTTTTAAGTCCTGAGGGGGCGGGNTAGACCCTAGAAATGGCCAAAACGGGGTCAAAATGGCCACTTTAGTCCAAAATGGCCGACTTCCTGTTTGATATTGACCATGGGTGCAAGAGGCTTTTCTGTGCGTATTGTTGAGTTCTACAAGTGTACCAAATTTCATAACTCTACTATGAAAAAAGGTCAAAGCGGAGGGGTATTTTTAAATTTCCAGGGGGCGCTGTTGAAACATTTTTTTACCAACTTTCACGTTGCCATTGAAATACGTAAATTTCACGCACTTTCTATATTGGGCCAGAATTTGGTGAGTTTTTGGATATGCTAAGACCCCCTAAAGGCCATCCAAAGACGCGGAAGAAAAAAAAAGAAAAAAGAAAGAAAGAAAGAAAAAGAAACGGAGCAGATACAATAGGCCTTCGCAGCGCTTCGCTGCTCGGGCCTAAAAATAAACGGAGCAGATACAATAGGCCTTCGCAGCGCTTCGCTGCTCGGGCCTAATAAGAAACGGAGCAGATACAATAGGCCTTCGCAGCTTCACTGCTCGGGCCTAATAATAATAATAATGATCATGATCATGACGATAACAATAACAACAATATAATAACAATAACAATAACAATAATAATAATAATAATAATTATTATTATTATTATTGTTATTATCATGATCATTATCATTATTATTATTTTCATGATCATTACAATATTACTATAATAATAATAATAATTATTATTATTATTATAAATATTATTATTATTATCATTATTATTTTAATAATAATAATAATAATAATAATAATAATAATAATAGGGAAAGCCCACCCAACAATGCATCCTTCCCAGTCCCCACCAGCCTAAGAGTCATTAGGTAGAGAGAAAAATACATTTGGTTAAACTGCGTAAATTTAACAACTTATAAACTCGCTCCCTTTGTTTACCTTTATGCTTGTTTACCAAAATAACACCAGCTCATTCTAAAGTCTGTCTGGTGTCTCACTCACCTCTAAAGTAACTCTGAAGCTGTTTTGTGGTCTAAAACAATGAGTTGGATGTCGAGCAGGAAGGAGAGGAGTTGGATTGATGTGATGCATATTGATAGCTCACACTTTCCTCAGAGGATTGCCGACCCAGGAATCCAGACAATATGTTCACAGACATGATAACTAATTGTTCAGGTGGAACAAAGAACCACCTACTTACTCGACGAAATTCTAGAAATGTACTTTAGATCCACGCCCCGGCTCTTTAAAAACGTCAAAGACAGAAAAGCCACTGCATTGTCAGAAAATAGCATCTACATTTTAAATATGCTTGCATAATTTATTCACCTGTCAGCATTTGCCTCTGCACCATTTTTCTTCTGTAGGAAATTAAAATGAGCATTAAAATAAAGTCATGCAAACATGTGAGAAGCAGAAGTCCGTATGGAGGACAAAAGCTGATGATGCAGAAGATGAGAGATGGGATGCAGATTAGGACCAGAAAGACTGAAACACAGTAGTGACACCTGCACACTGATACTAGGTCCGCACCTGGTTTACGTGCAGTTAGACGCATCAGTGAAGTTCAGTCCATCACTTTGCAGCAATTGTTGCAACGAGCAGTTGAGATCTCAGCATTGTGGCTCTGAAGGTGTCAGCAGGTCAGCAAGCTCGCCGTTTAAAAGGCCGACCTGCACTGGACGGAGTAGACAACACCAGATAGTGTTTGTGCTCTGCTCAATTTTTCTCTGTAGTAAAGTCGACCTTCTGCTTCGCCCCAAACGCTTTTGTTTCATCTTTCTCCTTCACTCTTTAACTTTTACACCATCCTTTCCAAGCAAACAATCTTTGCTGCTCTTTTATTTTGCAACTTTCATGAAAATACCAGTAAACTCTTTTGAAACCAAAGTTTCATCGTCAGTCCTCTTTCATTTAAAAGGTGACATTTTATGCAAAACCTAACTTGGACTTCTGATAGTAATAATAATAAACTCGTGATATTTTTCTGTTTGTTTATAAATCTGTCGATATCTCTCTGAAGTATTCACTTCCAACCTTTGCACATCCACATTTTTAATTAACTGATCATTGAACATCATCTAGTCGGCACTCGGCTGCTGTGGTGACTGAATGCCACTTGGGACGACTATTCAGCTGCACAGGATTCTGCAGCAGCAGATCAGAGCCATATGATGAGTGTCAAACAGTGTTTACTGTATACAAAGCATCAGAATAAATCACCAACAGGTATCAACTACTGTAAATAACGTTGTTTCTGGAACAAATATCTGCACATCAAGTAAAAATGTCCATAAAAATCCTTCTAGTACGGATGTGAGGTCAAAATTACTTTCTGTATTTTGAGTTTGCTCACACCAAAGCTCATCATTTGAGCAGAGTTACAGGCAGGTAACCCAAACCTTCAGCAGGAATCAGGACGGAAAGTTGAGGCTACGGTAAATAAAACGATGACAACCTCAGAGCAGAAACATATGGAACACAAAAGGATTCAAAATTCAATAAATAAATAAGACATTATTAAATAAATATCTACATGAAGAAATACTAGACAATCATGTAATCTGACAATGAAATGATGAAAAAACAGAATGTTATGTAAATCTAAACTCAGTATTATGAAATATTTTCATTCTTCTTTAAAAATGTCTTTATTAATATAAAGTTTTTTCAAGTCATTTTTTCATAATAATGTTTATGTTTATGTTTATGTGTTTAGCAGATGCTTTTGTCCAAAGCGACTTACAAGTGATAATCGGCATGTTGCCCTTGAGGCTAACAACAACAACAACAACAACAAACTGACATCAGTCATGGAGAGGAGGGAACAAGGAGTGGACAGTAGAGAGGGGGGACGGGTGCAGACAAGGTGCTAGTTTAGAAGATGCTCTCTGAAGAGCAGGGTCTTCAGGAGTTTCTTGAAAATAGAAAAGGAAGCTGCTGTTCTGGTAGTGCTTGGTAGGTCGTTCCACATTTGTGGAACGATGCATGAGAAGAGTCTGGATTGTCCTGAGCGTGGTGTAGGCACTGCTAGCCGACCATCCTGTGATGACCGGAGCGGCCGGGCCGAGACGTAAGCCTTTGCAAGAGGATTCGGGTAGATGGGAGCCGTACCGTCTCGGACTTTGTATGCTAGTGTTAGCTATTTGAATTTGATGCGTGCTGCTAGCGGTAGCCAGTGGAGCTCAATGAACAGAGGGGTGACGGGTGCTCTTTTTGGCTGATTGAAGACCAGACGCGCCGCTGCGTTCTGGACCATTTGAAGAGGTCTCACAGTACAGCCTGGAAGACCAGTTAGAAGGGCGTTGCAGTAATGGAGGCGGGAGATGACAGTAGATTGCACCAGGAGCTGGGTGGCATGTTGTGTTAGGTACGGTCTGATCTTACGTATGTTGTACAGCGCAAAGCGGCATGAACGAGCAACAGAGGCAACATGATCTTTAAAGGTCAGGTGTTCATAAATCACAACACCCAGATTTCGAACTGCCTTTGAAGGAGCCAGAGATAGGAAGTCATTTAGGATTGAGATATTGTGCTGTATGGATGGTTTTGCTGGGATGACAAGTAGTTCAGTTTTAGAGAGGTTGAGTTGGAGATGGTGGGATTTCATCCATTTTGAAATGTCAGGGAGACAGTTTGATATTCGTGCTGAGATAGTGTGGTCGTCCGGTGGAAATGACAGATAGAGCTGGGTGTCGTCTGCATAGCAGTGGTAGGAGAAGCCATGTGATCGAATGATCTCACCCAGTGAGGTGGTGTATATGGCAAAGAGAAGAGGTCCTAGTACAGAGCCCTGGGGGACTCCTGTGGCAAGGTGGTGCACGGTAGAGGACTGTCCAAGCCAAGATACGCTGAATGATCATCCTGTGAGGTAAGATTCAAACCAGGCGTGTGCCTTCTCTGTGATGCCCATGCTAGAGAGTGCTGACAAAAGGAAGCCATGGTTGACAGTGTCAAATGCAGCCAGTCCAAATGAATATTGAACAATTTTTATTAAATTCATTCAGTTTTCATTACATAACGTCTTTTTAACAAAGACAGCTTTTATTTCATATTAGTGCTTTTTCCCATGGCTGATTTATTTTATAATGACGCTTTACAGCAGAATGTCTCAGTCCGTCAGTCAAGCCAGTGGGCGTGGCCTGTTTGGTTTTCCTGGATTTCTGCTCACCGTACATGACCAGACCGTTAAAGGTAGTTCTCTGTAACACCTTCCTTGGCCAGTGGTCATGAAAGATGGCGGCGTTGCCTGAACTTAGTTTAGCTCTGATTTCTTTGGTGGATCAAACAGAGTTGAATAATTTATCAGTAGACAATATTTTGAGTTGTTTGGATGACATTTTTGAAGCATTTGGTTCGATAATTTGTGAGTGATTGATTTTGTCTGACTGAATTAGCAGCCAGTGACACACTGGCTCCGCCCCTTTAGTCTTGACTGACGGACTGAGACATTCTGCTGTAAAGCGTCATTATGAAATAAATCAGCCATGGGAAAAAACACGTAGGAAAGCTGTCTTTGTTAAAAAGACGTTAAGTAATAAAAACTGAATGAATTTAATAAAAATGACTCAATATTAATTTGGATTATTATGAAAAATGACTTTTGAAATAAACTTTATGTTAATAAAGACATTTTATAATATTGAGCTTAAATTTTACATAACATTCTGTTTTTTCATTTCATTGTCAGATTGCATGATTGTCTAGTATTTCTTCATGTAGATTTTTATTTAATAATGTCTTATTTATTTAATGAATTTTGAATCCTTTTGTGTTCAATAGAAACAACACCAGTGGCACCAGCAACACCAGTGGCATTTAAACGAGTCAACTGTCAAAATCATTAAATCTGCTTTTCTGCTTTTGAGACGGAAGGACAACAATCTGCCGTTCTGATCCGAGCGATGAGAAGATTCAGGGTTACGGTTTCCAAAGTGACAACTTGTCAACGGATTGGGAAAACTAGAATAAGTGTGTTTTGATTCCTTCTGTTTTGTTGTTTTCTTTTGTTGTGAAGTTGGGCTTTTGATGATATTGATCATAAATTTGAGCTTCTGGAGTTCTTCTTAAACCAGAATGATTAAATTCATTTAGCTTCATATGTAAAAGCAAGAAACTAAAACGATTTTCAGTTTCATCCTTCCTGAGTCTGTGTCCCTCATTTGTGTGTTTCATCATTTTTCACTATAATTTATAAGTAATCTATATCACTAATATCATTTTTTAACGTTTGATCTTTTTTCCTTCAACGTTCCTGTGAAATTTTCTATTTTTTGATAGTTTTTTCTTTTTTTTTAATATTATTTTTCAACTTCTGGTTGATTTTTACATATTTGTCTTCTGATTAATTTGACTCCCCGACAAACCTCCCCATCTATAGTAAAATGCGAACCTCCTCATCTCTAGTAAAATACAAACCTTACCATCTCTAGTAAAATACAAACCTCCTCATCTCTAGTAAAATAAAAACCTCACCATCTCTAGTAAAATGCAAACCTCCTCATCTCAAGTAAAATACAAACCTCACCATCTCTAGTAAAATACAAACCTCCCCATCTCTAGTAAAATACAAACCTCATCATATCTAGTAAAATACAAACCTTACCATCTCTAGTAAAATACAAACCTCCTCATCTCTAGTAAAATACAAACCTTACCATATCTAGTAAAATACAAACCTCCCCATCTCTAGTAAAATACAAACCTCCTCATCTCTAGTAAAATACAAACCTTACCATCTCTAGTAAAATACAAACCTCCTCATCTCTAGTAAAATACAAACCTCACCATCTCTAGTAAAATACAAACCTCCTCATCTCAAGTAAAATACAAACCTCACCATCTCTAGTAAAATACAAACCTCCCCATCTCTAGTAAAGTACAAACCTCATCATCTCTAGTAAAATACAAACCTCACCATCTCTAGTAAAATACAAACCTCCTCATCTCTAGTAAAATACAAACCTCCTCATCTCAAGTAAAATACAAACCTCACCATCTCTAATAAAATATAAACCTCCTCATCTCTAGTAAAATACAAACCTCCTCATCTCTAGTAAAATACAAACCTCCCTATCTCTAGTAAAATACAAACCTCCCTATCTCTAGTAAAATACAAACCTCCTCATCTCTAGTAAAATACAAACCTCCCCATCTCTAATAAAATATAAACCTCACCATCTCTAGTAAAATACAAACCTCACCATCTCTAGTAAAATACAAACCTCCTCATCTCTAGTAAAATAAAAACCTCCTCATCTCTAGTAAAATACAAACCTCCTCATCTCTAGTAAAATACAAACCTCCTCATCTCTAGTAAAATACAAACCTCCTCATCTCTAGTAAAATACAAACGTCCCTATCTCTAGTAAAATACCAACCTCAACATCTCTAGTAAAATACAAACCTCCCCATCTCTATTAAAATATAAACCTCACCATCTCTAGTAAAATAAAAACCTCCTCATCTCTAGTAAAATACAAACATCCTCATCTCTAGTAAAATACAAACCTCCCCATCTCTAGTAAAATACAAACATCCTCATCTCTAGTAAAATACAAACCTCCCCATCTCTAGTAAAATACAAACCTCCTCATGTCTAGTAAAATATAAACCTCACCATCTCTAGTAAATACAAACCTCCTCATCTCTAGTAAAATACAAACCTCCTCATCTCTAGTAAAATACAAACCTCCTCATCTCTAGTAAAATACAAACCTCCCCATCTCTAGTAAAATACAAACCTCCCCATCTCTAGTAAAATACAAACATCCCCATCTCTAGTAAAATACAAACCTCCTCATCTCTAGTAAAATATAAACCTCACCATCTCTAGTAAATACAAACCTCCTCATCTCTAGTAAAATATAAACCTCACCATCTCTAGTAAAATACAAACATCCTCATCTCTAGTAAAATACAAACCTCCCCATCTCTAGTAAAATACAAACCTCCCCATCTCTAGTAAAATACAAACCTCATCATATCTAGTAAAATACAAACCTCCCCATCTCTAGTAAATACAAACCTCCCCATCTCTAGTAAAATACAAACCTCCCCATCTCTATTAAAATACAAACCTCCCCATCTCTAGTAAAATACAATCCTCCTCATCTCTAGTAAAATACAAACCTCCTCATCTCTAGTAAAATATAAACCTCACCATCTGTAGTAAAATACAAACCTCAGCATCTCTAGTAAAATATAAACCTCCCCATCTGTAGTAAAATACAAACCTCAGCATCTCTAGTAAAATACAAACCTCACCATCTCTAGTAAAATACAAACCTCCTCATCTCTAGTAAAATACAAACCTCCTCATGTCTAGTAAAATACAAACCTCCTCATCTCTAGTAAAATACAAACATCGTCATCTCTAGTAAAACACAAACCTCCTCATCTCTAGTAAAATACAAACATCGTCATCTCTAGTAAAGTACAAACCTCCCCATCTCTACTAAAATACAAACCTCATCATCTCTAGTAAAATACAAACCTCCCCATCTCTAGTAAAATACAAACCTCCTCATCTCTAGTAAAATACAAACCTCCTCATCTCTAGTAAAATACAAACCTCACCATCTCTAGTAAAATACAAACCTCAACATCTCTAGTAAAATACAAACCTCCCCATCTCTAGTAAAATACAAACCTCAACATCTCTAGTAAAATACAAACCTCCCCATCTCTAGTAAAATACAAACCTCACCATCTCTAGTAAAATACAAACCTCATCATCTCTAGTAAAATACAAACCTCCCCATCTCTAGTAAAATACAAACCTCCCCATCTCTAGTAAAATACAAACCTCCTCATCTCTACTAAAATACAAGCCTCCCCATCTCTAGTAAAATACAAACCTCCCCATCTCTAGTAAAATACAAACCTCCTCATCTCTAGTAAAATACAATCCTCACCATCTCTAGTAAAATACAAACCTCCTCATCCCTAGTAAAATACAAACCTCCCCATCTCTAGTAAAATAAAAACCTCGTCATATCTAGTAAAATACAAACATCCTCATCTCTAGTAAAATACAAACCTCCCCATCTCTAGTAAAATACAAACCTCCTCATCTCTAGTAAAATACAAACATCCTCATCTCTAGTAAAATACAAACCTCCCCATCTCTAGTAAAATACAAACCTCCTCATCTCTAGTAAAATACAAACCTCACCATCTAGTAAAATACAAACCCCCTCATCTCTAGTAAAATACAAACCTCCCCATCTCTAGTAAAATACAAACCTCCTCAACTCTAGTAAAATACAAACATCGTCATCTCTAGTAAAGTACAAACCTCCCCATCTCTAGTAAAATACAAACCTCATCATCTCTAGTAAAATACAAACCTCCCCATCTCTAGTAAAATACAAACCTCCCCATCTCTAGTAAAATAAAAACCTCCTCATCTCTAGTAAAATACAAACCTCACCATCTCTAATAAAATATAAACCTCCCCATCTCTAGTAAAATACAAACTTCTCATCTCTAGTAAAATACAAACCTCCTCATCTCTAGTAAAATACAAACCTCACCATCTCTAGTAAAATACAAACCTCACCATCTCTAATAAAATACAAACCTCCCCATCTCAAGTAAAATACAAACCTCCTCATCTCTAGTAAAATACAAACCTCCCCATATCTAGTAAAATACAAACCTCCTCATCTCTAATAAAATACAAACCTCCCCATCTCTAGTAAAATACAAACCTCCCCATCTCTAGTAAAATACAAACCTCCCCATCTCTAGTAAAATACAAACCTCACCAGGCTGAGGAAAGCAAAGCAAACCAAAGCTAATGAACGTAAGATACTAACAGTGAACAATAAGGACTCTGCTTTACCTCAAGCTGTATCTTTTTGACTTTCAGCCACTATTTTCATTTAATTATAAAAAATATTAATATATTTGTTGATTGATTTTACCTCTTATTCTTGCTGCCAGTGTGACGTGAGTGTGTGAAACTGAAGCCAAACTCTTTGATGGTGTAACGATCTTGGACAATAAAGCCAATTCAGGATTGGATGTAAAAACAGTGCATGTCATTGTTATGCAACAAGAATCTCGGTGTTCCTATTGTTTTGCATGTTAGACAACATCACTGAGTCACACACATCACAGCTTTGTCTCTAACCAGAGACACCATCTCTCCCTGACCATTTCCACACAATGTGTGCAACATTTATGAACGCTGCTACTGTAGACAATATTGGAAATGTAATCTTTTACAAATGCAAACCCTCACATATGGAACTGAAGCACCCACACCTCTTCCCATCGCACGCTGGATTAGAGCAGGAGATTTTTTTTCCTGTAAACAAAGACACAAACAATAGTGGTGGGTTGCTGCCTGCTGCAGAAGCTTTAAGCTTGCCCTAGTTTAGCAATGCAGCAACAAGCCACTCAGCTTCTAGCAGGTGGAGACAAGAAAGTTGGGATCAAAGTTCATTCCTTATGCTCAACGGAGTTGGTGATTGTCATTAGTACTTTATGCACACTTTCTAGTTTTAGAGGTTTGAACGATGGTTAGGTCAGACGTTGAAAAATCATTTGGATACTAGACCCTCATCAAGACTTTAATCATGTGATGGTGGAGAAAAATGTCCAAAACAAAGGTGGACTAATCAAACTGCTTCCTCTGCACATTTCAGGTGTTTTCCTAGAATAAGGTTCTACCATATTGTGATCACCCCAAAAACTTTATCAAGTGACGTTCTCAGAGGAATCTTATACTCGTAGGATCCAAAAAAACTGTTGGAAGAGAGACTGCTGAACACTGGCGCCACTGGTCCCTACGGACCACCACCAGCAAGGCGGGTAAAGTGTCTTGCCCAAGGACACAATGACATTATTTTCTGATCTGGAGCCAGGATCGAACCTACAACCTTCCAATTACTGGACAACCCCCTCTACCTCCTGATTGCTGCTTAAAGTATCTCAGTTAGTAAGAGGTTACTTTAATTGTTGATTTATGTGAAAAGACAGCTATATGTTTGTTGTTTTTTAGTCCAAGGAGAGTATGGGGGTCATGGGTCAAAGATCATAGAGCCACTGTCACAAGATTGTACTAATCATCCACCATATCAGTAGCAAGTAGCAAACAAGTCCAGCTACTGTATAGTTTTACTATAACCTGAAACTAACAGAAAGAAATTGCAGACTTTCTTGACTTGTTATAACTTTCACACTTCCTTTGTGAGGGGTAGCTCTGAAAAGGTGTTAGTTGGGTCCAACCTGGTCAGCCTACTGATTTTAAAGTTAAGCAGAGCGGATGTAAGTGACTGAGCCTTAAAGAGGCGAAAGTTGAACAGGTTGGCAATGATGTTCAATAACCCCAGAGGCCCTGGTTGGCTGCTGTGGCGACACAAAGCAGGAAAAATGAACTTTTGTTTTGAAATTAAACGAGTTTTCCTTTTGAGTGAATAGAACTTTAAAATACCATGAAGTCAACTAACACATGAAGCATTACAGGGGGCATCGTTTGAGACTCAAGCTGTTTCCTTACAATTCTGTGATCACCAGGTGTTTTCAGAGGTGCTGATGCTCCTGTTGTTCAGAACAACGAAGTGCAAAACAAGAAACTTTTTTGAATGTCGTCTAAGTTAACGTTGGAAAAAGTGCTGCAGCTTTTCTCCGTTTTAATTCATGAGAAACGGGTAAACCTTAAAAAGAGAGAGAGATGCAAACAGCAGTTTCCTAATAATGTAAACTTCAAAATGTCATCTGAATCTGTTGAACTTTTAGTTTGGTGGTTTATTTTTCACACTGAAAAACACTGAAGGCAAAATATAATATGTTGCTAAAAACTTTATTAGAGCATTTGGTCTGCTTATTGGTCAGATATGTTTGGGGAGGGGCTACCAGAAGTAAACACAGGAAGACCGCGTACTAAAATGTCGATGTCGTCTCTGACCTGCTTTTCTTTGTAAATTCAATTCAAAGATTCTTCATTAATCCCAGAGGGAAATTAGGCTTTCAGTGCACACAACTCTGAGATCAGACATACATGGGCAAAGACACGTGACAAGAATTGGTGACTGTGGTCATTCGCAACCCGAGTCGTGCTACCTTAATAGAGATCAGAGGGTAACATGAGGATTGGTTCAGGTGGAGGGAAAAAAGGCACTTCAGAGTTACCCTCCACAGGGAGGGCAGCTTTGCTCTGCTAAAAACACCTCAGACAGAAATGCAACAGACTTCAGACAACACACAACATAATTGTCCACTAGGTGGGGTGGTAGGATTTGGGACTCTCCACACGTCAGTCCATGCAGCCACGATAAGCAGCGCTCGTCACCTCAGTCTGGACAGGGGAGGAGGTTGTTGGGTTTAGAGGGCACAGTGACACCTGGAACGATTCAGCGGCCTTCACAGCTCGCAGTCCCGCCCAGGCTGAGATAGGGAGACAGAGTTTCCATGGCGACGGCAGCATTCCACATTTCTTCGGGATGGGGGGGGGGGGGGGGGGGGTTTT
>SSNQ01034457.1:413268-426539 GCA_006942095.1 Nothobranchius kuhntae | reverse complement strand
ACACGTGGGCTGAAATGGGGGTATTCGTTTCAGCCTCACAGACTCAAGGGCACCAGATTCAGATAAGAAATTGTTTTGGGGCATGGATCTCAGCCGGCGTTCCAAGCTTACGACTCATCTCGACAATTATATGAGTCTGTGCGTTCACAGCGTGGTGTAATCCATCCCTGAGCTCCGGGAAAGAGCCGATATTCCTCGACAGCTCTTTAATTTTCCGGTAAACCAGGTAACCTCCCAGGCCAAAAAGCAGGAAACCTGACACCAACACCACGAATATCCATACGTCTTCAGAATCCTCTCCAGACTGCTGAGAGAGGCAAATCAGGTTCCACTGTTCCCAGGACTCCATGATATGCCCAACTGGCTCTGTCCCAGAGGGGCACCCGGAAGCCCCTTCTCCCATTCTCATCGTTGAGAAAGTGTTGTCAGTCGCGTTGAGAGAACAGCTGACCAGGTCCATTTTTAATCATTTCCAGTTTCCAGAAAAAATGTAGAAGCGCCGTACACCCAAAGACAGACAAAGGGCCTTGGGATGAGATAGGAGAGGAGGAAAAAAGTGTCTGTACTCTCCAAGAGCCGGAAGAAGAAAAGTGATTCATGTGAAAAGAAATTAGTGATGTTGTTACAGCCTCGGAGAAACCGTTTGTTCTGAGAATAGTTGGAACAACTCACCACCTTAAATCTGAAGGTCCCAACCCACGTCAGTGTCAGCAATATACCGTATAAACATTGGCCTTGGCAATGAAAATTGCAGAGCAACACTAGCCCGAGCTACTGCTAATGCTAGCCAGAGCTATTGCTAACACCCTACTTGAACGAGAGGAAAGCAAATACGGGGGGTGTTACAGAAAGCGGGATTAGAACACGGGCTTTCCTGATAAATCACTGCTTGACAAAGCACACCTCTTCACTCTTGGATTTGTTGGCTCCACGAATGATGCTCAGGTGGATTCAACCCTCTCTAATCCAAGCGAGGCTCACGCACGTCCATAGGCAGCCCCTGTTAATATATGCTAGATAAATGATAATGAAAGAAGGGACAGAGCCTCATTCTTCTCCCAGGCGGAGCAAGAATTATTCATTAATGCCTACGAGGACCACAACTAAAATAAAGACCATGAGCTGTTTGATTAAAGCTGTGTAGCTGGCTCTATTTGGTTAGAAAATTCAGCATTTACATGTTTCCATGGCAATGCCAGAAGTATCATGATCCTGCCATGCCCTGACCTCCATGCACCATCATTCATCTCATCAGCCTTCATTCATCACACCTGGTCCCCTCATCAAGCTCATGCCACATACCTGCCTCTCCAGCTATATAAGATCCGGCCTGCTCTCCACCCACTGCCAGATTATTGAACGCTCTTGCTGCTAGATCTTCCTTCCTTCCAGCCTGCCTGACCCATCGATCATCGACCTTGTTTCCCTCCTCGCTTCACATCTGACGCTCGGCTGGAACCCTACCTGCATTCACTACCCACGCCTGTCCTCTACAACGTCTCTCACCTGCTCCACGGACCTCTTACAGATCTTCCTGGCTCTGACCCACGCCCGTTCACCGACTCTGTCTCCAGCCTCGCCCTCCATGGGTAAGGCCACGCCTTAGCTTTTTGCTAATAAAGACTATTAAAGTGCCCTACTGTGCTTCGGGGTCCTTACGGGTCTTCAAGTCCAGTCATTACAGGAAGTCCACTTTGAGCTCTGTTTCGCCACATATCAAGTTTTCATCATTTATGTGTTGTTTTCATGTTCGGTTCCAGAGTCTGGATGCTTAGAGACCGGAGGACTTTGGTTTTGCTGAACAGCTGTGAGTTTTAAGAGCATATGCTTGTGGTGGTCACATGACTCTAAAGTTAACGCTGTAAGCCGTATGTCACAAATGTTCAGCTCTCATATTATACACCAAGGTAAAAACATCACGTATGTCATTTAAAACAAGTATTTGCGTGTTTGCCACGTGTGACCAGAGTACAAGCAGTTAAAATTTAGTCACATCAATATAAGTATACTTATTAATAATGCTGATATCAGGGGCAACATTAGTGAAATGAAACGCTCCTGGCTGCAAATGAAGATTAAAAACAAAAATGTTAAGATGTTTTTCCAATTAGAGCTCAATTTTACAAGACTAAACTCCACATTTAATAATAATGGAGCCATCAAAAGCAAAGCTGCCGCTGCTGCTACCGCTGTGGGCCAGCGGTGTCGCTCATTCACCACTTTGTTGATGCCAGTTACCGACAAGAAAAAGGGGCCTAACAAGTCTCGTCCAATTATATTCACCAAACTTCAGTAAGCCTAGCTGCTAGCCTGCCACGGAGCAGGTTTGTTCTCCAGCATGTGTTAGCATGGTGAATGGGAGGGGTTTCAGGCTAGCCACGATCATAAAACCAATATAGGGCCAGTTAAACCAGGATTTTCTAATGAAGTCCTGGTTTTGGGTATTAGATTGCTTTCTGGCAAAGTTCCCTGGTCCTCTAACGTATTTGTCCACAAACGCCTCCCCACCCATTGGCCAGGCCAACAATCCCTTCCCCCACACTCGAAGAATACAGAGTTACTATTTTTAGGCACTGGGCAATCAGCTTTCAATGTCCTAGCTAAGTGGGCGGGGCCAACCAGTCTAGGGTTTAATATGTGGTTGTGTTTGGCTCCTGGGCCTTTTTCTGCCCCAGCAGAGTTTCAGATTCTATGTAGAAACAAAACTCTAATCAAATCCAACTTCCCACCCATTCCCAACAGATCAACAGCCAAGATTCCTTCTATAGCTCCAACACATTCTCACACCGAAGCGGCTAAAACTGACCACGTGACCAAGCGTCGCTTTCCGACGCCTGCGGTAAAACAGAGATTTTACCAAATTGTGACCTTTACCCTCTTGCAATTTAAGCTTCCCCTCCCCCTCACCCACACCCCCATCCTAACCTTAACCCACTTGCGCATGCACAACTTTGTTTCTAGTTGTGTCGTTCCTCTCAAACATGGTAAACAGTAAATGTAGAATGAGAAACTGGGTTAAGGTCAGAATGGGGGTGACGTGAAGGTTAAATCACTAGAAGTTAGAGGTTAAATGTCAGTTTTACCACGAGCGTCAGACACTCTGGCACAACAGGTCGTCCCCGCTTGGTCACCCTTCGTCAGTTTTAGCTGCTTCGGGAGTGAGAATGTGTTCATATCTCCGTCCTCCCGCCCCAAATCCCATCTAATGCAAATACACACACACACACACACGCACGCACGCACGCACACACGCACGCACACACACACACACACACACACACACACACACACGCGCGCGCGCACACACACACTCACACACACACACACACACACACACACACACACACACACACACACACTCACTCACTCACTCACACACACACACGCACGCACGCACGCACACACACGCACACACACACACACACACAAACACACACACTGACACACACGCGCGTGCACACACTCACTCACACACACACACACACACACACACACACACACACACACACACACACACACACACACACACACACACACACTCACTCACTCACTCACACACACACACGCACGCACGCACGCACACACACGCACGCACACACACACGCACACACAAACACACACACTGACACACGCGCGCGTGCACACACTCACTCTCACACACACACACACACACACACACACACACACACACACACATACACACACACACACACACACACACACACACGGACACACACACACGGACACAGACATGCACTTAAAGCAATAAAAGGACAACTGGCGGAGTACGGATGAAATAGACAACAAAGAAGAAAGGATCGCCGTCAGCAGGAGCCAGCTGCACCGAGAGCAGCAGGATCGGCAGCAGCAGCCCGGGAACCACCCAAAACACCAGCGAACAGTTCCTCCTCAACTGCAAAACAAAAGTAATAAAATAAATATCTTTCTAGTGTACCTTTAAACAAACTAAGCATATCCAGAGTTACTGTGAGTCAGTAATGAATATTAAAGGGATTTCAATCATAAAAACGTGTCCTTTGAGAATGCGGTCCTCAACAAAACAAACAAATGAATTGCATGACCCTCGTGTCAATAAAAGCTAATTAAAAGTTGGAAATTGATGCCTAGATGTCAAGTTTCATTCAATTGTTGTTGTTGTAAAACATTAGCACTAAATAATTACAGGTATTCTGATCACAAACATTTATATTAACTGTGCTTTGTGTCTACCGCCGTTCATTTTAACGAGTTTTATGTCGCCTAAACTAAAACAACCTTGCAAACACTGAACACTAAAGCACGGAGGCATCTGCACACAAACACAACCATCGCCTTAGCCTTGCAGGTTAGTCACAAGTTGCTGAAGACTAACTCGGGTACCAACTGACAGGCAGAACACATAGATGGGCATGTCAGCAAAAGCAACTAAACAGGTTGCACCCACTGGCAACGCTGGGAGCAGAGACCGGATAATAAGAGGGCAGCTGGAGTTTGAAGTGTGTTTCTGGAACTGAAGCAGCAGAGCAAATCATACCAGCCTGATGTCCAGAGAGGAGTGCTGTCCGGGAGACTCACACACCTACTCATTCTCACACAGCTCATCATGAACAGGTGAAGTAGGGCTTGTTTAAGTACCGGTCTCAGCTGGCCTCAGGGCTGTCACCACTTTCACAGAGAAGAGGAAATGGTTTGAAGGGGAAGACTTAAGGGTTTAAGAAAACATGTTGTGGGAATGATTAACAATAAATAAATAAAGAAATAATAAATAAAGAAATAAATAAATGGATCAATAAATAAATAAATAAATACATAAATAAATAAATAAATGGATCAATAAATAAATAAATACATAAATAAATAAAGGAGACAGCTGGCATCAGTTTGGATGATAAGGGATGAAAGCAATTTGTCTAAATCCTGATAAAACAAATTGATTGAATCATTTTTATTTGGAGAACTAGACGGTGATTTGGCTTGATAAAACCTGCTGGATCAAACCCGTGTAATGTGTGTTTTTTAATGAAGGCATACGGATGAATGTGAAATATGAAAACTAGACAACTGATTACTGAAAGCAAGAGAAGGGTGTGAATACATGGATGAGGTAAGAGGTAAATTAAAATGACAGACAGTGACCTTTAGAAGCTGAAGGAAAATGATTAAACAAATGCAGCCTACGTCACATCTTCGTATATGTCACATGCGTGTCTTTGTCCCTGCTTCAGTTTGCTTATTTGACGTCGTTTCTGTGTGGTCTTTGGTCCAGGTGTTGCCGTGTGATAAGAGCTCCACCCCGACTCCTTCTCTCCTCCCTCGACCCTGCTCCACCCCCATCCTGGCCTGATTGAGACTACTAATTCAACAAGCTGCTGACAAAAAGCTTGTTTCCGCTTCGTCAGTCAACTCTTTGGAATTCATTCAACAGAAAAATCCAGCGTAGACTTTTTCAACAACATTCAACGAGCAAACCGAATTAATCTGCGAGGGCTGACTCAACTGCACTGCTATATGGTGTTAACGTTAAAATGACAAATAGACATTGTGAAAGCCTAATGGAGGGGGAGATTTCAGGCTGTGGTCGAAGCATCGCAGGCTAGGATGAAAATAAAATCTGGGTAGAAAGACAGTGAGAGGCCTAGTTTACATCTGACACTGAGTGGAAATATTTTACATGTAGAGGTGGATAAAATCAAGATGCATAGGAAAAATGTTGTAAATTCATCTCTTTGTAAAGTTTGGTTTTGTTTCAGGCTCTCACTGCTACCAAGTTAGCATTTCATGTGCTAAAATTGTGTCACATTTAAAGGTAAATGGGATGTTTTAATGAAGGGGGTCTGTGGAAAGTTTTGAAGAAAATGATCTTACATAGCTCTGTGAAAAACCTCAGTAGTGGAGAAATTGAGATTTTTACTGACCACATTAGCAAGATAAAACTTAAAGCTATAATCCAGAGTATTTTTAACTGACAGCAACATCGAGTGGCATCCCAGATCAGTCACAGTGTCTCACCTATGATGTAATGATACAAGTCATTTTCAAGGTGATTCAAGGAGTTGACAGTTCCATGCGAGGAACAAGGGAGGTAAAGGGGCAGAGCATCCATCTGTGTCTGCCTCTAGGGGGAGTTTTGAAATTCTTCAGCCTTCAAGGCCAACATTGGGGAGCCAAATTCAGATAACATTGATTGTTTTGGAACAAGCCAGAGCTTATTCTTCTCTCTGCGTTCTGTCTTTCTGCGGTCTCTAGGCCACCAAACAGCTAATTTGTTATGGAAATCTCATATTTCATTACTTTAGTCCTATTAACAAATCTATTAACTGAATGTCCTGAAAGCATTCACACACACACACACACACACACACACACACACTCCCTCTCACACATGATCCACTCCCATTCCTTTCTTATCTCTTTGTATAAATAAACTCTGACCAGATGTCCGGGGCATTTGCCACAAATCATGATTTGGTTGCATGTCTGCCTCGTTGTCTCCTTTTCTCTCTCTAGCTGCAGGAAATGGGTTTATTGATAACATCCCTAACACAAATAAAAGAGCCAGTTTCCACCAAGTCAAGATGGCAAATTCTCCAAGCTTTTTTCCATTCTGTGAATGAGCTTCGATACCACAGCCAGATTGCTTCTTGATGTTTACAGTAGCTTGATATTTAATAGACAACAGAGTTGAATATTACTAACACTTACTACTTGGCAATTCAATCACCTTCACCCTGTTCTTCAGAAACGCAACAGTAGCCTTAGACGTGTGCACGGAGTGGTGGCAGCAGCATCTTCTTCAATATAGAGCTGTACATTGTTGAGTATCATCAATGAAATGCAGCTCCCCAACACCAGCAGCACTCATGCAGCACTCACATAAGGACACCACCACTGTAGGCACCACGCGTTTTTTCTTTTAATCCTCACCTTTAATGACACCATAAAGTTTTGAAACCATCAGTTCCAAAAACTGTGATCTTTGTCTCATCACTCCAGAGTCTAGAGTCTCAGTAGTCTTCATCTAGTTCAGCATTGGCCCTAGCAAATCCCAGGTGTGCTTCTTAGTGCACGGGCTTTAGGAGAGGCTTCCTTCGTCGACGGTACCCATGCATGCCAACCCACACACACACACACACACACCATATATACCAAGTAGTTTTTCTATGGTTACATTGTGATTTCTTAGTAAATATTCTATTTGGTAAGAGATAAACTTTAGTGAATCTATAATTAAACGGGTAAACTAGTAGTAGCACATTCAAGAGTAAAAAGTTATTATCAGGGGAGGGAGAATGTTTTAGTGGTTAGCAGCAGTGTGCTAGTCGATGGCCCCCTCCATGAGGCCACCACAGCTCAGCAGAACATCGTTGTAGCTTCTTCTTGGGAGAAAAACACTTAGAGAGAAAATAAAGTTAACAGCTGAAATAGCACAAAATAATGCAGTTAAAGAGCAGATAGTAGAATAAAGCAGTAGAGTGTGAAAAGTGGTCAGTGTGTCCTCCAGCAGTCTAAGCCTATAGCAGCATAACTACAGAGATAACTCTGGTTTCCACGTGGAGCCACTGCTGACAACATGAAATGGGAAGGGCGTTTCTTTGTTAAGTATTGCCCCTTTATAGTCACCTGTCTGCTGGACACTTCTTAAATTAGTCATCAGACTCATCTGTGGTTGAATGCCTGTTAATTCAAATGTTGTAGTCTTGTGTGGCTTTTCTCCTAAGACTATAATTGGGGTGTACTCATTTTTGTAACATGGGCTTGAATGGATTTGTTAGGAAAATCACGTTTTTGTGTACGCGCATGAACACATCTTGTTCGGAATAAACAGCCCACAGTTGTGGGAGTGTTTTGTTGTTTGGTATCTCATAGAAAATATTGATTCTGAAAGAAAACTAAAGGTTTTCTGACAAAGATAGTATGGTGTACTCAGTTATGCTGAGCACTGTACCTCATCGTGGTGAACTACTGGTTAAAGACACGATTTACTGAAAGTCCTAAAAACCTCCACTGAGCCTTAACCAAGTGTTCAAAACCTGCCACGCCCTAGCTCCTGTTCTGTTCTCTCCTCGAGTCAAAGTGCTCTCCTTCACCACCCACAACCTTTATCCTGATGGATGAAGCCTGGTGCTATCCTCCCCCTCTTATCCCCTGCTCCCTGCCAAAAGCAGAGGTTTCTAGTGACAAAAGCAAAAAGGTGAAGTTTAAACAGGGAAGTAAAAGCAGGAGGGGAAAAAAGCAAAGATGCTGCAAAAGTTCGAGCTCTGCTGCTTCAAGAGCTGGAAATTAATCTTTTGTTTTGAGAACTGACACATTTGTCTGGTCACCGCATGGTGGTTGATATTATTTGCGTGCATTTCAAAGTAAGGACAGCACTCACCCTTAGCAGCCTGATGACGCATACAGCTGAAATCTCACGTGTTCCTAAATGTTGCTAAAAGAAAGTTAGCAGGAAACAAGCAGCTGAAATAAAGTCTGAAATAACAGCAAACATGACTCAAAGCTATCAGAGCTTGTGTTTAGAGTCCAGCTTTTACATTTATTAATGCAGGCTTCATCTTTTATTTCAGCTCTAATTGATTCGGTTTGAATAATAAAAGTTCATTTTATAACCACGGTTCCCAAAATCAATAGTCTAGTCGAAGTCATCGAGAGTTCAGCAGTTTTATTCAATCGGATTAATTGGCTCTTTCCTTTAACACAAGTTTCAAAGCTTCTAAAGACGTTTTGTTTCACCAGAACTGGATGTATTAACAAGGTTGTACACGTGACAAAGAACAGAGATTATTATGTGATGCTGGATCCATGCGTGTCATATGGGTTGCATTTTTACGGCTCCTGTTCGTTGTCACTGCTGTAAAACGAGAGAATGCAGACATGCCGTAAATTTGCCAGTTGGCCAGAAACAGAAGTCTGAAAAAGTGCCCGTTTTCTTTTGTCACGGCTGTATTTAAACTGTAACCGGGCAACCTGCAGCCACACCAGATGGTTGCACCAAATCAAAGAAAGAATATATCAGTAATCTGTTTCCAACTTGTTTCTGCTCCACTAGCTGATTTTATTTGTCTAAAGAAAGATAATCTGCTGATGATCTGTGTTTGTTCTAATGTCGCCAGATTATTCCAAAGAAAAAGGAATAAAAATATTTTCTCTCCTCTCAAAACTCACCTGTTTCTTTACAGCCCTGCATGCATTCGTCTGAAACCTCGCCGCCTGCTTGCCTCAGCTTAATTCAAATCAACGCCTCCTCACGTCTCTCATCCTCCTCTCTTTTCCTGCCTCCATGTTTCCAACTTTTTCAAATCAATCTCCCTATATTCCTGCTGACTCTGATGCGCCTGTTTCTGGATCCTCTCTCTAGGACTGTCTGTCTCTAGCTCCTATGCATTGCAGGTGTTTTTACTTGCATCTCCGTGTCTGTCGCACAAGTCGTGTAATCCTGCGTCTAATTAGAGGAGAAAAGCACATAAAATATTTGAGCTCCAGGAACTTGCTGAGTGTCTGGAAGTTTTAGTGAGTTGCTCTAACAGGAGAGAGAGAGGAACTAAAGAAAAGTGAAAACCAGCTGTTGCGCAAGAGTTGATGTTAATAACTGGCAGGATTTAGCACCTTCTTGTCTCTTTGATTAATAAATGTATTCTTATTTGTCCATCCATCTTTTCATTTTCAGCCACTTATCCAGGGTCGGTCGCGGGGGCAGTAGCCTATAGAGGCCCAGACTTCCCTCTCCCCAGCTATTTGGGCCAACCCTTCCGAAGGAATCTCAAGGTGTTCCCTGGCCAGCTAAGATACCTTCTTCAGGGTGTCCTGGGTCTTTTTTTTTTGTCTCCAACTATAATTTTTCCTAAATATTTTAAAAAGGTGAGAAACAACAGAATAATCACTGTAAGGTGAGGTGTGTGCGAGAAAAAATGGATAAACAGAAGTAATCCCAAAGTGGAAAAAACAAAAAGGATGCGTGTGTGTGCGCGTGTGTGCGTGCATGTGTGTGTGTGTGTGTGCGTGTGTGTGTGACCACGCAGTTGTGTCGGGGAGGGGATAAAAGCTGCAGCAGCCACAGAGTCATGTGACTTGAGCGTCGGTGTTCGGTGCGTTTTCTATGTCAGCAGCAAACATTACTGAGCTGTGATGGGAGTAACGCCGTTGAAATATAACGGCGTTACTAACGGCGTTCCTTTTTAGGTAAGGGAATAATCTAATTAACTACTTTTCCCACTGTTGCAACGCCGATACGTTACTGGGGACGGAAGGTTGTGCGTTACTATGTGCTTGTCAAACGTTGAGCAGCAGCGTGAGGCTTTCTGACCGCCACACTTCAGCTGCAGCCAGGGAGAGAGAGGTGTCGGTGACGCACTTACAAACACCATGATGATTGGCCGGGTGGGCGGAGACCCTCAGTGTTCTCACTGTCTCAGTCGCTGCCTGCTGTAGACCCAACAGAGCAGTGATGGGAATAACTCCGTTTAAAATAACCGCGTTAATAAAAAATATTTCTTTCTGTAACGAGCAAACTAATTAATTACGTCTTCTTTTATCAAAACGTGGTTTCTGTTACTGATAAGGAAATGCGTGCGTTAAGCAGCGCGGTGTGTTGAAGCTGTCATCAGCTGATCAGGAGCTAAAGAGGTAGATGTTTTCATCCAAGAGCATCACGGCCGTGAAGAACGAGGAAGACGTGATGAATATCTACGGCTGCAGACCCGCAGATTCGCTGCTGCAGCAGTGAATCTGCGGGTCTGCAGCCGCGCCCTTCTTGGCGTGACAGCGGGACGTCCCGAAGGTCCGCTCACCTGTTCACCGCTCAGACGTCCTGATCTTCTACCTTCCTAGATCATCCAGCTGTAACCTGTTCCTGTCCCGCTGTAACACTGATGCATCAGTCTCAGACGTCATGGAGCTCAGGTGTTATCAGAACTACCTGTGTGTGTTTACCACCCAGCTTCAGCTCTTCTGTGGTTGGGTCTGACCCACGTTAGTAAATGTAAGTCCTCCATCAGGCTCGTGCCTCTTCTAGTGTCATTTTAAAGGATTTTATTTATTTATTTAACCGTTACTAGATTACCAGCAACAGAAATGCTGCTAAAACACACAATTATGTGAAGCTGGAAACATTAGAATACTGTACAAAATTACATTCATTTCTGTAATTTAACTAGACTGAGAGACCATTTAAAGGCTCAAGAACCTTTGCAGGTGTTTCTATTTGCGGGTCTTGTTAAATATCACACAGTGACCTTTTAATAGTCTAGATTAGTGTAATGTTCCTGTTAGTAGTTCATCCTGTTAAGTGCGTATTTATTTAATTTAATTTATTCAGGTTTATAAAAAACATTTGGACATACATTTTATTATGTTCCAGTCATTAGTCGTTTATATTTTACTATTGTTGTAATTCTTGCATTCTTTAATGAAAAAAGTAACTAAGTAGTTATTTTTCTTGGTAATTAGTTACTTTTATGATCTTGTAACTCAGTTAGTAACTGAGTTACTTTTTTGACAAAGTAATCAGTAACTATAACTAATTACTTTTTAAAGCAACATTCCCAGCACTGTTACTGAGCTGTTAAAATCCATTTCTGGGCTTCAAAGTCGGCTAGTTGCTGAGTAAACTCGGCGCTGAGTAAGAGGAGTGTTTTCAGTTTGTCACAGGCAGAGGAGCTAACGCTGCAGACGCTGATGCTAGTAGCATGGATGCTAATGACTGTAAAGACATACCGCTTTTTCTCCTTGAAGCATCAACATGTTCCATCTTTGTTGAAACACCTTCCTTCTGCATCGATCGTTCTCTTCCTGGACGTGTTGGGATGATGTGTGGACAGTTATTTTCACTTGTTGCATTAATTAAACATGGAAGTGGATACACTGCGTCCTAGTGGTGAGTCACTGCACTGAAAACACAATCGCCATGCATCATGGGAAATGTAGTTTATAGTCAATGTGCACTTTGACGTGGCATAGACTTATTTTAAGACACTTGAATCTCTCGTGGGCCACATAAAATGATGTGGCGGGCCACATCTGGCCCGCGGGCCTTGTGTGTGTCACATGTGTGCTAAAATATCAAATATGCTCAAGTCATCATCAAGTCAACAGATGCAAGTTGATTCAAGTTGCAAGTCATTGGCGTTCAAGTCCGAGTCAAGTCGTAATTCTTTATAGATTTTATCAAGTCGTCAGAAGTCATTAAAATAATGACTCAAGTCCAAGTCATGTGACTCGAGTCCACAGCTTTGGTAGAAGCTAACCATTAGCATTAGCAACTCCACCACACAGCAGAACTCTCAGACTTGTGTTATTTGTGGAGATAAAACAACAACACTGCAGAGCAAACGAAGCCAGTGGCAGAGTCGTGTTGGTGTTGGCCAATCAGAGGCTAAATGTCCAAATGTCAGGAAGCCCACCACTTCTTTTTATTTTATTTCAGTTTTTTACCCAATATCTAATCACTGAGACACAGTTTAAACAAAGAAAGAAGATATTTCTGTACTTTTATATATTTATTTTTAGGCTGATTTAAAAACGTTGTTCAAGTGGTTGTTTTCACGTTTTTATGCTGTATTCTCATTCTGAATACTATTACAGTTTAATAGATGGTTTTAAGATGACTAAAATAAATCATTTGCATTAGCTACAAACGTCCTCACCATGTTGGTAATTAAATGTAGTTTTTTGTGCATTTTTATCATCATACAGGATGCTTTAAATGAATCTGCACCATATTATCCTGTTTCTTCTAAAGCAGAGTTCACAAAATAAAACTGTTTAAAAAATGTTTAACTTAAAGCTATTTACCTCACAGCAGCAACATAAACATCACAGATAGCACAAAGGATGCTGTTCATGTGCCTCTGGGTAATTAAGAAGCTTTTTCAAACCAGAGTCACGTGTTCATGTGATGTGTGCTGGTTAGGGTATTTTTCCATTATTCACATTTTATCTACATTCTTTTTGTTTAATTTATCCTAAAACTCTTCATATATTTCCTATTTCTCCTGGAACAGTTGGTTAAAAAGGGTTTTTATTTTGTATAAATGTTTTTTTTAAATGAGCTGTTAGTCCTTATGTACCTATAGTGTCCTCCTCAGATGCCACCCACTGTGGATCGTACTATGACAGCTTCTGGGAACAAACACAACAAGCAGCGTGTGGCTTTGCACCACACAGTTTGATTCTTAAAGCAGCGCTAGGATCCTGGCAGCTTCGTCTCGACTGTTGGCAAAAACTTTTTGAATTCTGTATTTGAGAAGGAGAGTTTGTGAATGTTAATGCTGTTTTCA
>SSNQ01034457.1:380934-409077 GCA_006942095.1 Nothobranchius kuhntae | reverse complement strand
TGTGAGGTCGCACAGACTTCTGGTGTGTTTAATATTTCGCTCGTCCCTCGTGAGGGTATCGCACTGTTGAAGCAGCGCTGCGAGCAGCTACGATCCAAAAAGTACCAGAACCGCTCAAGGCGCATGCGCAATCCTGCATCAACGCCGGTCGCTCGCTATTTCCCTAATAACACACGCTGTTCGTTTTTGTTTCTACACGTTTTTTTACTCAAATATTATCAAGAAAGCGTGTTTGTCGTGTTCATGTCAAATTAAACTGATCACAAAACACAGATTTACTTTCTTTATTTTGTTTTCCTCATCCAACCCCCATAAATCCCTGTGTGTCCTCCTGCAGCACTCCCGAAGGACAACAGGCAAAACAAGACAAAAAAGTCTGACGTGTTGAGTAAAAACTGCTATTTTTAGCATATTTTTAGGGCCGACGTGTTGCTACCAGACGTACAGTGTGAGCAGTCAGGTCGCATCCGAGAACTGGGTCGTACAGTGTGAGCGCATGACTCGTGAGATCTGCTCTGCGAGGAAGTCGTACAGTTTGAGCTGAAGCTGAGTGCTACGAGTGAAAAAGTCGCACAGTGTACGCCCGGCTTTAGCCAAGCACAGGCGCCATCTTGTTACCGACCGGAAGCGGAAAAGTGGGCACTATTGTGCCTTCATACAAAGAGGACCAATAAACATGAAGAGATTAGACGTTTTACTGCCTCTGGTTCTTTGTTTGGTTATTTTAAAGTCAAATTGGGGCGCCACAAGTCTTACTTCTTTTTTCAAATAATAAACTTTTTTGTTGTTTTGTTGCGGAGCGGGATCACATTTGGGTGGCACAAATCCATCACATATACCAGAAGGTGATATTAAATAGCAGGTACAGCAAAATCCTGTAAAAACTGGCATTGGTTTTGTGTTTATGGGAGAGCCGCTAACACATCAAAATGTTCCTGTTTTTAATGACATGTCAAGAACAGTGACTATAGCTTTGTCCAGCTATGGAACGCAGCTCAGATGTTGCTGAGCTTTCAGTCAGCTGTGAGAAGGACATGATGCCTGCTGAACCTTCCTCTCCTAAAAATATCAGAATCTAAAACACTTTGTTGCTTCATTTCCACTCAACCAGTACTGACTTTGAAAAAAAAGCAAAGCTGTCACTCTCAAGGCAACTTTTTTTTAAATCAAATATTAGCATCAAGCTAAGAGCTAGCATATTTAGTATACAGCAGGCTTGCTACTCAGGACAACTCCACTCACTCAGCAGACATCAGCTCATCAGGCCCCAAACGTCATTTTGTTAAAAAGCATTTTTATTTCTGTTTATCACCAAACCACTCCATTTTTTGGGTTTTGATTTACTGTCGAATAATAATTAAATGGTACTAAACAACTTGCTGTGATTCTTTCTGAATGTCTGGGCCATAAAACCTTAAAAACGTTTTATAAAAAAAATGTTTTAAAGCCATAAAAACTTGTCTAAATAGTTTCAATATTTATCAATTTTATGGAAATCTGTGATGTTAAATATTTTTTTACCTTAAATAAAATCAGATAATAATAACTATGAGTCTATTGATTGTCTTCTGGTTAGAAAATCTAATATTGTGAAACCCCAGTGCTTTTGTCGGAAGCTTGCTGTCCACAATTCAAAACCATCTCTCGTCTACATTTACAAAAAAAAACGTTTAAAATTCTAATTAAAATCTTTAGGGTTGAAATTAGGGCAACGAAATGTGTTATTGTCTGTTCATGCATGTTTGTTTAAGTGTTTGTATGCGTACACGTGTGTGTGTGTGTGTGTGTGCGTGCGTGCGTGCGTGCGTGTGTGTGTGTGTGTGTGTGTGTGTGTGTGTGTGTGTGTGCGTGCGTGCGTGCGTGCGTGCGCATGAATGCAAATAGGTGTGTGTCTGTGTGTCGGGTATCTTTGCAGATCATGTTCCATGGACAGAAAGGCAAGGCTCCACCAGGCTGTGGGACTAATCACAAGATGACTACTTAAATTAATGAGCTGACTGTACAGCACACATCATAAATGCTAATGAGGAGGAGCAGAGGGAGTAAGAGGGTTAGTGAGAGACGATAGATGAGGTGAGTGTCATAGGACTAAAGACAAAGAAATGAAGATGAGAGATGCTCCTCTTTGTCGTTCCTCTTGTACACGTTTCAACTCGTCCTCCCTTACTCGTTCTATTCTTTTTTGCCACACCGCTCATTTTTTAGTTTTCCTCGATTAGCAGTGAAATATGTGCAAACATGAAGCTTTGCAAGTCCAGGAACTTTGGGGTTTGCCTCCATAAGGGATTCATCGCTGCATGGTGGCGCAGTGGTTGGCACTGTTGCCTCGCAGCACCAAGGTTGCAGGTTCGATTCTCGGCTGCAGCCTTTCTGCGTGGAGTTGCGTGTTCTCCCCATGCATGCGTGGGTTTCCTCCGGGTACTCCGGTTTCTCCCACAGGTCACAACACGCCCTATAGGTTATAAATTGTAAGTCGCTTTGGATAAAAGCGTCTGCTAAATAAATAAACATAAACATAAATAAACATAAAGCAGTTAAAGAATTTTAACAACTACTTTCAGGAGGGAATAAAACATGAAAGAGATCAAACCACATGCTACATGCTACTTACGTGTGACAAACAGAGTGCATGTGGTCATGAATGTGCGTAAGCTGGAACATTGTTTTGTGAAGCACAGCTAAAGTTAGATGTGAGGGAGGGTTGCTGAGGAGAAAAGACTTGAAAACAGAAAAGACTGGAGGCATCCAGGACGCTTTTGTTTTTCCAACACGCTGCACAACCAACACATTTTTTCATCATTTGTTTACAGTTATTTAAAGTTTCTGTTCACGCCACGAGGGTGTCGCCATATTCGTCTATTTTAATCTGTTTTAGAATCATTCAGTTAAGCTTCTATTTTTATAAACCATAGTATGAGATCATGTGGGAATAATTTCACCGTATAACACACAGAGAAGAGAAATATCGATGGGAAAAGATGGGAAATAAAGATCAGGATGAAAGAAAGGGGTGGGGGTGTGGAGGGAGAGAGGAAACAGAAAAGAATTAGACAGAAATGGAGGTTTTGCTATGAATAATAGCCCATTCATCAGCTCTAATTTGCTAGGCTAATGTTCTCACTGGGTTTAATAGGGAGATTAGCTGGCAAATTAACACTGATAAACGAGCAAACATGAAGCACGGTGGTCGGTCATGGAAGTCGCCGTGCATCCACAGCGTCCCAGATGAACGGGAAGCATCTGTTCTGGATGCAAGTTTAGTTCTAGTTCAGAAATGAGCAGGCCAAACAAATAAAAACACAAGCTTGAAACAACCAGCTGTGAAATGATAAAAACAGGTCGCCATTGTTGCAAGTAGCAGATAAAACTGTTGGAACTGCTCTTAGCGACACTGAGAAACACACATGTGGTCATCTGCAAAAACATGAAGGTAAAATTCACACAGTCACCACAGAGGACAGTGTTAGGTGGACACCTGCTGAAGAATACAACACTTCAGAGCTTCTTCAATTCCTTCATTAAAAAGTAAATCCTGATTAAAGTTGCAAGCTTGTAGGGAACACACTCGTCTAGAGAGATCTGACAGCGAGTGAAATAGATGAGCAACCTCAGCTTTCTGAGAACACGAGTTTACAAGCAGCCTCTGGATTACACGGGTCAGAGCAACAGTTCCCCGGGATGTACCATCCGTGTGGGCCACAGAGGTCACGCACCACGACAACCCGTGGTAACTGCTACTAGTGCAATGGTTGGGACAACTCCTGAAAGGATTTAGCTTCACGTTTGATTTTTCTGCTGGTTCCTTCACCGTTTCAGATCGATGAGCGTGCAGAGCATGCCTGGAATGAAGAATGGAGGCTTTACTTCCAGGAATTGGTGATTACACAGTTCAGAGCCAAACTAGAACACATCACTGGACAGATTTGATGGCTGAACTTTAGGTAGCCATGCATTGAATTATTTTTGGGATCTGTTGACTGATACAGTAGCTTATTCCCAGAAAACACATTTGTAACGCGTTTAAAACCAAAACAACACGCCTCTGCAAGCTGCTTTTAGTCTGCCGTGTTGGAACTTGACCTGGTGCCCAAGCAGATAGGTCATCACTGTCATGGGTGGTAGGCCAGATGTGAAGGGGAAAAATCTGTCGTTCTGATGGCAGCTCACTGGTTCAGTGGGTAAATGTGACAGCCATTCAATGGCTGATTTGCAATTGAAAAGGGGAGAGGAAGACAGTCACGCTTGCCTGAGATCAAATGAGGTTATTATGTGAAGAAGAGAAAACTTGTCATTTATTTTTCATGTGCATGTTTTGGAGTTCTGAGTTTCTAATGTTTTAAAGATAAGGCGTTTGCCAAAAATATGAAAAGGTCCTTTCAAAGGCTTGTAGCTTCTGAAGCGTTTGTTCTTTACTTTTATACACGCAAAGAAACTCACTGGAAGGTGATTATTTAATTTAGTAATCAAACTGATACCATTAATGACTCTTTGAAGCCCAATAAAGGTGCAAAATAAAACACAGGACTTCATTCCGAGACGAGACTCTTATGAACATCCCCTTGAGCCACATGTGCACCTCATGCTCCTTGTTAACAATAAAACAACCGTTTACAGGCATGCACACACACCGTTTCATTACGGTGTCACTATCTGAAAATGTGTTTTAACTATTCATCACCGCAGTAGAAATGCTAATTTACTAAAGGGTAGAGTGAACATGTGCGTGTGAAATGTTGTTGTTGGTGATCAGAGGGACCGGTGGCGCCTGTGCTCGGCAGCCTCGCCTCTGTCAGTGCACCCCAGGGCAGCTGTGGCTACATCGTAGCTCATCACCATCAGTGTGTGAATGTGTGTGTGAATGGATGAATGATGCACTGTAGCGTAAAGCGCTTTGGAGTCCTTACTCTGAGAGGCGCTATACAAGTGCGGGTTATATATATACATATATACATATATATATATATATATATATATATATATATATATATATATATATATATATATATATATATATATATATATATATATATATATATATATATATATATATATATATGTATATACATATGTATATATATATATACATATACATGTATATATATATATATATGAGAGAGAAGGACTATGAACTGGTTCGTTTTTGGAACTAGGAAACAGCCTATTTTGTTTTCAAATGTGTGAACTGAACTTTGAACTAGTTGGTTTTTTTAAACTAACCCTAACCAACACCAGCAGTAAATGAGTTGGTTGCTGAACTAAACAAACTTCCACACTATATTGTAATTGTTTCACTTGTACATAGGAACAGCAGCAAGCTCCCTAAACTCTGTTTGGTTCCATTAGGTCAAACACAACCAAGGATAACGCCACTTTTCTAATATTTGCTTCTTTTCTTTACAAAAGTGCATGTAGGAAAGTTATTCCCACACTTTGGTTTCTTGTGTTTACATCTTGAATCGTAACGTGAAACCTGACAAATCCAAAGATCAACTGACTAAAACTTTCTGAATAATTGTTGCGCTGTAGTTTGGGAAAAGACAAAAAGCTAAATTCTCAAAAGTATTTCAGCTACTCTACTTTTTAAAAGCTCTTCATATCAGTACATTTCAGAAAACAAACTCAAGTTTTAATTTTTAAACAATATTTATCTTTTATTTTTCTTTGCTTCTGGTTCTGCTTTGACAAAATTGAAAATGGACCTCTGTCCATCATTTAAAAGCACAAAGTTCATATTTTATGATGAGAAATTCTGCCAGCGACTCCAGATGAAAACGTATGAAAAATAATAAAAGCTACTCAAAACAAATGTGTCAGTCTTCCCTCTGGAGATTGAGCTCAAGTGCAGTTTTAGTCCAGCCAGCCGGTGACAGTGGGACTTCCACATACAATCAGAACAACTGTGTCTTATTTCAAGTAGGTCCCAGAATAATAAAAATAATAATATAATAAATATGATAATAAAACAGACAACCCCAAACCAAGAGGGGGAAATAAACCCCGGGCTTCAAAAGGGAATTTATTTTTTATTAACAAACAAATATTTCAGCAGCTTCTTTCTCGTCTTGTTATAAAAAACAATCCTGGTTTTTATTCACTCCGGGGTGACTTAAAGGTGAAGGTTTAAACTCACAGAAAATTCTACACTTCCAACGCTTGTTTGAAAAAGCTACTGATGCACCTTCAGCACAGAGGAACGCACGTGTCGTTTGGAGGTTTCTAAATGGGGTTCTTCTATCCTGCAGCAGCAAGCGGGATAAACAAAAAAGCACGAGCTCAGCGGCCAGGCATTCGCTGATGAAGCATCCAGAAGCTGGCCATGGTAGACCAAGACTTAAAGAGCAACAGAGAGGCACAAAGGAAAGATGAGGAGAGGCTGAGGAGTTCAGGAAGCTGACAAACAGGAAAAATAAGGAATTTTGGTGTGAGGAGACGGCATAAATGAGTGTGACTTGGAACTGGTGCATGTGCAAAGAGGATCACTGTCATATCAATACCTGAGCCTCAAAAGCAAACAATGAAAAATTCAAACACTCCGAGTTTATTATAACTTCAGCGATAATGTCAATTATTTTCCAAGTGAGACTGCCAAAACCGTAGCTTTGCCTCTTGTACTTTGTCCTCATTTCATTTTCTCCTCCTCTGTGTTTACCTCCGTCTACGTTCCTTGCCCTCGCACAAACGCGCAGCCCCACAAAGCACAAACACTGGTGCTATCTTGAGGCTGATGGCTGTCACCTTTGTGTACTCAGCCTCTTTCAGCAGCCTGCAATGCAAACACCCTCATGAATATTCAGAGCAGATTTCAGATCGAAAGAACGAGACGGGAGAGGGAAAGAGGAGAGATGGTGACAGTGGAGAGGAAGTGCAGCAGCACTGCTTTAGGCAGAGCGATAGCACAGGGTGGATTATGGGAATAAACAGATACCAGTGACAGTTTTGGTTAAACAGACAAAGAGCGCCGTGTGTGTGTTTATGTTTGCCTTCAGTTTGCATTACTGCGCTTAGAATAGTGTTTCCCTGAATGGAAGGAGAACGTGGAAGGATCAGCGTAGTTCCGGGAATAGAATAAAACGTGAAGGTGCCCAATGCTCAAAATAAACATTTAAAGTGAATAGAACTACATTTAAAGAGACAATGTGTAGTTTTTACCATTAATCTCTGGAAATATCCGTTGAAATGTTGTTGAAAATGAATGAAATGATGAGCAGTTGTTGAAAAATGTTGGCAACTTTGTAACAAACAGCCATAAAAACCGGGTCTGAAATACACGAGAGCGGGTCCGAGTCTCAGGGCGACACCATATTAGATGCCATGTTTCCTCCTGCGGGAGCCCGTGAGGACAACATTCATTTACTGATTTGTAATAGGCGGTCACAAAACTTTTGCTGCTCATAAACGTTGTTGTTTTGCTCGCTGCCGGAGATGAAAGGGAATCTGATGTGCTTGTCATGTAGCTGGAGGTTAAGCAATCTCATAAAGACCCTTATGGCCATCTGTTAGTAAGGTCTTACTAGAACACATAAATCCTGCTTGCTTTCAAGGATTTGATGCCCCCTGTTGCCAGGGAAAATACACACTGTCACTTTAAGGCTACAATAAAGGTTCTGGAGGGTTGAAACAACAAACCTTCACTGTTTAATAGTTTCTTTTCTCTTTTAACACAAATATTTTGTTTATTTTCTTCTCTCTCAAATCATTTATCATTTCCAAGCAGGCGGGGAACACCCTGGACAGGTTGCTAGTCCATCGCAGGGCCCCACATGGACACACAAGATAAACAATCAAGCACACACACACATCTAAGGGCAATTTAGAAAAGCCAATTAACCGGACCTCAGTTTCACACTGCAAGCATCAGCGGACCGGAACAGCAGCGGAGCGGCTCACTCGCGAACTTCGATGCGGTCCTTTTCACACTGGGAGAGTCTTGGCTGCGGCACGGCTTCCTCGCGGCGCCTCGCTGTACCAGTGAGATTCTACAATCCCTCGAGATTTCCACCATCCTTCCTCATCGAGAGATCACAACCCCCACGAGGAATCACACCGTAGCACTTCTCGAAAGAAACTGGCGGTAAACAAAGCCGTTTGGTCACACGTACTGACATAAGTTATATAACATCGTAACGTTGCCTCTTATTTGGAAAATAACCGGGAATTTTACACTGAAACTGTGTGGTTTCCTGTCTCGCACTATGTGAACTGCGGAAATTGACGTGTCCCAGAAACGGCTCGCGGAAAAAATAGAACTCGATCCCATCTGTAGCGGCGCGGCGCGGCATGCCGCTTCTGGGACGCGCCTGAAAATTGACGCGTTGCGGCTGGTTTGCAACACTCCATAGACAATAATTGGATTCTATTCGAAGCGGTGCCGCTTCGCTGCCGGTCCGTTCCGCTGATGCTTGCAGTGTGAATCCGGGGTGACAGTCATGTTTTTGGAATGTGGGAAGAAGCAGGAGTACCCAGAGAGAACCCACGCATGCACAGGGAGCACATGCAAACTCCTTGCAGAGAGACCCAGGCTGGGATGTGAACCCAGGACCTCCTTGCTGCAAGGCAACAGCTCTAACCACTGCACCACTGTGTAGCACGCCCTGTGAGTCAGTATGTGGGAAAAAATAAAAAAGAAAAGAAAACGCTCAGGATGCAGAATTTAGCCAGAGGGATGGGATGTGGAAAACAGCAGGATGTGGAATGTTACTCATTAACATTCATGATGTGCACACATCTAGCCTCAGAATACCCACATTCCTCCCTCTCCGTTGTCTCTTCTTTCTTGGGTAAAAAGTGCAAAGCTGATGTTTTATCTCTACAAATAAAAGTCTGAATGTGTTCCACCATTTTGTGGAGTTGCTAATGCTAATGGTTAGCCGTCACTACCAGCTCTGCTCTCTCCTGGTTACAAAATCAGTGCAGTCACCCGCGGCCACGAGCCGAATTGTGCGGGGCCATGAATACTAATTTTATAGATCTGTGTGGCTTTATTAGACCCGAGAGTTCCCCCGTCTATTCATTTACTTATTTATTTTGTAGCAATGCTGGAAATAGGGAAGAAGACCATTTTCCCGTTCATCCTGCATATTAAACTCAGAGTGTCCAATCTTACGTCAAACAGAGGTTCACACGTTTCTCAGTGGACCTTGCCTTTAGGATACAAGTAGACAGCAGCATCTTGATCTAGAGCTCTCCTGTATTGGGTCATATGTTTGTTTTGTTGTTGTTTGGCTTCCCCTAAACAAAGGTCAGACCACCTCTTGCTGCACCCGGCTGCAGACAGAACACCACTCAGGTTCTGTTTGGATGTTTTGACAGTCGGAACTCATTTTTATCTGAGGTCGTTGGAGTTTGAAGTAACCAGGATGTTGTGAGAAGTCTAGTTGGCTACTACGGACGGCAACTTTAAATTTCAGCTTTGCCGTCACTTCCAGTTGGTAGGTTTACTTGGTTAGGACGAGGCATAAGAGTCGCCTGGTGGGGTTTATATCATTACAGCAAGTATGTGTCTCGATGGCCTTAACTAGTCTAAACTGAGGTACGAATGAACTAACAGGTGCTTGTATAAAGAATACACTTAGTGCTGCTGCTGCTGTGGCATACTCCTCATGGAGATGTTGACTACAGGAGGGAAAGTGTACCGAGTGGAGTGTTTCTTAAGTGCTGCATAAACTAAACCTCTGATTTGTTGATACACCAGTAGAATCGGACATTAATCTACATCTTTCACAGCCCCGTAAACGTTAGAATGACAAACTCTTGGAATCTAAATTAGCCAAAATTACAACCGCCGTCTTTCCTGAAAGACATTTTAATGCATGACAAATGAGAAATTACCAAGTTACTTTTCAAATGATATTTTAAAGTTGTTTGACTTTGCTAAACGATCAAAAATGAACTTTGAACATGTTTAAACTTGTTCTAAACAAAAGTTTTGAAGAACTCGGAACCGTAGAACTGTTCAATCCAGCATCAAGCAGTAGTCCAACAACAACAACACACAGTGCCAGATAAGTGTCAGAAAACATTCTAATCACCTATGGATCTGTGTCATGAAAGGACTTCTCAAACTTTCAAACCTGCAAACATCTCGCCGCTGATTGGCTATAGCCTAAAGATGTCTTTATTTGCATGTGATTGCTGTTTTTTTTTATCCAATTCTGTTGGGTAACAATCAAATTAATTGAGATTCATCAGCATTGTTCATATAGTCTTGAATATTTGTGAATGTGCTATTTTAAGAGTCATTATTGTTGCATGATTCTGTGTTTACATAGCAACTCTTTTAACAGCCCGTCAAAGGTTGCTAATAGTCATGTTCCGATCATTTATTTAATCACTTCTCACACTTTCACACTAGTATCTATGAAATTATAATGACTGCCTCGAGAGATCCACAATCAGGTTTAATCAGTGAGAGAATAAAAAAGGAAAGTGAAGAACACTGAATGCATGAATATAAATGTATCCAACATCACACTTTATCAAATCGTGTTACTATTCAACAATGAGATGGTGAATTAATCAAATTAACCAGAGCCAATTAACATTTTTATGATATCTCAGAGTGGAAATAAGATGCATTTGCCAGTTACTGCAGTCAGCCTTGATTTCTAATTAATGAAATTGAAAAATCAATAACAGCAAAATATTCTCACATCACTCACGGGTGTTCTTTGTCTCTTTAAAGCTAATGCACTGAACACGAAGCTGACTTGTGAAGTTTGGCAGACAACAATTTGGCTTAATCAGCCTAAAACAAAACAAATTCTCGATTTTAGACATACTTCTTTAGTGATACCGATTTTAGTGATACTTCTTTAGTGATACCGATTTTAGTGATACTTCTTTAGTGATACTTCTTTAGTGATACCGATTTTAGTGATACTTCTTTAGTGATACTTCTTTAGTGATACTGATTTTAGTGATACTTCTTTAGTGATACTTCTTTAGTGATACTGATTTTAGTGATACTTCTTTAGTGATACTTCTTTAGTGATACTTCTTTAGTGATACCGATTTTAGTGATACTTCTTTAGTGATACTTCTTTAGCAATACTTCTTTAGTGATACTTCTTTAGTGATACTTCTTTAGTGATACTGATTTTAGTGATACTTCTTTAGTGATACTTCTTTAGCAATACTGATTTTAGTGATACTTCTTTAGTGATACTTCTTTAGCAATACTGATTTTAGTGATACTTCTTTAGTGATACTTCTTTAGCGATACTGATTTTAGTGATACTTCTTTAGTGATACTTCTTTAGTGATACTTCTTTAGTGATACTGATTTTAGTGATACTTCTTTAGTGATACTTCTTTAGTGATACTTCTTTAGCAATACTGATTTTAGTGATACTTCTTTAGTGATACTTCTTTAGCAATACTTCTTTAGTGATACTTCTTTAGTGATACTTCTTTAGTGATACTGATTTTAGTGATACTTCTTTAGTGATACTTCTTTAGCAATACTGATTTTAGTGATACTTCTTTAGTGATACTTCTTTAGCAATACTGATTTTAGTGATACTTCTTTAGTGATACTTCTTTAGCGATACTGATTTTAGTGATACTTCTTTAGTGATACTTCTTTAGTGATACTTCTTTAGTGATACTGATTTTAGTGATACTTCTTTAGTGATACTTCTTTAGTGATACTTCTTTAGCAATACTGATTTTAGTGATACTTCTTTAGCGATACCGATTTTAGTGATACTTCTTTAGTGATACTTCTTTAGCAATACCGATTTTAGTGATACTTCTTCAGTGACACTTCTTTAGCGATACCAATTTTAGTGATACTTCTTTAGTGATACTTCTTTAGTGATACTTCTTTAGTGATACTTCTTTAGTGATACTTCTTTAGCGATACTTCTTTGGTGATACTTCTTTAGTGATACTTCTTTGGTGATACTTCTTTAGCGATACCGATTTTGGTGATACTTCTTTAGTGATACTGATTTTAGTGATACTTCTTTGGCGATACTGGCAGCACTGAGACGGCTACAGTTTGTTCATAACTCTGTGGCCAGTTTTCTGACAGGGACAAGGAGGTCGGCACACATCACTCCTGTGCTGGCCTCGTTACATTGGCTCCCTGTAGGTTTTCAAGCTACGTTTAAAGTTACTGTGCTATGTCTACCGGTCTCTTTATGGTGGTGCTCTACCATACTTGGCAGCACCAATAAAAAGGCATAACCCATCACAGACTCTACGTTTGGCTGATCTGGAGCTACTGACTGTCCCACAAACTAGGTACAGGTCTAGAGGTGATGGGGCTTTCTCGGTCTTGGCTCTTCTCTGGAATGAGCTTCCACTTGATATTAAACTGTCACCTTCGCTGCATGTTTTTATGAGTTGATTGAAAACTAATTTTTATTGTTTGGCTTTAATGTGACCTGATTGTATGCTTTTATGCTCCTTGTTTACCTTTTGTGTTGTGCTTTTATGTCTCTGTGTTGTTTTTATCTCCTTTTTATTGCTGTCTGTGTTTTTACTGTATTTTATGTTAGGCGCCTTGGGCTCCTTTATTAGGCAGTGGAAGGCTCTATACAAGCAAAGATTGATTGATTGATTGATAATTCGTTAGTGATACTTCTTTAGTGATACTTCTGATACATATTTTGTTTAAAAGAGCAATTTTTGCATACAAGAGATCAAATGACCAGTTTGTGTCCACAGTCTGCTAATTTAGGTAGATTTACTTTTACTGAAATAAAACGTTTTTTCCCTTTAAAATGGGCATACGCTCGTTATTTAAAGAACATAATGCATTCTGTACAATGAATAAATGCTTTGTGAGTAATTTTCTGTAGGGAAAAAGAGCTCTTGCGCTCCTTTTTCAGGAAGTAGAAGTTATTCGAAGGAGTGGGGCGAGGAAACAGCAGGATTTTGTGGCTTGATTATTAATATTCATGATATGAAAATGTCTTGCTTCTGATTAGCTAACAGAAATGTGACTTCTGTTGCCTCCAGTAACTCTTTTTTCTTGGGTGAAAAAATGCAACATTGTGTTATCTCAACTAATAACACAAGCTTGAACTGGTTCCACCATGATGTGGAGATGCTAACGCTAACCTTCTACTAGCTAGGACGCGCTCTGCTCTCTCCTGGACACTAAATCAATGCAGCTTTCTGCGTTCACAAACTAAAGTGGATAAAATCTGTGTGACTTTTACTGACCTGATCACTTTGTCTAAGTTCTTCACGCACGTGAAACTCAGCATGACCGATCTGTTACTTTAAGTGAGCATGTATTATACGTTTGTCAGTGAACATCACCCTTGAAGATTAAATTTTAAAGTACAGTTATGCTGTGCAGCTACAATTTTGAACATCTACTCTGCAGCTTAGTCCATCTTGAATGTGGCAATCAGAAGGCCTCCTACAGCACTGATTTCACAGCAACAAGTGACTGACGGGAACAATAAGAGCAACAGCACACTGGAACAGAAAGATGTGCATAAGCAAAAAATTCAAGCTGTGTTAAGGCCTTTTTAATGGATCAGGTGATTATTTAGAGTGCTACCTCCAAAGAGCCTCAGAATGAAATAAAGGTTGGTCACAGTAGTAAACCTGTAGCAGAGGATATCAGAGATTGCTATGGAGGAAAATCAAACATGGAAGATGAAAGGGAGTGGCAAAAGCTGGTGGCACACTTCACATATATGGCATGTTGTTTATGTAGATACAATTTTAAAGGCTTCACCTAATGTTGGTTAAAGCAGATCCTTCAGCTTATTCATAACATTTAAATGGAGTCAAAAAGGCTTTTTTCCTCAGGGAACAGATCATTTGAGGTGAAATCAATAGTAGAACACTGGTATAAAGACAGGTGTGTGTGTGTGTGTGTGCGTGCGTGCGTGCGTGCGAGCGAGCGTGCATGCGTGCAAGCGAGCATGCATGCGTGCGTGCGTGTGTGTGTGTGTGTGTGTGTGTGTGTGTGTGTGTGTGTGTGTGTGTGTGTGAGAGCGAGTGAGAGAGACAGAGGTCAAAGCTGTGTGCTCAGTAACCACCGGGAGTACCAGCTGGTCCTTAGAAATATGTCTCTTCTCTGATCCCAGGAAAACATCGGATAATCCTCCACCACACACACGGTCAAACACAAAATGCTAATTTGTGAACAAAACAGATAAAACCAAATGCCACACACGTTAAGGACCCACCGCCTTTAAAGAATAGGAATTAGGAACCATGCTTGTGTCACACAATTAACACAGAATGGGTGTTTTTTTATTTAGTTGTTTCTCATATTTTATACATATATATATATATATATGTAATGTCTTCTTTAAGAAGCTTTTCTGTCCTCCACTCATTACCTGTATTAATGGCACCTGTTTGAACTCATTATCTGTATAAAAGACACCTGTCCACAGCCTCAAACAGTCAGACTCCAAACTCCACTATGGCCAAGACCAAAGAGCTTTTGAAGGACACCAGGAAAAGAATTGTAGACCTGCACCAAACTGGGAAGAGTGAATCTACAATAGGCAAGCAGCTTGGTGTGAAAAAATCAACTGTGGGAGCAATTATCAGAAAATGGAAGACATACAAGACCACTGATAATCTCCCTCGATCTGGGGCTCCACGCAAGATCTCGTCCCGTGGGGTCAAAATGATCATGAGAACGGTGAGCAAGAATCCCAGAACCACACGGGGGGACCTGGTGAATGACCTGCAGAGAGCTGGGACCACAGTAACAAAGGTCACCATCAGTAACACACTACAACGGCAGGGAATCAAACCCTGCAGTGCCAGACGTGTTCCGCTGCTGAAGCCAGTGCATGTCCAGGCCCGTCTGACGTTTGCCAGAGAGCACATGGATGATACAGCAGAGGATTGGGAGAATGTCATGTGGTCAGATGAAACCAAAGTAGAACTTTTTGGTATAAACTCAACTCATCGTGTTTGGAGGAAGAAGAATACTGAGTTACATCCCAAGAACACCATACCTACTGTGAAGCATGGGGGTGGGAACATCATGCTTTGGGGCTGTTTTTCTGCTAAGGGGACAGGACGACTGATCCGTGTTAAGGACAGAATGAATGGGGCCATGTATCGTGAGATTCTGAGCCAAAACCTCCTTCCATCAGTGAGAGCTTTGAAGATGAAACGTGGCTGGGTCTTCCAACACGACAATGATCCCAAACACACCGCCCGGGCAACAAAGGAGTGGCTCCGTAAGAAGCATTTGAAAGTCCTGGAGTGGCCTAGCCAGTCTCCAGACCTCAACCCCATAGAAAATCTGTGGAGGGAGTTGAAAGTCCGTGTTGCTCGGCGACAGCCCCAAAACATCAGTGCTCTCGAGAAGATCTGCATGGAGGAATGGGCCAAAATACCAGCTACTGTGTGTGCAAACCTGGTAAAGACCTATAGTAGTCGTTTGACCTGTTATTGCCAACAAAGGTTATGTTAGAAAGTATTGAGTTGAATTTTTGTTATTGACCAAATACTTATTTTCCACCCTGATTTACAAATAAATTCTTTAAAAATCCTGCCATGCGAATTCATGGATTTTTTTTCACATTCTGTCTCTCACAGTTGAAGTGTACCTATGATGTAAATTACTGACCTCTGTCATCATTTTAAGTGGGAGAACTTGCACAATCGGTGGCTGACTAAATACTTTTTTGCCCCACTGTATATATATATATATATATATATATATATTATACACACACATGATGATAGATAGATAGATAGATAGATAGATAGATAGATAGATAGATAGATAGATAGATAGATAGATAGATAGATAGATAGATAGATAGATAGATAGATAGATAGATAGATAGATAGATAGATAGATCTTGAGCTCTTAACGCTACAATTATAGACACACAGACAAGAGCGGACTTCTGCTGAAATGCAATAAACAATAATGACGAAACACTAGAACAAACCTGAGCTTTAACAATGCTGCATCAACCTGTCTCTTGGACACAACAGCACACAAAACATTTAGCCACTCATCCCTAATAATCTCCATAATTAGCAACGCAAACAACAGTAGCACGGTTAAAGATGCCAGCTCTTTAATGAGGGAGATAATAATCAACCCTGTCAACATCACCACGGATGAACAATGTTGAAATGATCTTCTAATCATCCACCTGAAGCATCAAGCCTATGTCAGGATTATTTAATCTTTGTGGAGAACACTAACAGCTGTATTAACTCTGCAAACAAGACAAACACATGTCTGATCATGTTTTGTTGTAGTTTGCATTTATTTGGGTTAAAAGATGTTTATACATCCAGTGAGCTCTGAGAAACTAACTAACCAGATTAAATGCCGGCAGTAAAGCTATGGCCTAGATTACATATCATTAGAATAAACTGCATACACACACACACACATATATGTGTGTGTGTGTGTGTGTGTGTGTGTGTATATATACACACACACACACACACACACACACACACACACACATATATATAGCTTAGAAAGTCGAGGCAATATTATTTTTCTTGCATCCAAACTTACATTCATTCTGCAAGCAGTGACACCAAAAGCTTCTCATCGGCATCATTAGGGTCTTCCAGCTGAGTGAATTCATAGCTTGGCTCAGTATTTCAGGATGAAAGAGAACTTCATTCAGAGTGTACCTTTCACTGAGCTGCTGCTCCTAAAATCCTCTAAAGTGAAACTGGTCCAAGCCTTTGCATGCAAAGAATTTTAAGATGTTCAGCTTCATCCTCCTCTGGTGCAAAAAAAGGTGTCAGTTACATTGAAAAAGGAAGCTGCATACATTTCGGATGAATAGTGGGACAAGAGCAGCATCTATGTTATCTGCAGCCAGAGAAAATTGAGACAGAATGTGTTTGGATAGTAAATGTACCATACAGCAACATCTGTAGAGCCTTTTTGAAAAAGCACAGAAAACCTGGTGATTTAATTATTTCTCCTATGAGAACTCTACCTTGTTTTCCTGTTTTAGCGGTTGTGTTATGGTTGTTCTGCTTGCTTGATCCAATAAAGCAATAACAAATTGGGTTTTATTGAAAAACAATGTGCAAATGTTCCTGATTTAACGGCATACTATACCCTCCAGGATGAGCCATTTCAGGGGTCTGTCACTTTAAGAAAATGAAGTGGTGCTGGCCACGCCCACCCATCCCCTCTCAGGCTGCTTTAAGCTGGAAATACGGATATCAGGGAGCGGCTCATAGTAGAGCCACTGCTCCAACAGCAGAAGCTTTCTCTGGCATGTAACAGATGATTCTATTCTAATTTGTGACATCACAAATGAGGACTTTTTCAAATGGCTTTTTCAGGCACATAAATCCTAAAACCAAACGCCGACTGATAACTCATGAATGGATTCTTTTTCATGTTAGGAGAGTTTAGAGAGGCAGAAGAGACCGCATGGCAGCACAGAATGATTCAAAAGTGAGTTTTATGTAGAGTCAAAAGTTTTTTCTTTCTATTGTGAAGCTATAATATTTCGCCTTTGCTTTATGCTTTGTGCGGATTTAGATTTGAAATCAGGCGTCACCTTTGAGCTCACCTTTATGTTTGATGTTTACAGTGATGCCATAGCAACATTTTAATCCTGAAGTGCTCTTCCACAAAATGTCATTTAAACAAATAAAAGTGAAGTCATCTTGTTCAACTGCGTGTCTCTCATATACAGGTGTGGTTCTGCACACATGCACAGCTTCTGGCCAACTCTTCTTACACGTCTGCTTTTGGGGGGGGGGGGGCTGAAGCTGAGGAGACAAGATGAGAGCGAAGGAAGTTTTCTCTCCTACAATCAAATTCTCTCATTAAAACTTTAAGTTATTTTAAATCTTCCTCCTGGCTTCCCTTTCTTACCACGAGTGGGCCCCCTCTCCGTGCCCCTTCATCTCCTCAGCAGTTTATCATAATCACATCACCTCAGTGTAATGGAGCACACTTAAGGCTTATTATGTGTCACACACATAAATACACACATGCACACACACTCAGCACACAAATGGAATCCACTTAAGCCCTATTACATGTCTGACTGTGCTTCTGACACAGAAGATTATCCATCAGAGTGTACGCTTGAGTAGAGGGCAAGAACGGCAGGTAGGACACACACACACACACACACACACACACACACACGCACACACACACACACACACACACACACACATACACACACACACACACACACACACACACACACACACACACACACACACACACACACACACACACACACACACACACACACACACACACACACACACACACACACACACACACACACACACACACACACACACACACACACACAACACACACACACACACACACACACACACACACACACACACACACACACACACACACACACACACACACACACGCACACACACACACACACATGTCTAAACTGACACATGAAAAGAAAAACATGTATAGAGATTCTTACACTAAACATTTAAGTGTTCGTTGGCTCATGTCTCCCTACAGCGCAGGCCTGCAGCAGCTGCTCAGGACATGTGCTAGGTACGGTGAGCGATTTGACATCCTGTTTAACCCTAAAAAGAGTGTGGTTATGATTGCTGCTACTAAAGGGGACCTGAAGCTTAATTTTCCATCTTTTAACTTAACAAATCAGGTCCTCGAGGTGGTAAGCAAAGTAAAATATTTGGAGGCACATTTTAAGAAGTGACCTCTGTGATGACGAGGACATTAAGAGGCAATGCGGTAAGCTGTACATGCAGGCTAACACTCTGGCACGTAACTTTGGCATGTGCTCAGATCCTGTTAAAGTGTCCTTCTTTCGTTCCTTCTGTACTCCTCTCTATACAGCCCACTTGTGGTGCAACTACAGTAAGGTAGTAATGAAGAAGCTTCAAGTGGCTTATCAGGATGCTTTTAGAATCCTCATGAAGCTCCCTAGATGGACTTCTGCAAGTCACATGTTTGTTGTGAGTAACATCCCTACTTTTCATGCGCTTCTGAGGCTCTTCATGTACAAATTCATCTGCCGACTGAGTTTGTCAGCTAACACTGTTGTTAGAGCTCTGTCTTCTTTAACTTACAGTGACACGAGGTACTCCTCAGTCCGTTTTAAACATTGGAACAACTGCCTATATGGTTTGTAATTAGAATGTGTTTTTACTTTTATTTTATTCTTGTTATGGACATATCCCTTGTCTGAAATAAAGTTTGAATGAATGAATGAATTGCAGTTGTTTGTGACACAAATAAATGTAGCAGGTGGATGAAAATTATGGTGCAGATTTCTTTACAGACCAACATTTTTAGAAACTCCACCACACAGCAGAACTCCTTCAGGCTTGTGTTGTTTGTGGAGATAAAACATTAAAGTTGGAAAACAAAGAAAGTCAGTGATGGAGTTGTGTTGCTGTTAGCCAATCAGAGGCGTCATGTCCAAATAAAACTCCAAGTTCTGTAGTATTCTGTTACCCAATCCTCTGGCTAAGTTCTAGTTCCTGACACAGGACCGCAAGAGCTTTTTTCCACAGAGATGGACTCACAAGGCATTCGTTTCTACTAGAGACAGTCGATTTATTTAAAAAAATTATGAAAATGTAAAAAAATAAAATCAATAAGATGTGCTCAGTTTTGTGGTGTAGCTGTAAAATAATGACAATGAGGCCACTAGTGGCATTTCTAGTCACTTGATCCACTCCACATATCACATCTGAGTATTTTTGCATTTACTTTACTTTAAACAGTAAATGAACTGAACTGTACAAGCCTACCCTACAGGTTTGTAGATTCATCACAGAGGAAAGGTTACGCTCTTTCCCAAATAAAGTTGGAGCTGGCCACGCTCACCCAAGCCTCACCCAGGCTGCTGTAAGCTGAGACGCTCTGATATGGGGGAGGGGCTTGAAGTAGAGATGCTGCTGCTCCAGCAACAGCTGTTCTCATGGTGAGAACTGGTTCTAAGCTTATTGATGATGTCACAAATGGGGATTTTTTTTAAATGGTTGATTTAAAGAGCAAATTGCAGGGTACTTTTTTTTCGAATTCATATAAAATGCTGTCCAAAAATACTATTTAAAAGCTTATTGTGCATATCTGGTTTTAAAATACACAACAGCAGAGTTTTCTAGTGGAGCGTGGCTTTTCTCAGCAAAGCTTGTTTCTAAATGTGAACTCTGACGTAACCAAAGGGAGTCAGAAGCTCGGCTGCCTCAGCTCGGTGTGGAGAGTGGCTAGTTTAGGGTAGAGAGGTCATGTGATCCAGTCAGTGTGTCACTAGTGTTGGGTTGTGTTCATGTTGGTAAACTAGAGTGTGTGAAGGCTGCACCGACTCCAGCCTGTCTGGACATCGAGTCCCCGGGTTCCAGACATGAGAAACAACGCCTCTGTCTCCGTGCCTGAGGAGCCCGCATCGGTCGGTACCGGGACAGGGAGGTCCGCGCTGGGCTCTGGAGACCCGAGGCGGGGTTTGAAAAACTAAATGTGGATTTCTGGAGCTCCGATCACCGTCACAACCAGGTCACAACCAACCACCAGAAGAGACATGCAGCTCAGCGGGCCAGCTGGTTTCTGGGATGGAACCGGATCAGAACTGCCGCCTGGACCACCAAGAGAGGATGTGCGGCTTTTAAAAATACCAGCTCGACTGTCTCGCTCGTGTTTGTGTCAAATCCAGCTCACAGAAGCCCGCATAAGCTCCAGAACCGGATGACAGGCGTCTCTCTCTAAGCTAGGATACATGAACGGATGTTAGCGAGTATGAGGCTGCTGACATACGCTCATTAGTATTAGTATTATATTAACTGACCGATACTACTTTGTATGGTACACAATAGTAATCTGTACTATATTGTGATGTTAGCACACGAGTTTAAGCTAGCATGGTTAACTCACCAGACACCTGCTGACAGAGAACTTTGTAGAGGCAATAAAGACCCACATGGATTTAAAGCTCAAAGTAAACATATGGTGAATAAAAAGCAAGATGTAGAACTACATCAAAGCTGTAGTAACTTGACAACAATGGGAGAATTCAAGCTAAAGTAAAACCAAATCATTCAAAAAGCACTCGCGGTCTTACCTCAATGTGAACTGATCTTTGTTCGAATCTGTCCTCATGTAGATGCCAAATGCCACAGTTTTGCCAAGCCGTACTGGACTGGGTGGCACCAGAACATCCAGATTTTCATCCAACTGCAATATTTCTCCTTTGGCAGAAACTGTGCCCACGCTCGTCTCCACAGAACCAGCTTTCAACATGTCCTGAAGGCCTCCATCCTCTATGGTGCTCCACTGTCCTCCAAGACCCATGCCAAGGCCTCCAAGAGGCCCAACGTTTGCACTCTGAGCTCTCCATGGCTCGTTAACAATGGAAGGACACTCTTGGCCAGCTCCTTCCATTGGTATAATTGAGTAATACACTTCCACTGGTGGTAGAGTCCCTTCAAGAGGTCTTTTTTTCACTTGGGATGGAGTAAACCAAGCTGGTGGAATCTCCAGACGGACAACACAGATGCCAGATGGTCCCATGAGACGGCAGCCTGCTGAAGGTGCTGCATCACTGATGTCACGGATGGCTAAGGCTCTGACACATGGAAGAGCAGGAGGAGGCGGGTCAGGCTCATCCCAGCGCCGACCAATCAGGTAAAAGAGTACCTAAAAAGAACAAAGTGCTACAACTCACACACTAATCAAACCACTTTACTTATATTAAAATGTGACTCGAAACAATTTTCTTACAATTGAAAACCGTTTGAGCCATATTAAAGAGTGGGGCTCACAATGACCCAGGAGCTCGGACAAATGGTCGAATTCAACCCCCTTGATTAAGCACCACTGGTTTAACCCAGCCCGCCTGACCAGGGCATCAATATTAAATTTGCTGCATGCTTGTTGGACTGTGTACCTCGACTGGCGGGGGGATGGTGCCGTAGTGCAGCCCAGCTATGGTGGCCCGGGATAAGGGTGGGGGAGAAGACAAGGACATGTGCATGGCTCCGGTCTGGATATTCCGAGTAGATGCTTGAACGTGAACACTTCAACATTCTTTTTCTTGTCTTGTTTTGTTTTGCCTTCTCATTTATTGAGGAAGTAAGCAGTAGCTCAGGCTAGTGTTAGCAGTAGCTTGCGCTAGCTTTAGCAATAGCTCGAGCTAGCATTAGCAGTATCTTTGACTAGTGGTAGCAGCATGGACTAGTATTAGCAGTAGCTCTGGTTACCAATTCTGCCTGATTATCTTTTCTTATTCACTTTCCTCACATTTTTAATCACAAGTTTTTTTTTTTACTTTTCCCAATTTGATGATATTTTTAACCATTTTTAATCTTGTTTTTATTTTTTCATTTTTGCTTTTGTGAAGCGCCTGCTGATTTTTACCTTGAGAGGTGCTAAATAAAAGATGCTTTCGTCTTCTTCTTCTTCTAGCGACCAACGTTTATATATTGCCCAAGGTGAAGTGAGTTTGGGCACGCAGTCTTCAAGCTTATGATGTGGTAAACTAGCTTTTCTCAGAATGAACCGTTTCTCATTGCAACATCAAGCTGCTTTCATACAACAACAACATCAATGCAGTTTTCAATTCTACCACTCAAATCATAAATCCAGATCTTTTTCAACCATTTGATTCCAGTTGTTTTTCATTTCCAGTTAAACCCAAAACTTAACTTTTAGAACTCTAAGGCACCTTGAAAATGGAATAAACAATAATATGTTTCAAACAATAACCATTAACAAGTCATGTTACATAAATCATTAAATCCGTGTATTTCTTTAGGAAGATGTCAATACCTGAATCCAAGGCTTTGTTGACCCTACTTTAGGCACCACAACTTGACCTTTGACCTTCCAGTTTAACGTCACCTGGTTGGTTGAGATGAATAGATGTGGCGGAGGACCTTGAAGGAGCTCCACCGGGATTGGCTGCTCAATGCTCAGATTTCCATAGCTACAGTTGACACTTGGCAGGGACTGCGGAGCAGCAACGCCTGGCTCCAGCTGGTGAAGGAAGAAAGGCTCAGTCCGAGCTGACAGGCTGCCATTTCGCATGACCTCCTGATTAGCTTCCCGCAAGAAGAAGGTGGAGTCAGCCCCACTTAGCTGGCACTGAACCGGGAGATAGGTAGGAAGGGAGGAGGAGAAACGAGGTTGGGAAGAGTCCAACCCTCCGCCTGGTCCACTCCCTGCTGTTCCGGCTGGGCTGTCAGACACTAAAGAGAGAAAAATAACAAAGAAGGAAGGTTGAAAGAGGATGAAAACAATGAAAATTTCACAAATGTAAAGTTTCAATAAAAGTGAAATAACTATAACACTTCCACTCAAAGCAGCTAATCATTTAAAAACCATAAATAAGGAAACCTAATGTTTGTTTATCTTTGAAAAGCATATTTATTGTGATCACACTAATGTCAACTGACACAGACCATAATATACAGTGTGTCTTAACACGTCTTCTCCTTGGAGCAATGGTAAAAACACAAGCTTCTGGTTGTGTGCACCGATGATGGACCAACGACTTCCATTCATGCATCTTGTTTTTTCTGACAAATTCTAAGAGCAAAACAGCAGCAAACATAAAAATAACTCACTGCTCTTTGGCAGTTTACTTCTTTACTCATGTCCCTGTGCATTTAGCAGACATTTGATAAACACTGGGACTTTTGGACAGAAGGATCTGTTGGATTTTTGGGGTGTATTTCACTTCCAAACGGGTTCCAGTGCTGTGGTGGGAGTTCGAATAACTAATCTTTATCCTCCATCTGTTTAGCTAGTTGGCTTTACATTTTGCAAAGCGCCAAATCAAAACTTGGCTCCGTAATTTTAACCTCTGAGTGTGAATGTTAGCTAAAGGAGCCACTTTTGTTTAGTGAACTCGTGTCTTCAGTGTAAAGAGTCGGGATGTGATGTTGGGAATCGGCTAAGTTGCTTTTACGGACACTTTTGGCAGAGAGAAATTATTATGATTATTTTAATGAACTCATCACCCTGATAAAACTGCATAAATGCATCTATTCTAATTGACAATGTTGTAACATTTTCCTATGAAAATAATTCCTTTGTGTCCCAAATTGTCTTTGGTTTAAATGCTGCCTGAAATGCTGTAAACCTACACACTAATACGGGATACCATTTAGGACACACTGTAGTTTCCTGTTTGGCATTTTTCGTTATTTTATTGTTGTTTCTCATCCAGTTTAACAGTAACAAGTTGGAGATGGTAGTGGTTTTTTTATATTCCTCAGCACAGTAATACGGCAAACAATATGTAATAATTAGCAATTCAAGCTGATAACAATAGATTTGCCTGCATTTAAACACTGTAGCAACAGAAAACGTGCTCTCTTTAGCTCAACCACTTATTCCTCAGTAGGGTCACGGGAAGGCGGAGCCTATGTCTAGTAGTCAATGGGGAAGGGTGGGGGGGTGGGGGGGCGAAAAAGCACATGACTGATTTAGTCTTTGTATAGAATGATATTTAAGGGGCTGTAGAATAGATAGATAGATAGATAGATAGATAGATAGATAGATAGATAGATAGATAGATAGATAGATAGATAGATAGATAGATAGATAGATAGATAGATAGATAGATAGATAGATAGATAGATAGATAGATAGATAGATAGATAGAGGATTGATTGATGATTGATTGATTGATTGATTGATTGATTGATTGATTGATTGATAAACGTTATCTATCTGGATGCTGTTTATTTACTATTAAAAACTGAGCTTTGAACCTCAATATAGCTTAAAAACTTTGTTGGGGCTCACAATGACCCAGGAGCTCTGAAAATAGCCAGTTTATCCTATTAGCGCTTTAACAATCTTCATTTTCCTCGCATCCACAAGGATGTTGGAAGTAGCTCGGCTTAGTCTGGTCTAGCGTTAGCTTGTCTTAGTGTTAGCAGAAGCTCAAGCTAATGTTATCAGTACTTCAGCCTAGCGTTAGCAGTAGCTCAGCTAGGGTTAGCAGCCTAGAGAGGTTCTGTGGTTAGCATTACTGCGCCTCGTGATTTTCATCTTGAGAGGTGCTATAGAAATGATATTTTCTTCTTCTTCTACTGCACCAAGGTTTATATAATCCAGACACAGGTGGGTTGGAACATACAGAAGTGGCTTGATAATCAGGTGTTATCAGAAGCATCTCTCAAAGTTTCTCTCTCGCTTTTCAAGATGATTAATCAAAAGCAGCTCACACACGGCTTTGACCTGTCAGTATGCTACATTTCACCACCCAAGCTGCCTTTGTTGAACTAAATAACAACGACATAAGAATGGCTTTACATTCTACTGTCCCTTTAAATATGAGAACGTAAAATTCCTAAGCTGCTGCATGCATTAGGTCGAGTTTTGAATAATCATCATATGCATCATTATGTTAAGCTAGAACAACAGGTTCTGTCTGGCAAAGTTTATAAAGACGATAGTTCAGAAACCTGCTGTTTACTGATGGCAGCTAAAATGTTGATGCTTTAAAAAGACGTTTTATGAGACTTTTGTCTACAGCTGAGTCCGTGCAACATCCAGCTTTGTGTTTTCAGGCACCATCTTTTTCCATCAACACTGAGTTTGTTTAGAAAAGGACAACACTGTTTAAGAGCAACAGCATCTTCAGAGACTTTTAAATAAAGCTTAGCTTAGTTTAGTAATCTCAGAGTTCCAGTAAGCTTTGGATGTCTCTACATCCTAAACAATGACTGGACAAAAAGACGTTGGTGCTGAAGTCATACGAAACACAGAAAATGCACACGTGCAATCAGGAATTTATGCGGAGAAGCATGTGTCTGCGTTTTTGTGTCCCAGGGAAGCCGAGTGTGAAAATATAATGAGGGTGGGACAGGATAGCGCTGTCTGGGGTAAGTCATACTGAGGCGACCACACATAAAACAAGAGCAGAGGAAGAAGAAACAGATACCTCGGTGTAAAAGGAATAAGCAGGCTGGTTTTGGTTATGGTGCGTGGGCATGCAGGGATACGTTTAAAGGCAGAAAGACAAGCACAGGGAACAGAAGACAGCAAGTGAGCAGGAGAATAGAGGGAAGTGGAGGAGGACGACAACAACTAAAGTAGGAGAAAGTGAAAAATATGGTACAATATCTGCTAAATTTTACACAAAGATGCGGTTTGGATGACTGCGGATGGTGGTAGTTCTCTGTTACACACACTGACTGCGTTTAGTTCACCACAAATGACACCGGCTCGGTCCTAGCCAGGCTTTGAATAGATGTGTGTTGTGCAGTGTGTGAATAAAAGTTTAAAAAGAAAGTTCTGGAAGCTGCTGACAAGTAGAGACAATAAGGATCCTCAGAAAACAACCGAATCAAGATAAATGTATTCATATCTGTTCAAATGTATTCAACAGCTTCTTTGCTTTAGAGTGTGAATTTAATGATTCTGGAGGTAAAGTGATGATAATTTTATTTTGCTTGTAGCTTTAATGTAAGAGGCAATTTGATGTGTTGCAGTTTGTTGTTCCCTCAGAGTGAGAATCACACGAGCGAAGGAGGAAACAAAGAAAAAAACGAACGCAAACGTTTGTGCAAGCTCTGGGTTTCTCTTCTCCTTTCCCTTCCTTGTGGGTGTCCTTGAGATGCCCACATTTGTGTTTCTGTGGCCGCAGGAATCTAATAAAGCATATGTTTCAGTCCCATTCAGGGACCCTGAGCAGCTGACACACATAGCAGAGCAGCAGGCTAAAGTTGACCCCTGGATGAACTCCGCATCGTCAAATCTGAGACGCAGATTTTGATTGATTTATTTCTCAAATTTTATTATTGGTTCTATTTTATCTCAGCTTTTGGTCATCATCATATTCATGATATCTATTATTATGGCTCTTATAGTGTTGATGAACTTTAAAACTTGAACAAAGTGGGAAAAAGGATTTCTTTTATGATCTTTTCATATTCATCAAATTATTATTGGCTAAACTTGTCTCAGTAGGTGGTGCTATGATATAAGCCAGGGTTGGTACTCCAACATCCTGAAAATCATTGGCTAGCATTAAATCTGGCATAGTCCCGATTCCCTGGCATCATTACTTTGGCAACCATGGCAAACAACAGGAGTCCATCCCCGCTGTGTCCTGCTGCACCGTGCATCTGTGTGTGTCCAAGTGGATTTCTGAGCACTCTAGTCTTCATAAATGTGCACGCATAAAGAAGAGGGCATGGCTGAAACTCTAAACGCATATTCATGTACTCTTGTGGAAGGAAGATCGTGCCTGACAAAGTAGACCAAACGTAAGCCCGAGCGTCTTTGTGTGTGGACAATTGGGCAGGAACAAAGCCAGATGTGCAGACTTGACAAGGCCCATCTGTGGTCTGTCTTTCTCCCTAAAAATGTCCATCCTGCTCTATCTTCACACACACACACACACACACACACACACACACACACACACACACAGCCAGTAATCAAAACACACTGAAGCGTGTAGGACAGGAAGAAGAAGAAATGAGAGTGAAAGCAAAGCCCGATGGGTGAGTGAGAAGGAGGTGATAATAGTATCAGCGGTGCTCGATACTGAATCTGATTATTAGCTTTGATTTCTGAATGGCACACAACAAAGCACGCACCCAGGGTTATCTCTTACACCATCATGATGTGACTTTGTGTATAAGAACATGTGCCAAGATGGATTTAATGAAAGATCAGGAGGAAGCGTTATTAACCTGCACCGGGCATCATTCTGCTGGTGAAATTGTTTTGTTACAAAATAAATCGTTGCAGATGAAAGCAAAACCAAAATTAGAAAAAACTAAAACTCGGATCAAGACTAAATTATAACTAAAGTGATCTAGATTGTTGTCGACGAATAAAAGACAAGACAAAAATCAACAGCAGCAAAATGGGTGCAGAGAAATCAGTAGTGTCTCAAAGAGGGCCATGAGAAGTGTTGCTTTTGGGGACTCTGACTCTTGTATCGCATCCAGACTTATGTGTCTGTCCTTGTGTGGGGCAGCTCAAGCCTCGGCAGGAGAGAGAGAGAGAGAGAGAGAGAGAGAGAGAGAGAGAGAGAGAGAGAGAGAGAGAGAGAGAGAGAGAGAGAGAGAGAGTGTGTGTGTGTGTGTGTGTTTGTGTGTGTGAGTGTGTGTGTGTGTGTGTGTGTGTGTGTGTGTGTGCGTGCGTGCGCGCGTGTGTGTGTGTGTGTGTGTGTGTGTGTGTGTGTGTGTGTGTGTGTGTGTGTGTGTGTGTGTGTGTGTGTG
>SSNQ01034457.1:374663-380879 GCA_006942095.1 Nothobranchius kuhntae | reverse complement strand
TGTGTGTGTGTGTGTTTTTCACAGTGAGAGAAAGAAAGTGTACCTTGGCTTGGACAATCCTCTACCGTGCACCGTCTTGCCACAGGAGTCCCCCAGGGCTCTGTACTAGGGCCTCTTCTCTTTGCCATATGCACCACCTCACTGGGTGAGATCATTCGATCACATGGCTTCTCCTACCACTGCTATGCAGACGACACCCAGCTCTATCTGTCATTTCCACCGGACGACCACACTGTCTCTGCACGAATATCAAACTGTCTCTCTGACATATCAAAATGGATGAAATCCCACCATCTCCAACTCAACCTCTCTAAAACTGAACTACTTGTCATCCCAGCAAAACCATCCATACAGCACAATATCTCAATCCAGAATGACTTCCTATCTCTGGCTCCTTCAAAGGCAGTTCGAAATCTGGGTGTTGTGATTGATGAACACTTGACCTTTAAAGATCATGTTGCCTCTGTTGCTCGTTCATGCCGCTTTACGCTGTATAACATACGAAAGATCAGACCATACCTAAAACAACATGCCACCCAGCTTCTGGTGCAATCTACTGTCATCTCCCGCCTCCATTACTGCAATGCCCTTCTAACTGGTCTTCCAGGCTGTACTGGGAGACCTCTTCAAATGGTCCAGAACGCAGCGGCGCGTCTGGTCTTCAATCAGCCAAAAAGAGCACACGTCACCCCTCTGTTCATTGAGCTCCACTGGCTACCGCTAGCAGCACGCATCAAATTCAAATAGCTAACACTAGCATACAAAGTCCGAGATGGTACGGCTCCCATCTACCTGAATCCTCTTGCAAAGGCTTACGTCTCGGCCCGACCGCTCCGGTCATCACAGGATGGTCGGCTAGCAGTGCCTACACCACGCTCAGGACAATCCAGACTCTTCTCATGCATCGTTCCACAAATGTGGAATGACCTTCCAAGCACTACCAGAACAGCAGCTTCCTTTTCAATTTACAAGAAACTCCTGAAGACCCTGCTCTTCAGAGAGCATCTTCTAAACTAGCACCTTCCCTGCACCCGCCCCCCCTCTCTACTGTCCACTCCTTGTTCCCTCCTCTCCATGACTGATGTCAAGTTGTTGTTGTTGTTATTGTTGTTGTTGCCGATTATCACCTGTAAGTCGCGTTGGACAAAAGCGTCTGCTAAATACATAAACATAAAAAGATGGATTCAGTCAGAGATGTTTACTCCATGACATGCAAAAGGATAATGAATTGCACATGCTGGAAGGTTCCGCAGGCTGATTCTACCCGCCAATCAGAGGCTCCCCTTAATGGGGCGTGAATTTGAGCCAGCCAATCAGACGGCAGTAGGTGTGTTGGGTCAGTTCGGCCTGAAGCAGACCTCCTTGGGAAGAGGACTGAAAATACAGCCGGTTGAGCAAGGAAAAAAATCAGGCTACCCAGATGTGAACACTTTATAGCATACCTGGGCAAGGGCGAACCAATCAGAGACTGTCCTGCTGAGAGGGGAGGCGGAGCTAGCTCCTGTTTGAACAAGCTCAGTAAAGTGAACAGTTGAACAGGTTTTGTCAACAAGGAGAAAATGTCCACGGCTAGGAGGAGAATAATTAGCTGTAGCCACCTGAAAAGCATTTGCTTGGCGAGTAAAATAGTAAAATAGCGTCATCTTTGTCAGGTTAGATATGGGCAGCTCATGATCATGTACAGTTTTGCTGCATGTACATGATTATTATGGATTTATAGTACATGTATTACACATATACAATGTGCACGATTTGAGTCTTATTTACATGTAGCAGACGAATGTTTGTAATAATTATACAGATTTGTTTACTTTATTTAAATTGATATGCAATTTCAAACTGTCAAAGTGCATTTTGCACTTTTCTAGAATGCTACTGATTTTTATTAAAACTATTATAAATATTAAAAGTGTGAAATGTAAACTTTTCTTATTACATTCCAGTTTCAGGCAGGTGATGTTGCCATTTTCTTTACAGAACTTGAACATGGCTTTGCAGGTCGCGCTCCACTGTAGCCTCAGCAGGTCTGCCATTGGCTTGGCTTAGTCCAGAACTAGCCAATTACAATCACGTTTGTGGAGAGACATTCGCACCAGGAACTGAAACAAAGAGAAACTACAAACATGGCGTAGGCTCTGGAACGGAACTCCTTTGAAATGGTTTTAGCTTCAACTTTAGACAATTTGGACATTTCTCTAACACACAAACGGATAGAGGTACTTAAGTTCCACATTTTAAAACAGAGGGTGTATGGCGGACTGCTCCATTGACTGATTTTCTTAGCGAAGAATATAGCACGTTTGTTGCTGACTGGTCCATGTGGAGACATTTGGAAGACATTCGAATATCTGAGCTCTGTCAACGGGTCGTAGCCAAACTATGTCTTCATATAGGACGGCTTGCCAGGTTAGAAAACTGTTACATCAGCAGAAACATATATTTTAGTTGAATATACCTACATTTTTCATTGGTCAACTAAACTGACTAGTATTTTATTCGAGTGCTGCATAAAAAGACTAAAACAACTTTGACTCCTAAATCTCGACTAAAGTAAAGAGACTAAGGCGTGTCTTGTCAAAACTGACGTGATCCTGCACAAACAAACGTGCTCATATGAATTCAAATAAATGTTAACATGCCAAATAATTACCTTTTTTCTATTTATCTGAATGGATGCTTGGTTACTTTATTTCTGAAACACCTGTTAGCAGAACTTAAAGTGGCTCAGCCTTCTGCAGTCTGTGTCAAACACTCTTTTTTTGTGGTTTCCTCTACATTCTTGTTGAATCCATCCGTCTAGTCCAATACGCCGGTCTAATAACTGTTCCTCTGATCTTCTTTTACAACTCCTTGGAAATTCGGAGTTATTGAGCAGAAGTATTCTGAGCATGCAGTAAACTGCAACAACAGAACACAGAGGAAAGGAACAAATCCTCAGCTGCACACGCGAATTGTGGATGTACGCCAAAAGGCCCGTATCTGAGAAGTGTTTGATGAAAAACATCAAAACGGCGGTTTGCTTTTTGCCTGATGCAACACGGGCTGGAATGAAAATCCATCATAGAGAAATTTTCTAAGAAGAATGAGCAGCATTGATTAGAAAGATGGCATGCTATCTGAGAGTGAGACGGGTGAGATAAGAATGGAGGGAGAGCAGCAGACAACTACAGTGAGACAGAGATGGCCTGAGTTATGCAGGAAAGAAAGGAAAAGTAGAGGGAACAGATACGAGGATGAAAGAGGGATGAGTTTTCTATTTCTGAGCAGCACATTCATCACAAGCGTAGCTGATGTTGGTGGTCTCCTCTCTCTTGTTCTTCCTTCGCCTCTCACTAGCCCTCACACTCTCTCTCCACAGGTGTAAAAAGCGTTTCTATTACAATATTTTAAATGTGCATTGTTCCCTTGTCCAACGTCCACTGGGACAGATTTCAACCACATGATCTAAATGAGAGGAGATGAAACAAACTCTAGTTCCTGTAACCTCTGATATTTGGAGTAATTTCACACTAAATTGCAGGTTTTGCTGTTCTTTAATATTCCTCGTTATGTCTACTTGATGACATACGAGCAAACATCTTGTTCCAGGCCGATGCTTTGACTGACGGACCACTGATTGCTGACTAATAGAAAATCATCCCAACATGACCACCGGATAATTTCCTTTCCTTTTGTCATCCCAGAGTAGCTCACTCCCATCTGCCTGTCCCTTTGTAAAAGAAGAAGAAGAAAACAATTTCACATACATGTACATCTTTTTGATTTATGTCCTTGTCACTGGCCCAAAGATGTCATAGTGTGCTCTCCTAACCCCTAACCCCACTTTCCCGACCATCTTGCTGGGATCCAATATCCCTCCTTTCACATTCCATTGGCCTGCCTCTTTTTCTCAATTTTGTCTCGTGCTTGTCCACAAATCTCTTCTTCCTCTCACCTGGTCATCAGTCTCCTTGGTTTTCTCACGAGGTTTCTCTTTATCTTTGCATTTTCCCAACATAAAGAGAAGCCAATGAACCACAATCCACTCCTAAAATACTCCAGCAATGACAGTAAATCCTTTTATGAGAGTATTTTAACTATATGAAGGAAACAGACTGTAAAAGCTGTTAAACCCCATCCATAGAACTCTTATCTGAAGGGTCAGTGAACCTTCACAAGGAAGGAGCTCAAAGGCAAAAGCTTCCTTTGACAAATAAAAGATCAGTAGATGTTTCTGTTTTTTTCCGCAGCTAATATAACAATTGGTCAAGCATCACAATTTATAGCTAAACTCAGAAAGAAACGATTGTCATTTCAGATCCTCCAAAAGATCAAACATCTGTCTCCTGTTTCACCGCACTGTAAAAAACAGCTGTTTATTTAACAGTGATAAAACCATGACAGGACAAACCCATCCTCTAGAAAACCACCTAAAACGGTTGTTTTGCGTGAAGTTGATGTATATAAATTCATTGGTAAAAAACAATCATTTGTTCATTTGTTTTCTTTGTAAAAAATGCGTAATTCTACAGTAAAGCACACTTGCATCGGTTTTTCTAAACCAAAAATTTCCTTAAAGTTTATAATGAAAAAACACTGATTTTTACATTTATTTATTGGAAAAGCTGAACTTTTATTTGCTGGTAATGGTGCAAGGCGTTTACTTCCTGTTTCCCAGTGTGCTTAGCGGCATTTATGTTGTTTATTGTTTATTGTGCTATCTGGATCCCCATTAGCTTCCACAGCAGTGGTTGCTAATCTTCCTGGGGTCCATTTTCAAAAGCACTAAATACATTTAACAATACAAATGATTTAAACATTATAAATTATTACAGTAGGATTTTAAAAGCTGTAGTGGCCAACCAATACCAGGTGAGGTCTGGCTGAACCGTTCGTCTGAGGGAAGTGTCGTGACTCGTGAATGCGTGCAAAGGCTGTGCTGCTGTTCAGTACTGATGTTATTATGTTTATGTTTATGTTTATGTATTTAGCAGACGCTTTTGTCCAACGCGACTTACAGGTGATAATCGGCATGTTGCCCTTGAGGCTAACAACAACAATAACAACAACTTGACATCAGTCATGGAGAGGAGGGAACAAGGAGTGGACGGTAGAGAGGGGGGACGGGTGCAGGGAGGGTGCTAGTTTAGAAGATGCTCTCTGAAGAGCAGGGTCTTCAGGAGTTTCTTGAAAATTGAAAAGGAAGCTGCTGTTCTGGTAGAGCTTGGAAGGTCATTCCACATTTGTGGAACGATGCATGAGAAGAGTCTGGATTGTCCTGAGCGTGGTGTAGGCACTGCTAGCCGACCATCCTGTGACGACCGGAGCGGCCGGGCCGAGACGTAAGCCTTTGCAAGAGGATTCAGGTAGATGGGAGCCGTACCATCTCGGACTTTGTATGCTAGTGTTAGCAATTTGAATTTGATGTGTGCTGCTAGCGGTAGCCAGTGGAGCTCAATGAACAGAGGGGTGACGTGTGCTCTTTTTGGCTGATTGAAGACCAGACGCGTCGCTGCGTTCTGGACCATTTGAAGAGGTCTCACAGTACAGGCTGGAAGACCAGTTAGAAGGGCGTTGCAGTAATCGAGGCGGGAGATGACAGTAGATTGCACCAGGAGCTGGGTGGCATGTTGTGTTAGGTATGGTCTGATCTTTCGTATGTTATACAGCACAAAGCGGCATGAACGAGCAACAGAGGCAACATGATCTTTAAAGGTCAAGTGTTCATCAATCACAACACCCAGATTTCAAACTGCCTTTGAAGGAGCCAGAGATAGGAAGTCATTCTGGATTGAGATATTGTGATGTATGGATGGTTTTGCTGGGATGACAAGTAGTTCAGTTTTAGAGAGGTTGAGTTGGAGATGGTGGGATTTCATCCATTTTGAAATGTCAGAGAGACGGTTTGATATTCGTGCAGAGACAGTGTGGTCGTCCGGTGGAAATGACAGATAGAGCTGGGTGTCGTCTGCATAGCATTATTACTGACTGGTATGGACGCCGCCCAAACCTCTCCCTGCAGGCCCAGCCCTGGTGCTTCTGGCCTCCTGGTTGCTCCAGACCGGTGCTCCTGCTGGCAACTGATGAGTGCACCTGGACACCCTTACTGTTAATCAGTTATACGGGAGACAAAAGACGGTGTTCTCAACCAGCCGAGGAGGGAAACCAGGACGACAACACATGGTTTGTGCTCCGCGGTCGTTAAAGACCTCAGTGGTTGTTGGTACTTTGGAATAA
>SSNQ01034457.1:359663-372163 GCA_006942095.1 Nothobranchius kuhntae | reverse complement strand
CTATAACTCCTGAGCTACTGTTTCCCCCAAGAGACCAAGTTGACTCAGAAATGGTTAATACCCAGTGAAGAAAAAAGAAAAGTCTGTGTGTTGGGTCAGGATCTACAGGCTGTGAATCCTAGACAAGGATAAACCCACTGGTCCTTGGAGTCGTTCAATTCTGTTTTTCAGTTATCCAAAACCAGTCAACCAACTTGTGAAAGCTGCTTATGAAGGAGCTAAAAGACTTGCTGCCTCCGCTGACTTAATGAAGCAATAAAAGCAACGTGGGTTTAAGGAAAGAGAAAAAACAGGAAGCAGAAATACCGTGAGAAGCAGTAACTATGATGGGATATAACCGTGGACTTTAGGTGGGGTAGGTTTTAAATAAGAGACGAGAAAAGTCAGAGAGAGAAAGGGTGTGCAAGTAAAAGATGGAAAAAGTAAAGGACAAGTAGTGAGTTAGAGCAAGGCAGTGGAGAAGCCAGGAAAGAGAAGATGAGTGCTGAGAGGAAATACGACATCTGAACAAGACAAAGGTAACGAAGATAAATGTTAAGACTCAAGGAAAGAAATGAACGGTGGCGGAAGGGTCGGTGGGGAAGTGCGGGAAGAAAGAAGAGATTAAATCAGAAGTGTAGGAGGTGAAAGAGAACGTCACCAATAATAAAGATTTTAGTAGTTTGAATTAACGTGATAAAAGACTAAATGCTGCTGACCAAACAGGTAAGTAAAACGTGAAACGGCATCAGAGGCTAAAGTTCACAGACGCCACAAACGCAACTCAAAAAGATGCGTTCACTCCGACTCAAATTCACATTTCAGTTAGTAGCAGAAAAGAGGTGAAAAGAGGTGAAGAGGACACTTGGGATGAAGGAAAGGATAAGGCAGAAAAATGTACGCCTGTACTCATTTCAGACATCATGTTCATTTAATAAAGACTCAGAGCCATTTTCTGAAGATTCAACCTGAAGATGCCTGACTCGTGAAAACTAAAGGATGAAATAAAACTCCTGACGAACTGAATCTTCCTAGAAAAGGAAATCTATGTTGGCCAATTCATTTGTCGTTCCTTTTATTGGACACTATTGACTGTTCAGCGTCACATTTTCAGTGAGGCAGAAGCATCAGAAACTCTGGCTGCTCTGAGAGCCGTTTAGTTAATCTTTGAAGTAAATATCTCTGTAAGGTTCCTCTCTGTTGTCGTGTGGATTATTCAGCAACTTCTAATTGAAGTTTATAGATTTCCACTTGGGCGAAATGCCGCCACTCCTCAGGGTTCTTGTAATAGGGCTCTGCTTAAAAGGTTAAGGATCACTTAAATGTTTTGTTAGCCAAGCAGGATCCTTTGTAATGAAAGACTCATTTTCTTTTGGCTTTTTACTTTCCTCAAACTGAAAAAAAGTAATTATTGTTTCCAGTGATTAGAGATTTGTCAACGATCACAACATTTACGGCTCATAAAACAACAAACTATTGAAGGACCGCACCCGTCCAGCACACAAACAGGCCATCTTTCTTCCTACAGGCATAAGACTGAGTTGCCTAACATCAGGGGTGTTTCTCAACGTCAAGGCGCCTGGCCTTGTGAGGCGATGTCTTGCGAGGCCAGGCGCCTTGCTTACCAGGACACGGTCCTTCCTTGGCCATAGAAAACGGTTAAATGGAACAGACTTGCATCACGTGACCGCGGCTTCCACGGTGGTCACGTAACGTCACGTGACACGGGAGACAACGTTATATTTTCTACGTATTAGTTTCTATATAAATATATAACAAGCCTTTAACTTTTTAAATTGTGTTTATGTTTAATAAATTATAATATATAAGTGAGTTACTACCCGCTAGCCACCAAAGCTGCAACTACTAAGCAACTAACCAAACATAGATAACTTATTTGGATCTAAAAAAACATTTTAAATTAGCTGACTTACTTTTAAACTTGAAAATCTTCCCGAAGTAGCTGCCGGCTTCTGATCCGCCGTCCTTTTGAAAATACCGCGGTGTATTCTGGGTAATTTTTGACCAAGGCTAGGCTACAAGACACCTCCCGTGTGTCCTTGCTCAGCTAGCTAAACGGCTAACAAACGGAGAACACACGCCTCGGTAGAACATGAACATTGGAACACGCCTTGGTGGCTCCTGATGACGTATCTCCTAGGCAACCGGGGCGGGGCCAAGAGATCAAGGCAGGTTCCTTGGCATTGAGAAACACCCCCTGTCTAGGCCCGGTTTGAATGGCAAATGTATTAATTGTCAGACGATTTTCAAACACGATTGACTCCACGTGTGTTAATAACAAATCATGTAAGTAACAGTTTTGGTCCTCCAGTGTGTGGTGTTTGGCCACAAGGCAAAAACTACTCCCAAACGATTTCACACACAAACATTCCCTACCTCACTTCTTGGTCGGCTACATGTCACGTTCAACAGTCAGCAAGTTTGTTTGTCCTTGAAATCGGACCAAGAAAATCCAACCTAATTAATTGCTCCAATTTATGATTTGGAGCGATCACGCCATCCTTCTGAACAGATCAGAGTGTCTTAACACCCCTTTATGGTAGGAATATCTGATCAAACTGTTGTTTTCCATAAAAAGGACCTTCACTCATGTTTTTCACACATTTGCATCGGCCTCTAGTGGGAATGAACGCATTTGAAGTCATACTCCAGGAAAAAGAACTTGATTGCACCGGCTTCAGGAACTAAAACGGTGAAGGCCGATCACCGGACACACGGCGGCGTTCGAAGCAGATGACAGCTCGTTAACCAACTTCCACAAACAATTAAGACGCATTTTCATCTAATTTATTCACTGACAACGCAAAAGAAAACTAAATCTGGTAATTATAACTCACTCAACCTGGAGGTAAGTGGAGAAGTTTTAGAAAGTTTGCAAACATTTATTGACGAAGTTTTTGAGTTTTTTGCCATGGGACCGAAGAAATCAGCAGCTGAGACCGAAACACCTGGGACCAAGAGAAGCCGTCCCCAGGACTCACCCGAAGCCTCATCTCCCCGTAAAGATGTCCTAGATTTACTAGAATCCATAGATAAATGGCTTCTGGGATTTGAGGGTGACTCCACCTGCTTCACAACAGGAAGCAAACAGGAGACTCATTGCACCTGCGACAGGAAGTAAAACGGTAAATGGCCTGTAATTGTATGGCACCTTCTTAGGGTTCTGCAAGCCCCCAAGGTGCCTCACAACACAATCAGTCATTCACCCATTCACACGCTGGTGATGATGAGCTACAATGTAGCCACAGCTGCCCTGGGGCGCACTGACAGAGGCGAGGCTGCCGAGCACTGGTGTCACCGGTCCCTCCGACCACCACCAGCAGGCAAGGCAGGGTAAGTGTCTTGCCCAAGGACACAACAGCAGTATTCTCTGGTGGGAGACGGGATCGAACCTGCAACCATTTCTGATTACTGGACAACCCGCTCTACTTGCTGAGTTACTGATGCCACAAGAAGATCGCCAGATCACTGAAGAGCTTCAGACGACAGGATTTTGAGTTTTATTTCCTGATCTTTGGACAGCTCTCCTCTGATTGGCTAACAGCATTGTGACTCTACCACTGACTGTTTACTTTAAAACAACAGCCTTCCCCGTCTCGAGCCAAGATGGGTGAGTCCATGAATGTTCAGCGGCAGCATGATGTAGATCTGTTAGGGTTTCACCATCTTCAGTTTTAGAAGCGATGCAGGAGATGAGTGTAGGAGATTATTTCATGTTTAGTGACTGGTCATTAAATAAATGTTGTAAACAGTGTTTTCTCAGGGAAGGACCTCTTAAAGACTGTTTGAAGGGGGGATGTGGTACCAGGTCAACCATGAGGCTACTGAACTGCGTCGCTCGAGCTGTCCTGTCCACTTCATTCTTTATGGCTTTATTTTGCTGTGTCGCTAGCCTGAGAGACACGTCACACGGTGAATTATAAACCATAACCGTGTCCCCGTTGTCTCTCCGTGTCTCACTTTCAAACTTATTCAAAAGATTACTGGACTCAGTGGAATAAAGAGTAAGGAACAATGTCCTCTTCCCCACGCAGCATGCCCTTCTAATCCTTCATTTATCTGTTTACAGCTCTAATCTGATTAGTTCAGTCTGATAAATGTTCAGCAGTTAATTACAGGAATCCAGTGTGAGTAATCCCAATCTCCAACCAGAGAAGGATTATTACACATTTGACAGTCCCGTCCCTTTAAATCTCCCCGGTGGCTTCCTGCGTCTTTATTAGCGTCGTGTTTTATCTCACTTATCCTCCGCTTGGCCCGGATCTTTTAGCTCTTTCAGCTCCGTTTCCACACGACTCTTTATCTGCCTTTCATTGTCCCTCAGCCTCTCTCCATCACATCACTCTGCTGTCAGCAGGCTCCCTTCCCTGCTTGTCATTCGTTCTGTGTCTTGTAGCCATCGATTTCTACAACAGCCACACGGACACAAACTTAATTAAGTCTGACAAGAGCGTGTATTTTTATCGCTGCCTCCAAAATACATCCACTCACGTGCGTGCAAACATCACAGAGACAGCTGCTCCTTGACTCTGACTCGTACTTTGTGGTAGTTGATTGTGTTTTAAAGGAAAGATGCAACTGTTGCTGCTGAACCAGACATTGTTATTGTAGAAGCATAAATCTGAATGTTTCACACTGATCTGCAGAAATGCAAATATCAGATGTAAATTTGTAGTTTTTATGTTGAACTGAAATGACTTCCTGGTTCAGAATGAACCTTGTGAAAACAAGTGACCAATCACATTTAGTCATGTGTGCTGTTCCTTGCTGTGTGTGCTTTAGTTTTGCTGCTAACGGGTGAACTATCTCCCAGCGTCTCGTGTTGATGAACTCTACTTTTGTTTTTGGAGGAGATTTTTTTTAAATACGGTTTAATGTTTTTAAACGTATTTTTCATTTTTTTCTAATCTCTTATAAATTAAATGCCAGGTTATCAATAGCTAATTATCATCCATCCATTTCCCCCCGTTTATCCGGGGTCGGGTCGCGAGGGCAGCAGCCCAAGCAGTGAGGCCCAAACTTCCCTCCACCCAGCTCCTCCGGGGAATCCTAAGGCATTTCCTGGCCAGCCTCCAGCGTGTCCTGGGTCTTCCTGTAGGTCTCCTCCTGGTTGGATGTGCCCGGGCCACCTTAACTGGCTCCTGTCGATGAGGAGGAGCAGCTGATCTACTCCCAGCCCCTCCAAGATGGCCGAGCTTCTCACCCCATCTCCAAGGGAGAGCCCAAACACACAGCAAAGGAAACATATTTCGGCTGCTTGTATCCAGGATCTCCTTCACTACCCAGAGCCCATGACCAAAGGTGAGGGTAGGAACGCAGATCGACCTTCCGGCTCAGCTCTCTCTTCACCACGACAGATCTGTACAACGCCCGCATCACTGCAGACTCAGCACCAAACCGCCGATCCATCTCACGCTCTATCTTTCCCTCACTCGTGAACAAAACCCCGAGTTACCTAAACTCCTCCACATGAAGCAGGACCTCGTCCCTGACCTGGAGAACGCATTCTACCCTTAAACATCTTTTGTACGTGCTTGCTGTGTTTGTCTTCTAATTCCACTTTTGGTTCTTTTTTAAACACAGATGAGGTTTTTCTTTACCTTGCTGACGTTTCGTTTGCAGCTGCAAACATCTTCAGAGCTGACGCAGCGTCAGCCGCAAACGAAACGTCAGCAAGGTAAAGAAAAACCTCATCTGTGTTTAGAAAAGAACCAAAAGTGGAATTCTACCCTTTTTTCCCACTTTCAGCTGATGATTAGGAAAATAGACATGTTTATGTGTTTTAATCTAAGGAAGTGTCTGACATTCTCATAAACAACGCAGAATGTTCTGATAAAACAAAACCAAAGTATCGCCGACAAAGAGCGTTAGAATCATGTTAGAAGAGCATGGCCGCCCTCGGACTCATAACCAAACCCAGCAGCATCAAATATTCATTCATCACTATGGAAAGTCTAATGTTCTTGCATTGTTTTTATTGGCTTTGTACACACATGGGTGTTCAGATATTCAGATCAGACAGGCTCCTAGTCTTCATCCAACAAGTTAGAGGTCAATGCGGAGAATCCATTGCAACCATAATGGCTCTTTTTCTCTGCTTATGTTTTGAAGCCATTATGTGCTTTTTAGCAGTTCTGTGATTTTTAAGAGGTCTTACTTGCATTTTTGTAAGAGCAGAAAGGAGCCAACCTAGTGATTACCACATCAGGTGTTCATTAGTGAAGCTACAGGACCGTCACTGGAGTGCTAGCCGTCTTTTAGTTGTTTGACCTTGTTTTATTGTTCTGACTCTGGCTAAATCAGTCACCCTTTAGTCATTTTAACAGAAGTATCAAAAAAAGTGGTAAATTCATTTAAGAATCAAACATTTTATGGTTTAAAAAGAGAAATGTTATATAAAACCCACCCTTGGCGTCGTTTTGTGCTGCCCTTTGGGACTCTACTGCCTCTACGAACACGTCAAATGTGAAAAAAAACATCCATCCGTTTTCTGTCATTGTTTGGTTTCAGGGGTTTTGGTCCTAAAACAAACCACTTCAAAATATCCCCGTTTGTGATGTCACAAAGCAAAGCAGAATATAACAACTCTCACATGAAAGAGAGCTACTGCTGCTGGAGAAGCTGTGGCTCTAGTCTGAGCCGCTTCAGGACATCAGAGCTTCTGTGCTTACAGCAGCCTGAGCGGTGAACAGGGGGGTGTGGCCAGCTCTAGTTTCTTATCTCAAAGGGAATCTATGCAATTTTGGCTTGCTTGTAGCACCCCCTAGACTATGTTATTAATTGTTATGGAAGCAAAAGTGAAAGTTATCTCCTCAATGTACGTTCATCTTTTTAACTCTTTAATATAACCGCTGAAATGTCTCCCCAGCCTTCATTTGTTTCTACAAAAGTGCTTCATCATTGGATCAAACAAATCAGCTGTGGTCATGATCTAAGACACGCAGGAAACGTGCTGGAAGCAGACTGCAGTGCCAGGCATGTCAGCTCCATTGTGTCTCAACAGCAACTCCGAAGTTGCAAGTGGAATATTCTGGCCACAGGGGGTGACGGGCTGGGTGGCCTTTCATTAACCCTGTAAAGGGTTATTTTAGCACATATTTGCTCAAAGAAAATGATTTTAAAATATGAAAAAGGTGAAGAGCATGGCTTTAAAGTGACAGAGCCCTGAAATGGCTCATTCTGGAGAGTACTGAAAAAGGCAAGAATGCAGCTGTTCAAATGGCGTTACGTGAGAGGGGCTTTGTGCAAAAATCAGGTTTTGTATCACAACAAAACTTTTAGGACATAAGAAAAAGTCTGAAGAGTCTTTAAATCAAGTTAATGTAGAAGATTTCCCCAAAAATACCGACTTCCAAATTACAAACCGTCTGTTCAGACAGCAAGTCTCCTCTCTCATCATTTACTTCGTTTGCTTAAATATTCTAAACTTGGAATTCAAAGATTTCATTTTCAGTTGAACTTTTGCACGAATCCCAAACCCATCTACAGAATACAGGAAAACAGGTGGATGGCATCGCGGTTTGTACGTTCAACCAATTTCTGGATCAATCCAGCTATGAAATTAGAGGCTTGTGTTGTTTACACAGCCGGGGATAAGAGGCGTAGGCTACGTAGCCCTTAATGAGAATATCGTACTTTGTAATATTACAAAATGTTCTGTAGGAAGAAGCAAAATAAAACTTCCAGTTGATATTGAGAGGTCCTACATCACAAAGACTGCATTGTTAGTTTTTTAAAACTTGATTGATTGCCCCTCTTAGTCAATTTCAAAGTCTCTGTGAATTAATTTCCATATTCTGCTGACATGAGCTAAAAGGGAAGACTGTCTGACATAGAAAATTGCCTCCAATTAATCTAAGTGTGGTGAGGACAGTGTAAACACCAAGTGAATTACTAAATAATCAGAAATACCCGAAACAATTAGCAGTACCAGCAACTTTAAGCCTTAAATGTTCAATCAGATTAACAACTGCATCGGTTATGAAAGACTCCAAAATCACGTTCTACTCCCTGGCTGTGGTCTGAGTCTTATTGTGTCCTCTCTTCTGGATTTTGTGTTTGTAACTCAGTATTTTCTCTCTCAGCGTTAGATGTTTGAATTAAGCAGAGGAGAAAAAGTAAAAGCTTGTGAGAATAAATCTGAGACTTCTGAAGCTCATTCTGGTTTGTGATGTTGAACAACCACTGGCGTTGACCGCTGACACCCACCAGATGTTGCTGAGATGTAGCTGTAAGTAAGTCTGCCTAGCAACGCTGGCAGGCAGCCGAGCGTCATTTAAAGTTAGTGTTTGTGTGGAGATGAGAGAGCGTAAGTGGCTGGTTAACAGCTGGGCTTGGCCAGGCGCCGTAGTCCCAGGCCAAAGGCACCAGTCGCTTTTCAGAAAAGTGACAGAGAGAGGGAAGGAGTGGTAGAATAAAGCAAGATGGCACCAGGTAGAGAGAGAAAATGGCACTTATTTTATATAATGTCACTGAAATATCACAACACAGATCTAGTCAACAAGCTGACTGTGGTGAAATACTAATCATGTTCACCGAGAGCCGGAAAAATGCTGTTTCTAGTCTGATGAATCACATTTCTTCAAAAAATAATGATCTGCTTCCAAATTTATGAAACTATAAAAGGAAAATCATGTCTTCCTCATGTCAGTTTTGATGAAATTCAACTTGACATCAATTAGCTGATAGCTTGTCACTCCCCAAAAACTAGAACCCGAACCACCGATCCTGGTCGTCACACTTCAGTCGTTCTGAGGGGTCCACTCATTCAGACGCACGCTTCACAAAGCAGTCATACCTACGTATAAACTCAAGACGCCTCGGACCAGAATACAAATCATGACCTCCGCTGCCTGTCACCAGCTGATAAGACATAGATGCAGCTTCTGCTGCCATACGACCACAACCTGGAGCCAATTTCAGCCTTTTGAGATTTTCTTTCCTCGAACCACTGATCTAGCACCGTTTGGGAATTTTCTCCCATCTCTTAGTGATTTAGTGCCTAAATTTAAGTGAAATATCATCATTTGATTGAAACAAATTAAATGTTTTAAATTTTGACCCAGTCAGCTCACCTGGTGCGTTAGCATCCCTGTAACAAACGGTTTGATGCTACGTCTTTTTTTAAATCTTTGAATTTGAGAATTCTGTGCCAAGAATAAAAAATTGAATAAATAACTAAATAAATACAAAATGAAATATGCATCAACATGAATAAATACTTAAGCAGCTGGAAATGGCATTGTGAAATAACAGAAAATAAGCTCAATATTATGAAATATATTAAATTATTTTAAAATGTGTTTATTATTATAAAACGTTAAGAGGTAATATTTTTATCACTAATACAAATTATTATCGAATAATTTTTGTTAAAATTTCTTCAGTTTTTATTATTTAACAATTTTCACAAAGTTATAGATTTGAAGGGGAACTATGCGGGTTTGGCTTGCTTTTAGCGCCCCCTGGTGTCTGTTTGTAGAACCAAAAGCAAAAGTTATTTCCTCGCTGTGGGATCGTCTTTTTAACACCTTCATCTAACAGCTGAAACGTCTCCCCAGCCTTCCTCAGTGACTAAAGAAGTGATTCATCACTAAATGAAACAAATCAGCTGTGCTCATGATCTAAAACATGTAGGAAATGTGCTGGAAGCACACATGCAGCACCGTATGTCAGCTCCAAGTCCCAACAGAGTGGCCCGCCAGTCGGAAGTTGCAAGAGGAATATTCTGGCCGGGGGGGGGGGGGAATGGGGGTTGGGTGGCCTGTCATTAACCCTGTAAAGGGTCATTGTAGCACATACTGGCTCAAGAAACTGATTTAAAAATATGAAAAAGTTGCAGCGTATCCCTTGATTTTTATCATTTCCAGGTTACAAAGGTGTCCAGTATTTATTTGACGCATCATTCATCACGTTTTAGTTGTTTAATTTTGAACACTTAGGAGTTCCATCCTATTTTAGCTCAACTCCCAATATGCATTTTAGTTTTTTAGACAACTTAAGGGTGCTTTGGTGTTTTAGAAACAACAGGACTGAAACTGAAATTCTAGGTTCATTAAAGGGAATTGTTCCATCAAAACCTACATTTCTGTGAGTCAGGTCCTTGCACCTCCCTGACAAAGCATGGCATGTGAAGGTAAAAAGATTTAGTTCTCTGTAGCCAGGTTGTTTAAATGCATGTTTTTAGTATTTTCTCTACACGTTCCTTGTTCCTGCATGCACACTTTGTAACTGTGCTGCGTTGACATGCATGTGCTTGTGCTGTGGCACAGAGTTGCATCAGCAGCTCGTCTGCAAACTATTATTTCTTCAGCGCACTAACCACTACAGACTCCCAGACAAGTAATATGGGTCCAGGTAGTATTGTTGCACCTTTTTCCACCCCTCCTCCCCCCTTTCCTTTTTTGGCACAGCATCACAGTCATTAAACTTCATTATAGTGACCGTCTGTGCTTACACAGTGGTGTGTGTGTGTGTGTGTGTGTGTGTGTGTGTGTGTTGGAGGGAGTTGGAAGAGCTCAGAGTGAAGGATGGGGTGCCACCTGCAACTTTACTTTGGTCAGTACACACACAGCTACACACCGAGAGAAACACACACATTCACATTAATGCTTTATAAAAACAACCTCAGAGGCACAGGTCTGCTGCTGTTTCTCTAAGCTCAGCCAGCATGTGTTCACCGTGTTACATTAATGTTCTTTAACCTTTGCACGGTTCTGCAGGAGCAGTGAGATTCGATGTGTGAACGTTTTGTTTAATTCGTGCCACGGAAACTCCTGCTGTAATTTCACACACCTGATTTATAGTTTCAGAGTCAACTGGGGGATTTCTGTGTAGTACCTGTTTAATATGAGTGGAGGCGGAGTGTAAAAGCAGACTCATCAGGTGACTGGATGAGAAAGTGTTCTACTATAGCCACGAGTGGATGACCCAAAAGGATCCACACCTGAGGAGATTCATGCCAGAAATACACTAAACAAACTGGATTAGACATTCGAATTTAACATAAAAATATATTTGATTAAACTTAAATCCAATTCTTTGTACTTTTATTGAAAAATCAAACAAAAGAAAAACATGTGGGATGATGGAATAAGTGGCAGGAGTCTTAGAGAAACTGAGACACATCATCCCAGTAAACTTTAAACCCAACAACGCCCTCAGACAGAAACCGGTCCCGTCCAAAAGACAAAACACGCCAGCAGATGTTTTAGTGGCATCATCTATGCAGTCCAGTGCAGTGAAGACTGTCCAGACCTTTACATTTGGGAAACTAGACAACTACACACAAGAGAGCCACCTCTTCAGGTCAAGACTCTGCTGTCCACTTACACCTGAAGGACAAGGGACGCATTCTGGACAGAGAACATGGAGGATCTGAGAGAGGAGTAAAGGAAGCTATCTACGTTAAATGACAAAAACCTGCTTTAAATAGGGGAGAAGGACTTAGGGTTCCCCTTTCCAGCACATGTTGTGTAGCTTTTAATCTCATCCCTGAGGGGTTTCAGTCTAGGTTACACCCTCCAGCATCCAATCAACACAATAACCCCCTCACAATAGAGGCTAACGACTCCAGGGGGTAGAGAGACGGGGTATTCATAGATAGTTTCTGCTCGTTAAGCAACAATAGACAGTTACGGTTTATGGGCTTGACGCTCCCATATTCCAGTCAGAAATGACAAAGCTCCTTGGATGAGAAGTAAATCATCTTCAAGAAACCAAAGAAGTCCATCTGAACCCTTTTGGGTGGCTGAGAAGGCTGTGATTGGATGGATCTACATTTCTGCCCAAGTCTGCCTCCTATTGGTTTACCATTTAATTTCTCTTACCCAACCAGCAGCACTTATGCCACTGGTTTCACTTTAGCTTCCATTCAGATGACGACCGCTTCACACTGCAGCACACCGTTACGGCCTGGAGTTCAGCACCACGGCTAGCTCTACTTTCAGTCAAGCACAACGGACAGCTCACGCTCTTCTGACTCAGCACCCTGGACAGCAGCCTCTTCCCATCCTCCCTGCTGGATCCGACCGGCGCAGCTGAAATGTATTACCCTGGTTGCAGCTAGGGGGTGACATTCTTCAAAAAGCTAAAACTGCCAGTTTATCAGAGGGGCTCTGATCTGTGCTGATGCTCCCAGATCCCAGCGATTCTGAATGTTCATTAAAACTCGTTTGTTTAATGAGATGATGCTTTTGATTTTTGCGTATTTAAACATTTTGTTGTTTGTAATATAGCCTTGAGCATCGTTTAGTGTCTGGGTTCATTTTAGCTACACTCAGAAACCGTTAAGTCGAGTGTTTTTATAAGTTAGTTTAAGTATTTATACTTGGGGATTATTTGTGTTTGTTACTTGCTGCGCCTCTTCCAGTAGCAGCTGAAGATAATAAAATCTATTGTTTTTCTATTTATCTCTCATTCATCTCTTTATGTTACCCTTCCCTCACCCCTACACCAGCTAGGGTTGTAACACACACCTCGTTGCTGATTTATAGCAACTA
>SSNQ01034457.1:334663-354663 GCA_006942095.1 Nothobranchius kuhntae | reverse complement strand
GAATGAGCCGTTTCAGGGCTCTGTCACTTTAAGAAAACACGCTGAAGCTGGCCACGCCCACCCATTCTACGCTCAAGCTGCTATAGGCTGAGAAGCTCCAATATCAGCTCAGAGTAGCTGCTGATCTGCAGGCGGCTCTCTTGCACATGAAAGGTTGTTCTGTGTTTTCTCTGTATTTGAGAATGAGTTCCAGTCTTACTTGGAGCGATTTGGTCATTTTTAAAAAGCACAGTGACTTGAGCTACATTCAGATTTATTCATTTATTCTTTTACCTTTCTGGCCCAATCCTTGGCTACAGGACCAAATTAAAATGAGTGTGTGTACTAACTCTGCATCCAGATGTGTGTAAAAATGTTTAAAGGGATGCTCCTAATTGTGTGCTAATCCCCCATATTTCATATAACCAATGTCTGTTGTTAGTCTCTTATAACAATTATCAACAGCAGAGCTCAGTGTAGGACATGAGGTAGGTTGGGAGCACAAATCACCTTTCTAAACTCTCAGCCTTTTGTTTGCACCATCGCCTCTGCCCAGTATCAGAATGCCTCTCTGCCTCCCGTTTGTGTTGTACTTCCTCCCACTGACTGTCACCCATCTATCTCTCAGCTCCTGTCACCCTCTGCCTTTGCTCTCCCCCAGCCTCCGTCTCTCCCTGGCGTAATCCTAGCCTATGTCACAACAGCACGCTGGTAATCCTACATTTCCTTTAATGCACACTCTCTCACGCACAAAACGACACATACACACGCACACGGGGGGGGGGGGATGTGCAAACGAAATGTGAGCGCTACAGTACAGTACAGGGTTCACTTCTACATATGAATGCTGTGCTTATGGACTTTTTCCTGCAATTTAACAATAATAAAGGAGACCAGATGTTACTCACGCACAGAATCTCTTGCATTTAAGCATTTAGAAGCTTTAAACATGCTTCTTTTGTGTGTGGCTGCAAAAGTAATTATGTTCATTTCATTCATTCATTTATTTATAAAGCCCCTTCTGCGACCAATGCAGACACCCAAGGTGCTGAACACAACACAATAAAAACACAAAACCATCAGAATAAAATGTAACAACGGTGAAACCAACATTAAATCAATTAAAAGAGGAGAGTAAAAGCAAAACATAAAATCCAGAAAGATTAAGAGGCCGGGGCATCAGAACCGGGTAAAATTTGCTAATCCTGAAACGCCTCGACAAAAAAAAACGGGTCTTAAGGCGAGTCTTAAAAACCTCCAATGAGGGTGACTGACGCACCACCAAAGGCGACTGGTTCCAAAGTGCAGGTGCCAACACCGACAACGCACGGTCCCCCCGTGACCTGCACTTAGTGCGTGGAACGATCATCAGCTCCCTGCCGGCTGAGCGAAGGGCCCGCGAGGGGGCATGTCTATGCGAAAGGTTGCCACGGTACGCTGGAGCCGTTCCTTGTAAGGCCTTGTATGCCAGCACCAAGACCTTGAATTTTGCCCTGGATTGCACAGGCAGCCAATGAAGGGATGCCAACACAGGGGTGATATGTTCCCTGCGCCTAGTGCCTGTCACGAACCTAGCGGCTGAGTTTTGTACCAACTGCAAGAGAATTATCTGATCTAAAACACCGGCCACAACAATCCTTAAAGAAGTTTATTTTTCCTGCTGTGTCAACTTTATTAAAAACAGAAATATTATAAAAGTTCTTCTTCTGCCTCAGATGAAAGTGTCTGCTCATCTAAATCCTCCAGCGGGTCACCGAGATGCTAAAAGTGATCATTTATGACTTTATTTATGACTCATATATTTGTGCTCTACCGTCACAGTTACTGTCAAAGATATTCATTTCCTCTTGGAAAACTTATTTTTTCAATTTCCTGTCCCTGGAACATCCGAGTGATTCACCATCTGCAGATGGGCTGTTGAAGCTTTTCCAGCAGAAATATTAATGGAGGCGATAATAATAAGACTGTAAATCAATTATTGGTCAGAAACAAGAGTTTTGCCTTTTTTTACATGTTTTTTATGAGTAGAAGTCATGGAAAATATAACAGGATGCCTTGTTTGCTCATCGAGGGTTTTTTCAGTTGAATCTCCTCCAAAGATGTGTTGAGGTAATTAATACGTTTACCTAAAATATCGTCTTGGTCTTGAAATCTGTGTAAAAGCTGCAAAGCGTGCAGCACACCAGGAGCGTGAAAAACAAACTCGACTCTGAATCGGCCACTCTGACCTCCAGCAGATTATTGGATGTCCTCTACTTCCTAATGTCATCACACCACGTAATGCACCAGCAGGGGAAAAACAAAGTTTTCACCTCCAAAAGTTGAGAAAAGAGTCTCTGACAAGCTCCTGGGCGCTGACCTACATGTCGAGATAAAATAAAAATGTGCCTTCTGTTCCATCAGTGGAAGATTAACTTGCAGTGACAAAGTAATGAGCGGGCTTACTGTCGATAACTAATGTAACATTTGGCTTAGAGCGGCGCGGCGCATTAAAAGCAGCTTTCAGTCAGTCACCACACAACAAACATGATGCTGAGTCCCGTGGCTTAACGCAGGCAGAAATCCCATTACCATCTCCATCCCTCCTTCACTGCCGTAGTTTTGAACTAGAGGGGAAAAAACCATTATCATCTATCTACGTCTCTTTCTATTTTCATGTGTGTCTCATTTCATCTTTTTTCTTCTTTCCCTGATATTCCCCTGACATGGAACAAGACTGAAATCCCATTTATTCATACATCTGTCTCTTTTCGCTCATTTCCCTGGTCTGCTTCGTTCTCATCCGATGGCTGAAAGCCAACTTATCTATTTATCTTCATGTCCATCCATCTTTCCGCTCTCTCCTCATGCTTCTTTCATAGATTCAAGTTTTACATAAAAAAAGAAAAGTTTTGAAAAATGTGAGTAACTTAACTGATGTAGAACACTGGATCTACTTCATTTTGTTGGGGTTTTTTTTCCTTCCAGTAAAACATGTCAGCAAATCAGTTTAGATAACGGACTCGAAAACCAAGCTCTGGTGCTGGCAAAGAAGTGTTTAATGATTCGAGTCCACTTCCTTGTGAGAAGGTTTAACAAAATGGTGAAATTTCTAGTGCACAGATAAACGGTTGGTAGCAGAAATCATCATTGTTTGCAGATGATGTATTGCTTTAAACCCAGAATGCTTATTTGTGGTATGAACCAAGGTCGTATCTAGCATGGAGGACACCGAGGTCCAGACCTGTGCCGTGTATAAAAAGAATAAATTAAAGAACACTCGCTGCCCGTGTAGTCATCCGTAGTCTACCTGGTTACGGTGGAGGTGCTACAACAACAACAAGCAGCCAAACTAGATGTCCAAGACCATAAAGAAGAGTGTAGCTCAGTTAGTTTGCCAATAAACACACGAGGAATAAGCAGGGAGATGAGCGTTGATGATAATTAAACATAGCAGAGACCAAGTTCCCTGAGAAACCACTTTATACTTTATACTAGCATTCATGGAGTCACCCATCTTGGCCCATTACCAAGAAGTCTGTTCTTTTTTTTTAGCATTCAGCAAACAGAATGTCTCAACTAGTAGAAGCTAACTGTTAGCATTAGCTGTTTCACAATAACGCAGATATTTTGGAGACAAAACATCAGAAGAGTAAACAAAGTAGATTGTAGAGTCACTTTGCTGTTAGCCAATTACAGGCACGATGTTCGAATATCAGGAAAATCCTGCCGTTTTCCGCTCACCTGTGTTCTGGCTAACTTCTAGTTCCTGAAACAGGAACACCAGAGCGTCTTTCTCATATTAGGTGACAGATCATCTGCTGCTGTGGCCCCCGGACTCTGGAGCTCTCTCCCCTGAGCCTGAGATCAGTGGACTCAGTGGTGTTTTTGAAAAGCAGCAAATCTACCCTCTTCTTATTCTGTTCTTATTCCGCCTTTCCCGGGATCCATGGATTTCCCGCTTTTCCTATAAATTTTCTCACTCCCTTTACTTATTTGTTTTTCTTTTCTCATTTTAAACATATTTTTAATCATTTTTAGACTTGAATATTTTTTTTGTGAAGCGCCTCGTGATTTTTATCTTGAGAGGCGCTGTAGAAATGATATTTTCTTCTTCTTTCTTCTTCTAAATCTGCTGTGAAGACTTGACCTGTGAGCAAAAACTCTGAGACAACAAACAGAGAGACTCCTGCTGGCTTTTTGTTCAGAACTGGCTTTAGGTCAGAGTGTGCACGATCTGCTGCTTTTCCACACACCTGTTCACCAACTTTACCACATGCAACTGCTCGGGTGTTGCCAGAAACCCTTAGAAGTCCCAAAATAAACCATAAAGTCTGGTCATCATAACTTAGTGTTACTGCTGAGCTTCATTTAAAATTCTTTACATTTTGAACAAAAAGATTGCAGATTTCTCAACAACAAAACGTAAAACTGCGTGTGCGTGGACATCAGTACAGGCAGCTGAAAGGAGGAAATCTAAATGTTGGCCACGGACGCAGCCTCCACCAACACGGACGGCTGTTTTCATCAGCGATTCGAAATGCCGACTGGTGGCATTGAAAGACTAAATGGCAGAGAAAATTAGATGAATAATAACCTCATGGGCATAGACAGCTGCTTTGACTTCATGTCCGTGCTCAAGCTTGGGTTTTGATTCGGCTTTTGAACTTAGATTTTAAATAAAGTTTTTGTTAGTTTGATTGGTGCTCGCTAACCCCTCCCATCCCCAGCTACATTTATTCTCTCTTAAAGGCCGGCATGGAGATTTTTCTGGGCAATAACCGCTGAAATACGACCATTAAGTCTTTTAATGAGCAACACTGGACATTAAACCCATTTGGGATTCTTTGGTGTGTTTGGAAAAGCCGTGCTTCATTCTCACATGTTGACGCCGTTTGTGCAGAGACTAAAAGTATCATAGACTGTGCGCTGCTTGTGTTTCCTGCTACCTGAAGGCGTATTTTTAAAGTGTTAAAAGGGCAAAATAGTACTACATTTCCCTAAATTAATGTTCATGTAAATCTGTGTGTGTAAGCACTTGTTTCAAGGCATCGGCTCCAAAATTCACAATCTTCTTAAAGCCAGAGGCGGTGTGCACTACATCTGCTGTCGCTGTTCCAAGACTGTGCACGTGTGTGTGTGTGTGTGTGTGTGTGTGTGTGTGTGTGTGTGTGTGTGTGTGTGTGAGTGAGTGTGCACATGTGAGTGTCTATGAGACCAACAGTGTGCTTGGCAGTATTCTGTTGCATAACCCTTAATTATAACTGGAGAGGAAATGTGACAGCTTGTGACCTAATCCGTAACGCAAGAAATACATTTTTACAATTCAAAAGGGAATGAGCAGACGTGTGTGTGTGTGTGCGCGCGCGCATGCGTGCGTGCGTGTGTGTGTGTGTGTGTGTGCATGCGTGCGTGCGTGCGTGCGTGTGTGTGCGCGCGTGCGTGCGTGCGCGTGTGTGTGTGTGTGTGTGTGCGTGCGTGCGTGCGTGCGTGCGTGCGTGCGTGCGTGTGTGTGTGTTTGTGTAATTTCAACATGGCAGATAAAGGAAATCTGAGTGATGCAAACACAGGCCTCAATTTGGGCATGGCTTGATAATCACTCAGGAAAGGGGTTTTCCAGTATTTGTGTGCACCCGTGACAATTTTGTGGTGATAGAAGATTCTCACAAATGAGTGCAAGTGTGTGTCTGTGTGTTATTTGTGTGTGTGTGTATATGTGTGTATTCTTATTTTGGTGCAGGAAGACAGATCTATTACTACAAAAGAGCTCCCTGCTATTGACATTAAGAGACCACGCAGCACAAATGCTCGTCGCTCTGTGATTAAAGCCGACTACAGCACTCTGTATGCGTGTGTGTGTGTGTGTGCATGCGTGTGTGTGTGTGTGTGTGCGTGTGTGTGTGTGTGCGTGCGTGCGTGCATGCGTGTGTGTGTGTGTTTGAAGCAGAATATGAAAAGCTGACACTTTGCTTTTAAGGCCCTTGCTAATGTGGCCTTAGAAGGCTTCTCATCTCTCTGTGTTTACACACACCTTTTTAGCCTGATAGACCCATTGCTACCACTTATAACCTTACACACACACACACACACACACATACACGCCGCTGTGTGCCAATAAGTCATAAATATTACACGGTTGCTGCCTTTTTGCTCAGATATGGTATAATGCCTGTTAAAATACCCCCGCCATCCTCATCATGCCGCCTCCGCTCACCTCTGCCTGGTTCCACCGAGCCAGAATGAGCTGTTGTGATGTCATCAAAACGTCTGAGCGAGCCCTTTCAGGACACGGCGTGTCCTGTTGGGCTGAGTCACGCAGGAGTCGTTTAACATTTAACCCTCTGGAGGCAGGCGTTGCAGACTTGCAACGTTAACACCTACCTCCACACACGTACTTCATGAGCTTTTTTAACTCACAAGTACCCCGAAGGACTTAGTTGTTATTCCTTTTATCAAAATGTATTTTGAGCCTGAGAGGGTTAACAATGATGGCCCGTCTCTGCACCTTCCAGACGGAGCTGTGAGGGTAATAAAGCTGTCCCATTTGAACTGGGCTTACGGTGACTTCATCCCAGTGCTCAACTGGGTCCAACTACCTCAGCCCACGCAAACACACAGAAGGCTCACCCTCTCTTCGCCCTCCTCTTATGGGATTTTACCACATTTTTAATCATTTTTACTCCACCTTTCCTCATGTATGTATGTTTCCTCCATTTTCCACAATCGAAGCCAATCTAGTTCTACAACTGAAGGAAATGCACTCTAATTGACGGTTTTCAGCAACAACAGGTTTCTTCTTTATAAGAAACTAAAGAAAGGGAGACGTGAGGCCAACATGAAGCAGAAGAGTTTAAAGGATTTGATCTTGAAAGAGAGGCCGAGAATGTCTGAGACAGCATGAGAGGGAATGAGGAAAATGTGGGGTACTGTTGTGATTTCCCAATCGTCTGCTACTGGACAGAAGGCATGATGTCTCCATGTTGGACGGCACAAAATAAGCTGATTAACACCCAGCAACCAGGGGCACAACGGACCGTGGACCGTTTTCAGAAAGAAAGACTATTGCTAAATTTTAAGAAGGGTCGAGGAAGGTTTTTGTCATCCTTCACTGGTTTTGCTAAGCGATAAACTTGTTGGGTCGCAGACAGCGAAACATCTAGACACAGTTTTCTGTCTGATCCATCCTGAAGCCCAGCCTGAAGACACCATTTACTGCTTCCTGCACTAAGCTGCTATTCTGCTTCATCTTGTCCATCCTGCACCATCGCGGGTTGAATAATTGGGAGCGAAGTGAATCAAGAGCCTGTAGTCAACTACACCGATTAGATGTAAGACTCGCCTGCAGCTTAATGCAAGTCTGTGTCAATCAGGAGGAAAGAAGCTTTTAAGGTTTTGAGAAAAACAGAAAACTCATTTTAAAGCTGCTCGTTGGGACGAGATGGGACGCTAACACGGTTACAACAGAACTCGCCAAATGTGAGTTTCATTGGAAAACATTATTGTTGTTCTTTTTGAAACGTAACTGGTCACGCTCAGCTACACATGCATGTCACATGGTTGTGTCTTCAATAGGGATGGGTTCCTTTGGTATTTGAACAGATTCGGTACTAATTCCCGGTACCTAGGAATCGATACCGGTACATAACAGTACCAATTTTAGATACTTTTGAGTGTTTAATATTTTAATTATCTTTCATTATATATATATATATATATATATATATATATATATCTTAATATATAACCATATTTGATAATAAAAATCATGATAAATAACATACAACTGTTTGTATTTTAACATCGTCCTTGTAGTTTTATAAGCTGATAATTAAACTGAAGCAAACATCTTTACTGTGAACTAAATTTACTGTGTATCTTCATTCCTTTTGCCATTTGATTTTTCCTACTGGGAAGTTAGAATTTCCGAGGAGAAAGTGAACGCACCATCAGCTGATAACAATGGTAGCAATGGAAGCTAACATATCAAGCTAACGTTATCTTAAACAGTTTATTTAGCTGCTGGAGCAGATTAAAACGATGATGCCTCACACTTAGATCGTTGTCGCTGGTTTCATCTTCACCCAATCACCCGTCGCATTTAGTAAAGTGAAGCCAAACTTTAGAGCGCGTTCATGTTCTTCTAGTCGGAAATTCGGAGTTCCGAGGAGATAGCGAACGCACCATTAGCAAAACGGAAGCTAACAAATCAAGCTAACATTTTATTTACCAACTGGAGCAGATTAAGATGAGGATGTCTCACTTAGATCGTTGTCGCTGGTTTCATCATCACCCAGTTACCCATCACATTTAGTGAAGTGGACCCAAGCGTTAGCGTGCGTTCTTTCTACCATGCTGCTCTGTTTACAACTCGCTCGCAGCGACCGACGACATAACGCTCTTGCGCATGCGCAGCTGTCTAGGCAAGTTCTCATTGTGAAGGACGGGTACCGAAACGAGGCACCGTTTCAAATGACGTGAATCGGTGCTCAGTCGGTACTATGGAATTCGGTCGGTACCTTAAAAAATACCGAATTCGGTACCCATCGCTACTCTTCAACACTAAATTCCTACATTAACCTCCAAAAGAGTAAACCGGGATTTGATTCAGTCTCAAAAAGCCACACAATCTACGTTCCACTGTGAGATTAACATCCGTGGCCTCACCCACGTCGGCTTGTGACCGCAGAAGGCTGATGTCGATTTTGTGGCAAGTAGAGAGCGGAGCCCAACTCGGCTAGAAGAAGCTAACTATTAGCCTTAGCAATGTTTTCGGGCTTGTGTTATTTGTGGAGATGAAGCATCAGCGTTACATTTTTTTACCCAAGAAAGAAGAGCGAACAGAGGCAGCGGAAGAGTAACATAGCCGTTAGCCAATCAGAGGTGAGATGTGCAAATATCAAGGACATTGATGAGTAGTACATTTTTTTTACTTATAAATTATGAGGTTAGTTTCCACTGACTGCAACACGCTTCCTGAAACAGGAGCACCGGGGCTTTTTTTCCTCCACGGAAAATGGCTCACAATCCATTCATACCAGAGACCACTGCATGTGTATTAAAAACAAGCAAATGGCTGCTTTAAATTGGTTATTTATTCTTTTTCTGTTTTGTTTTGTTTTCTGTGGGGGTACTCCGGGAGTATGGGGTACCAGGCCCTCTGATACGGGCTGTTAGGTCCCTGTATGACCCGTGTCAGAGCTTGGTCCACACTGCCGGCAGTAAGTCAGGCTTGTTCCCAGTGAGAGTTGGACTCCGCCAAGGCTGCCCTTTGTCACCGATTCTGTTCATAACCTTTATGGACAGGATTTCTAGGTGCAGCCAAGGTGTGGAGGGCATCCGTTTTGGTGGCCTGAGGATCAGGTCTCTGCTTTTTGCAGATGATGTGGTCCTGTTGGCTTCATCAGAACGTGATCTTCAGCTTTCGCTGGAGCGGTTGGCAGCCGAGTGTGAAGCAGCTGGGATGAGAATCAGCTCCTCTAAATCTGAGACCATGGTCTTGATTCGGAAAAAGGTAGAATGCCTTCTCCGGGTCAGGGATGAGGTCCTGCCCCAAGTGGAGGAGTTTAAGTATCTCGGGGTCTTGTTCACGAGTGAGGGAAAACTGGAGCGTGAGATCGATAGGTGGACTGGTGCTGCATCTGCAGTGATGCGGGCGTTGTACCGGTCTGTTGTGGTGAAGAGAGAGCTGAGTCAGAAGGCGAAGTTCTCGATTTACCGGTCGTTCTACGTTCCTACCCTCACCTATGGTCATGAGCTTTGGGTAGTGACCGAAAGAACGAGATCACTGATACAAGTGGCCAAAAAGAGTTTCCTCTGCTGAGTGGCCGGGCTCTCCCTTAGAGATAGGGTGAGAAGCTCGGTCATTCGGGAGGGGCTTGGAGTAGACCTGCTGCTCCTCCGCCTCCTGGATGTCTCCCTGGTGAGGTTTTCCAGGCACGTCCAACCGGGAGGAGACCTAAAGGAAGACCCAGGGCACGGTGGGACTACGTCTCTCACCTGGCCAGGGAACGCCTTGGGATTCCCCTGGAGGAGCTGGCCCAAGTGGCTGGGGAGAGGGAAGTCTGGGCCTCTCCCCTTAGGCTACTGCCCCCGCGACCCGACTCCGGATAAGCGGATGAAAATGGATGGATGGATTAATTATTTTATAATAATTTTATTCTACAAAGATTTACTTATTTCTTCTATTATTTTTCTTTTACAACATTTTTAGGTCGACATTATTGAATGAAAACAATTTTTTTGTTTGCTAATTAAACTCAAAAAGATCCTTTTTTAACTAAGAGAAGGGATTGTGAAATGCTCTTTGAGTTAAAGTTGTCATTTTTGCAGCTGTGACCCATTTTAGACGTCCAAACCTTTACCAAAACATCCATTTATCACTTAGTGTTTGTGAACATTTAACAGAAAAATTGAATTTAATTCGACTCTTGAAGCCCCGAGCATTTTTACAGCTGGAGAGAACTTCTGAGCTTTTCGTTTTACTAACGTTATATTTGCCGTATGCTCTTCAGCCCACTGCAGTGCAGTTCAGGAGACGACCCAACTCCCTTTCCTCTGATTTGTTTTTTTAGACAAGCCTGCAGCCAAGCGTGAAACTGTCTCCGTTGGTCTTTTTAATTAAGTTCAGCTCCATTATTACTTGTTAAGAAATCCACTTATCTAATAACGTCTGGGGCAATACCCAAATGATCCCGTTGTCTATACCTTACACCAATTACTTTTCTTCTTCGTCGTGGGTTTTACTTGTTTTTCCATCACAGATGAAAGACGGCGTATTTTCTCACTCTGGATTCTTGTGTCACTTTATTTTCTTTCCTAGACAGATTCCTTGTCAAGCTGTCCTTCTATTTAAGATAAGTTTAATCAGCTTCTCTATTCCCTTTTTCCTTTTCTCCCTGATCGAGCATCTTCGTTTCTGTAGGACTAGATTTGGACAGAATTACCTCCCACTTTGCTTCTCTGTTGCTGCCTCGGTTTCATTTTCTCACCTCCCTGCTGGGTTTTGTCATGGTGCCTTCAAAGGCAGCGCAGAAATTTAAGCACCATTTCAAACAGGTGACAACTGATGGGCTGATGTGTTTCCATGGATGGCTTTTATGCAAACACAAGCGTCATGTATAAGAAGATTATGTAATTAAATCTAAGTAGATGCATTTCCAAGCTTTGAGCAAATGACCACTTTTTTCTACGTCCTGACTCTTTACATGCTAACTTTATAAAAAAAGTATTTGACTTTATGATCCAGTGTTTTAGAAGGTTTCATACACTTTTTAGAACATTTGCTGTGGTCTCCATTATAAGCTAATATGCTACGAGTCATTTTCTGTAGACAACAAGCTCTGGTGCTCAAGTTTAAGGAAGTAGGAGTTAGTTGGAGGAGTGGGGGAATGGGCAATGGCAGGATTTTAAGTAGTGGCCATTAATAATCATGATATGATAAACACTCACCTCTGATTGGCCAACAGCAACGCAACTCTTCCGCTGCCTTTGTTCGTTCTTCTTGAGTTATACAAATGCTACATTAATGTTTAATCTCCACAATTACCACAAGCCTGAATGTGTTCCTCCATGTTGTGGAATTGCTAATGCTAACAGTTAGCTTCTAATTGCCAATACATGCTCTACTCTCTCCTGGTCACAAAAACATAAGCCCTCTGCGGTCGCAACCATGGTGAGCGAGTCCAGTTATCTCCATGCGAGATAGAAGGACCAGGCTTTTGCTGACCCGAGCGTTTCCCAGCACGTTTTGTTTTGGCGGCTAATGCAGGAAGTTGGTGTTGAAGACTATTTTGACAGCTTGCATGTCTTTAAAGTGACAACATGTATTTTTCCTGGCGATAGGGGGCAGTACATACCTTAATCATTGCAAGCAAGCAGATTTTTGTGTTTAAGTAATACTTTAACAACAGAAGGCCGTTAGGGTCACAAACCCTGGGAGTGCAACCTCCAGTAAAAATGTTATGTAGTTGACAATATTTTTCAATATCTGGACATCATGTCCTTCATTTTTAACATTTTGATGTATATTTCCAGAGATTATTGATAAAAGCTACACACCATCACTTTAAGGTAAAAGGTCATGCATCTGTTTTAATAAGGTTTCCATTTCGTTGAGGTTTGACATAGTTTCCTGTGCTGTTTGGTCACAAATCCCCCTAAAGTTTTCAGATTTCTCACTGAGGCAACTCTGAAAATGGTTAGAGACCTGTCTGAGAAAAGGTCCGGGGTATAAGGACGTTGAAGTTATTGTCTGACAGATCGTTTGAACTCTCACAAGCGCCGTGTGCAATTTGTCACCAGCAGTCACGGCCCAGTGAGGTGCTGGTCTGGAGTAAAGTGAGACAGGAATTGAACAATAATTCACGAGCTTGGACTGAAACCATCTAAGAGCAGTCTCCTGTATTAAAATGACCCATGTGGTGTGTCTTGAAGCGTGCACGACTCTCTGGGGCTGAAGTGTGTATAGTCCTGGCAGCCGCCTCGGGGGTTGATGCGGTAAAAACTACACATTGTCTCATCAACTATATTTATGCTCAAAATCAATTTCAAAAGCACACATTTGTGTTTTTCTTGGACAAAAACCATTTTTGTATCTGAACAACTTCGAAGCCCAGAGACAACGTGTTTCTTTTATGTTGCATCAAGCCAGTTGGCCATTTCAGACCACGTTTTCAGTTACTACAAATGTTTTAGAAATACAAAAATAACCCATTTAGTTTAATGTTTTGCATGATTGCATCTGCTAGACAAAAACAGACGTAAGTAATTCAAAATGTCTTTTTAGAAGTTCATTCAGTATCAGATGGATAAGGTCAATGAAAGAGCTGATGAGTGCTGCTGCGTGTGAGAGGAGTGTAAAAGAGATGGCAGCTTCAGACAAGGACAGGGAGGATGGACAAGGGACGAGAGGTTAAGTGGCATTATCAAAGACCATAAAAGGGGAGGACAAGAGCCAGATGACCAGAGCGGATGAGAGCAGAGGAGGCAAAAAGAGGGATGAGAGTCTGAGTGGAACAGTGAGGAAGGCGACTGAGAGGTGGAGAGAAGGTCGCGAGGGCCGTGGTTGCAGAATGCATCCTCTCATTGCCTGCTTTAATGTAAGAGCTCAGCCACTTAGGGATCCAGGAGAGGGGAGGAAGCTGTTAACGCTAAAGAGATGCAACAGCAGAGCTTCGACCTAATGCACGCGTTCACCATGTTGGCTTCATAAAGCAGCACTAAACCACAACAGGCTGTGGCTTTTCTAATCCTTTTTATGCCAAAGAAAAGAGAACAACCTGGCGTGTCCAGACTACCTCCCCGGGATGTGGCTGGAGCGTAGCAGCTGTTCTTTGTTTTAAAAATGGGACTACTGCACCAAAAATAGTAGCCCACGCATTGGTATCCAGATTAATTAGAATGGCATCCACCCCGAGCTTTCCTCCTGTTACCGACCCTACTCTGTTTCCTCGTTTTCCTCTCAGAGCGTGATACAGCATTGTGCAACATATACTGTGGGCCTGTGTCACTAAATGACTCGCTTAACGGGAGCAAACCACAAACCAGCCTTTGCGGTTTCTTCATGTTGTGCAGCTTAAACTACGCCTCCAGCTAGACAGTGTCTCCCTGTGCTGGTTCAGTCGGGCTTGATGCATGAATCTGTAGCAGAAAACACCAAATTCTTTAAGATTAAGGCTTTTTTTGCTGCACATTAAAGGTTAAGTAAAGTATGAAGCATCCCAGATTTGGTAGTTGCAGTTCAGAAGAAAAACGAACACAAGAGAAGATGTTTTGGCAGAAAAACTAAGACCATATGATTCAAAGGCTTTCATGTGTTTTGGACACAAATCATCTCTGTCATCTACAAATAGATGACCAAACTAATTAAGTTAAGCATAACTGTGACAGTTTGACAAGTAAACTTATAATTGTGTGGTTAATTCAGCGGGAAGTGCTCCAAATCTAACAAAACAAACCTCTAAAAATGTAAGTTATGCTGGATTACATCTAGCTTTGATCACAAGTCAGAAAGGGGAACCATTTCATCTCTAACTAACAAACTACGGAGGAACCCTTTAAAGGGGGACTAGGCCGTTATAGCATGCTTTAGCACCCCCCTAGTTTCTGTTTGGAGAACCAACAGAAAAACGTACCTCCTCGCTGTGCGTTTGTCTTTTTAACACCTTCATCTAACAGCTGAAATGTCTCCCCAGCCTTCATTAGTGTCTACAGGAGCACTTAATCACAAAATCAAACAAATCAGCGGTGTTCATCATCTAAAATACTAGAGTGTCCATCAGCATGATTCCCCTCATTAGTCAACAACTTGCTCATTTATCCTCTGCCATCAAGTCATACTAGGAATTTGGGTGTTTTTGACCAATCAGTGTCTGTTGAAGGTCACTCAAAAACGTTGGTCTGAAACTGTTTTTATCATTTAAGAAACATCTCTAAACTGTGAAGGTTGGTGTCAAAACCTGAACTTGAAAGGGTTCTCCATGCCTTCATCTTTGATGACTGTAACACACTCTTCACATGTTCTAACTAAAAGCCCTTGACCACCTTCAGGTGGTCCAGAACTCTGCAGCGAGGCTCCTAACTGGAGCAAACAGAAGAGCTCACATCACTCCTGTTCTGTTGTCTCTGCACTGGTTACCCATTAACTTTAGAGTTCATTTTAGAGTCCTGACTAGAACTTTCAGGGCTCTACATGGTCAAGCTCCCCCCTATATTACTGACCTGTTAAAGCCTTATGCTCCAACCCGAGCCCTCAGGTCCACACACCAGAACCTTCTAGAAGTTCCAGAGACCAGATATAAAAGTGGAGGTGATCGTTCCTTCCAGACTGTCGCACCCCGACTCTGGAATGATTTTCCTTTATCCGTACGCAGCGTTGACGGTCTGGACACTTTTAAAGATCAGCTGAAGATCCATTTATTTAAAGCTGCTTTTATCTAAATCTTTTATTTTCTTATTTTCTAACTCGAATTTGAAATCAGTTACCAATTATGACCATTTTTCTGATTTAAATTTATCATTATGATTTTATGATTTTGTTTTAGTTTGGATCTATGTGAAGCACTTTGCGATCTGCTGTCTGTGATGAGTGCTTTATAAATGAAATTGCCTTTAATTACTGAAAACATACAGGAAACGTGCTGGAACCAGACTGCAGCGCCAGGTATGTCAGCCCAACAGAGCAGCAAGCCAGTCTTTAGTTGGCCTTCATTAACCCTGTAAAGGGTCATTTTAGCACATACTGGCTCAAAAAAATATACATATATATACACATATACATATATAGAGAGCTCTTAAAGCACTCAGTTTCCCAAACCCTACACATGTATTCATCAGCCTTTGAGTTATGCTTTATGTTGCAGCACCTTCTGCACTGCAACTTCTCAGCCTGTCTTTTTATCCCATTCTTACATTTAATTTGATTCGTGTATTTTGAAATTTGAATAATCTGCTGTTTTATGTTGTTGTGTTGACTTTAATGTTTTATTTTCTCGCACCTGGAAAGCACATTGAATTGCTTCTGTGTAGGAAACGGACTAAATGAAGCAAACACGTAGCTACACATCAGACCACAGATTCTGAAAACCCGGGAGAGGAGACAGTTGTGCTGTTATTGATGGCCGCTGTCCTGAGGGTTGTAGTTGTAGGATCACATGCAATTTTATGGAGTTAGAAGTAGAAGAAAAATGAGTGGCATGTAGGATGGGAACAGAGGTTTCAGAATCTGTTTTCATTTGAAATAAACCCAGCAAACACGCTTTTCTAGGCGATCCGCATTAAGGGTTCTGTACGTTTTCTTTTGCAAACTGTCTTTTATTTGGTGTCCTGAATTAACCCTTGGGTGGGATGGCAATCCGTTCACTATCCATGTATCCACCATATGAACAGACGGCAGGTTGTTTTAGAGAGAATAAATAAGAAACTAAATGTTTTCTTAGCTTGATCCTTTTGGACTCAGGCTGCTGAGATAGCTACACATTAGCCTGACCTGACAAAACAATCTCAAGTCTCGGCAACATTCGACTCGCTGAGAACATCGGACTGTCCACCAGGCCATGCACACGTTCGTCTTTTCATTCCATGATAGTACCACACTCTGCACGTTGCCATGGCAACGCTGACAAAGAGTTGTTAATTATGTTGACATTCACAAGGACCGGGGGGGTAACTGTTAGCGTAAACACACAGTGGAGACGAAGGGTTAGCTGTACGTAAGGTGTGCTCAGTGTGTGTGTGTGTGCGTGTGTGTGTGTGTGTGTGTGTGTTTACAACAGTATCAGTCAAACGTTATGAGACGCTGACTCAAGGGCTTTAAAAGGAGCAGTTCCAGTTAAATGTGGCCGATTACATCAAAGCGGGCACCGTTTTAAAATAGCCTTAAAAATGTCCTGCTCCACATATATGCTGGGCTGAAAACTGGATTAAAGTCAGATTATGACTAAGATTAGTAAAATATTAACGAGAATTTAAAGTTAAAGGTAGCATCACACTGCTACTTTAACCCGGAGACAAGGTTGTTGTGTCCTCCTTTAGTCATACTTTGATTTTAAGAGCCACAGAGTGAGGGTGGGTGACTCGAAATATTAGACACCTAGCCACAAAACATGCATGAATATAGATGAAATGACTTCTTAGAACGTCTCTTCACAAGGGCAAAGCACTCGTGTTCCAAGTGAAAAGTGCTTCTTAGAAAGTTTGCCTCCGTGGTACGGAGGAAGGAACAGTGGGAAGCAAGATGAGAGGCACTTGATAGCACGCTCTTGACACGTCTCAGCTTGAAAACCTGAACCTGCAGCTCAGAAAAGTCTCAAAGCCCTTTGCTTTGTGTGTGCGTGTGAGCGAGCCGGGGCGATAGCATTCATTGATTAGACGTAGTAAAATCAAAGTGAGCTTTGGGATGGTGATCGATGGAACCTTCCACCTTTATTCTTCTACATATATCTCATGTAAAGAAAAAAACGGAGGATTATTTAGGAAAAATTGGATTTCTGGCCAGAGGGATGCAGGAAAACGACTTTGCACTATGTGAGCATATAGCATGTGTCTACAACACTCAGTTTGATTTAAGAGAAACACACAGCGATGCAAATCCACATAACAGGAACTAAACAAATGCACGCCGACATGCAGAGGAGGATCAACAGAATTAAGCTGCACACACACACACACACACACCTTTCACTGCAACTCTGACACAAACAACACATCGATGTGGTCATGCACGGAGAAAAGCAAGGAAAACCTGAAAGATTTGCTGAGGTGCACAAATGCATACACACACACACACACACACACACAGCAGGTTCTGACAGGATGGCGCCCACACAGCCAAAACACAGACATGCAGATAGGCAAGCTGCAAAAAGAGAGAGAGTGGGGGAGGGAAGGGAGGCAGGAAGAAAGAGAAGAGGAGAAGAAAAGGGAGCGCATGTGACAAGAAGATGGAGCAGACGGGGACAATGAAGGAGAAACGATGAGGTGGGGGGGGGTGTTAAAAGTAAAAGAGTGGCATAAAAGAGACGATGTGTGAGACGACGGATGGAATGATGAAAGGGATTTCCTCTGAAACCACGAATCAAACGCTGGCTCACACACAGGTCTGGCTCTGCTGTACACGTTAAAAGTTTTACTGCACGTCAACAAGCACACCACTCAAACACCAACGCACTCCGTAATCAGTCACACGTTCCCCCCCACACACGCATGTGACCTCCGACCTGCGCTGCCTTACGTTTATTCTGTCCCGCCATCTGGACCCATTTCTCAAAAAAGATTCTGATCTGACAAACTGAGAAATGTAAAACTACTTCACTGTCATGAACAATTACGGCGAGAATGTGTGACTCACGATGACGGGACCAGAATGAACAAACCTGCATATCACTTTTCCCGCTCTGCAGCCAGACTGCTGCTCCATTCCTCACGGAAAATAACTCCGTAATTTACACCCCGGGTGTTTAGATGGGCAATTTATACCGCCCCGCTTCCAGCCCGGAATCACCTCTGTGAGATGGGCTTTGAGCTTTATGAGGGGAGGAACTATGTTGAGCTCATCGACAGCTGTGTGTTAGATGTGTATGTACTGTATGAGTTTATGTTGTGGAATTAGCGATACGGGGGCGGCTTTCTGCTGCTTCCTTTAAACTCACCATTATTCTTTACTTACATGTTCGGACTGAACTCTAGTTTTTAACCAAATGAAGGATTTAACTAGTGTAATGGACGGGTCGCTTACATCTCACTTATGAACCATAAATGTGAGATTCCATAGAAATATGAAATATCAACCTGATGGATCTTTGACTATTTTAACCAGAAGATCAGAACTTTTTATTGCAGGGATTAAGCGACACTTCGTATTAACTCCGAGGAAAGAGAGAGAGTCAGGTTTATAATAGTTAATACATTTATTTCTACACAATTTAAACAAGACTAACTTAAACACTCTGTGTACTGATGGACTAAGGTGGAGTGAGACGTGATGAATGATCGTGTGTGTGTGTGTGTGTGTGTATTGTTATTCAGAACCAGCGGATCCAGAGAAGCATTTAGTTCTGAGTGGGAGTGAATGTTTCACTCTAAACTTTAGTAGGAGATTTATAACTCACATGAAACGCCATCTGTCCATCTACGTACCCCAGGGGAAGCCTCCGTTAGATCCAGAATGCCGAGGTCCTCGTGGACCCTCTTTGGTACCAAAGCCGGTAGAAAAGCAGCGGTGCCGACCAAACTAGTCTTGGAATGCTTCCAGGTCACGACAGGTTATCACTGGCGTCTCCGAGACCCTGAAGGGGCCGTGAGGTTCAGCTTTTATTCTGAAGGAACCGTTGCGGTCAGGTGTAACTGCAACAGATTTTATCCAGCTTGTCGAGGTTCTTTATGGCTGAGGAGGAAGCCCGGATGGCCGGTCCGAGACTTCTCTAGAACGCTCGAACTAAAGAAAAGGTGGCGTGGGATACTTTTTATAATTGTCATATTTTGGTTTACTGGCGAATCAGAATGTGACATGCAGAAGAGGGTTTATACAAACACCACAGAAATCCCCGCCTATCCAGAAACGAAGGTTCTGATTGGATCAGACAAAAGGAAATGTGTTGTGTGGCTTTAGCATTACGTGTCTTTAGTGTCTAGTGCAAATGTCCAGGATTATAATAACTTGTAAAATACTACTGATCACAGGATTATAATATCAAGTAATAACATTGTTATTACACAGATTTATTGAATATTGGGCTCACATTATTATTGGTAATAACAGAGTTGTTGATTATGTGTTTATCAGAAGAGTTCTTCGTCTTGAGCTGTAACAGAGGTGAAGCAGTTCAGATGAGCAGAGCATGAAAGACCTTGGCCACTATCTCATGTAGATTAGCCCGTCAGAGACTTTATGTCTCTGCTCGAGCAGACGCAGCAGATCATGACCTTTAGGTCAAAAACAGGACGTTCATGATGCTACACTAGCCTGGTGAGGCCCTGCTATTTATGCAGATACAGTCAGGTCCATAAATATTGGGACATCGACACAATGGTAAAATTTTTAGCTCTTTACACCACAATGAGACATTAAATGAAACGAACAAGATGTGCTTTAACTGCAGACTGTCGACTTTTATTTGAGGGTATAGGAATTACAAGAGTTTGCATATGTGCCTCCCACTTGTTAAGGGACCAAAAGTAATGGGACAATCTCAGCTGTTCCATGGCCAGGTGTGTGTTATTCCCTCATTATCCCAATTACAATGAGCAGATAAAAGGTCCAGAGTTCATTACAAGTGTGCCATTTGCATTTGGGATCTGTTGCTGTCAACTGTCAAGGTGAGATCCAAAGAGCTGTCACTGTCAGTGAAGCATCCATCATTAGGCTGAAAAAACAAAAGAAACCTATCAGTGAGACAGCAGAAACATTAGGCGTGGCCAAAACAAACCCTTTATGGTAAGCGCATGTCTTTGTTTCACCGGACCATCTTCTGGGACATTTCAGAGACCAACCAAATATCCAATAATGTAGGGCATGTTTCCTGGAATGGCCCAGTAGAGTCGCTGGG
>SSNQ01034457.1:317343-329588 GCA_006942095.1 Nothobranchius kuhntae | reverse complement strand
CAGCGGAGTCAAGCAGAGACGAGACGGTGATGAGGAAGTAGGAGGTAAGTCTTCAGTTTTAAGCATATTTTTTGTGTCAGTGGTAAGTTGAACGGTAAAATAAGCAATGACAAAAGTATGTTTCCCCTCAACATGCTTCCTAAGTTTATTGTGTGCCTCGTGGCCTCGTATTGAAAAGTTAACCTGAAAAAATAAAATAAATACTGCCGCAGCATTAATCTCTATGCAGAGTTCACGCTGCTTCCCCTTTAGTCATGCAGGGCAGTAAGTAAGTAACATTGGCCTTATTCTGGTAGACATTCTGGAATATTCTCAGACAATTTCCTCCGCTCTTTTTCAGCAGTCTTTTCAAATTCACGCGGTTCGGTTCACCCGCGGCTCGCGAAAAAAATAGTGCAGACGCCGAAACTCGCTGCACGGTGCGGGCGGAGCGTGCAGCGCTGCGGCGGCCCATGTGGCCTATAGAATAGGATAACAAGGGCGACGAATGAAGGAGTCCCCGTTTAGCGGCGCTTCGGCGGCACACGACCGTTCTCGCAGCTGAGGACGGGCGAGGGGGGGTTGGCAACAAAGCAATGAAACGCGGTGCAGGGAGCCCCCCCTCCTCTCCCTAGCTGGGAGAGGAGGGGGGGGGGGCGGTAATACGAGAAAATAAACATCCCTCTGCAATAGAATAAATCTATTGTATTTTTCAGCCTTATATTTTACATAAGGCTTATACATTGCCACATACTAATCTAGCGTATCTTATTTTTATTTTCCTAATACTGTCGGCTTTGGAAAGGATCGAAACACAAAAGTGTAAAACTCAAAAGTATTTTAATGCCAAAAATCAGGTAGCTAGGACGCTGAAACCAGCAGAGTATGACCGAAACTGAACCGTATGCACTGAGGAGTGAGAGATGGCAGAGGACTAGTTATGAGGAGGAGCTGTGAGTGGGAGCAGAGGACAGCAGGGGAACATGGGAGGAACTATAAATGAAAATAATTTTAAAGAAGAAAGAATCCTAAAAGGGAAAGAAGAATAACTAGAAAAAAACCTGACAACAAACAGAAGACGAATACTAAATGAGAAAACCTGAACAGCTGGGGAACCAAACAAAAACAGAGCCATTGGTTTTGAGCCACAATGCCTGATATCATTTATTTACATGAGAATTTTTAAACTTTTAAGTATAAAAATGCCACATTTAATGTATTTTACTTTGTCTTAGTATCAACAGATATATAACTGTACTTCTATGCTGATTATTTTATTACAGATGGAAAAAGAGGGTCGTAGTAAGGTGTGGGACTACTTCATTAAAGATCCATCTGGTGATGTCATCTGCAGCATCTGCTTATCTTCAGTAGTAGTTTGTGTGTTCGGTTGTTTTTGAGATTGCAAAATAAATCTTATTTGCATTACTTGGAAACCCTAGTGAGTTATTGAGACAGTTCTTTGGTGTGTAAGAGAGAAATAAGTTTGCATCAAAAAGGCAGAGGATGAAGGGTTTAATCTTAAGAACATTTGTATTTATTTTTTTGTGAGGGAGATTTATCGGCCATTATATCGGCTATCGGCCTTTGTTAAAAGTTTTATATCGGTATCGGCCCCAAAAAAAGCATATCGGTCGGGCCCTAGTGTGTATATATATATATATATATATATATATATATATATATATATATATATATATATATATATATATATATATATATATATATATATATATATATATATATATATATATATATACATATATATAGGATCCTTCCTATATTTAAGACTTTAATAAAAACACTACCAGTGGCTCAGGCTAGCATTAGCAGTATTTGGGGCTAACAATAGCAATAGCACAGGCTAGTGTGAACAGTGGGTCAGGCTACAATTTGCAGTAGCTTGGGCTAGCAATAGATCAGGCTACAGTTAACAGTGTAGACTGGGCTAGCAATAGATCAGGCTACAGTTAACAGTGTAGACTGGGCTAGCAATAGCAGGAGCTCAGGCTAGCCTTGTTCTGAGGTTAGCATCACTGTGATCAACATGTGTATATTGCAGGTGTTGAAGTCAGTTGGAACATGCTAATTTAAGGTGGTAGGTCTATGTTTATGAATTGTTTAAGCAGCTTTCTCAAAGCGAACCATCTTCTTTTTTCTTATTTAACACAATAAAGTAATTAGATGTTTCTTTACCTTCGGCTGACGTTTCTTCCCGAACTTCCCCCTTTGTCAGAGCCATGTGTTCATCAGAGAGTGGCTCTGACGTTCCAGACGAAACGTGTCAGCCGAAGGTAAAGAATCATCTAATTACGTTATTGTGGTAAACAAGAAAAAAGAAGAAAATTATGAAACAACACACAGAACGAATGTACAGAAGAGTTTCAAAGTGAATAGTTTCTCTTTGGTCATTATAAAAGCACTAATTTGCATATGAAACAGGTTTGAGACAAACCAGGCTGTTGGTGCGGCACATCAGACACCCCAAGCTGCCTATGTGGTTTTAAATTCTAGCACCACCTTACATTTAAGATACACATATCTTTGACGTTAAAAAATATAATAAAGACCTGCTGTAGTTGGGGTGTGAAGGTCACAGCAGTGGTCTGTTCGAGTAAATCCTCTTGCACACCGGTGGAATAAAGTGTAATAAGCACACTTACACAATTGTGCATGTGTGTCAGCGAATGTTAGCTTTTCACACCAGCTCCCCTCCACTCCCATCACCTCCCTCCATTTCTCTCTCAGCACCTCCTTTGGGATGGCACTAACAGCTAAACCTAAGAAGCAAAGATGAAGTTAAAACAACTTGGGACAGAACAGCAAAGGACGACCGGCTGATGGGAAGGGGAAATGGCTTTTTAACTTTAAATGTGCAGCACATACCGAACTTTTCTTGCTATTTCTGCAGAATATGAAGCAACATGAATGTTTTATTGTAGTTTGCATGAATGCACAGCCTAAAACCTCAAACTTTCTTTCCAGGAAACCAAGAAAGCATTACATCTCAATGGAAGCATAGTTCCTCTAGTCAGGTAATCAGTCAACACCAGACAGTTTTCCAACGTCACCAGTCAGCTGGTGGGCATCTCGGAGCTCCATCCATGACTCATTAAACAGCAGAGTGGACCTTGTGAGGACAATGAAGGCTGTTATGTTTTTTCTGTGGAACAAGGAGCGACGATACCTGTGATGGACAGATAGAAACACGCCAACTGAAGCAAATGAAAAAGCATTTCATGAAGAGAACTGTGTCGTCAGATGGCTTTGTGATGACGACGCTGGAACAGAAGGTGTTCCAGAGTCCCTCTGCTGCATGTTTTTCATGCATCCCCTCCATAAGATTGTGTTGCTTTTGCATGGGTGAACGTATCCATCAAGGGGCGTGATATTCATTTAGGCAACAGATTGGTCAGAGTACCATTTGTGGGTTTGTGACAGGACAACGTGTGGGTGAGTTATAGGGAGAACCTCTGCGACGGGGTGTGTGGCTTCGCCGGCCTCCCAAGGGCTAGAGGTACCAGATGCACTGAGCTTCATCATCAGGGCTAAAAATATACTTGTGCACACATGCATGCAGACAATCCTGCACACACACACACACACACACACACACACATACTAACACAACACTAAAACACAGGAGACATCAACTGCGTGCCTCACTGATTAGCTCCCCCTCTTTTCTCCCATGGTTGGGGCGTTTTAAATAGTTTTATGGCTCTCGCTGCTGTCTCCCATTTTTCTTTTCCCCTATCTGATCCCGTCCCTCACTGACTGTCTCTGGCTTCATCTTCGTTTTGCGTAGGGATAGCTCGCTCGGTGTTTGCGTTCACATATCGGTCCCTCTCAGGACTTGCTTCACAATCTCCATCCTACATCTCGCTGTGTTTATTAGTCGGGGTTCTCTGCAGCCTTCTCTGCTCCGTGTTCATCTAAAGTGCCGCCACTTTGGTCTCCTTTTTGTAAAATACAACTTCAGCCAAATTATTTATTTATAAATCAGGAAGAGAAATAAGGAGTTTTCATTTCTTTTTTGGGTTATTTCTCCTAACTGTTGAGTAGAAAGTTACATTTGTTCATTACCACGACTAAACTGTTCTTCTTTAAATGTTGATGGAGATGCTCAAGCGCATCACTAGAACATGATAATTGTTTCATACGCCTCAAAACGGCTGAAGCAGTCTATATCAAACAGAATCAGGCATTTATTTAACACAAACAGTGCCTGTAGACGTGAACCTGCCTCATTTATAAGAATAGTCGCACTGCTACGCTGGGATGAGCGCCAGAGCTACCAAACCAACACTAAAGCACATCTGGTGCCAGGAGTGATAATATCACTGTCAGTGGCGCTGCGTGCACGGGATTACAACAGGAAGTAAAAAGTAAGCTTTGTCTGGACACCAAGCAACACAGAAACCTGATGGTACTGAGTTTCCAACGATTTCACTCAGCAGAAAGGAACAAACGACAGGCGGAGAGGCTAAACTTTACACATCGACTGATCATGAACCAAAATTTGAAATGCAACATTAAAACAGTTTATTTTCCTGTTTTATTCTTACCTTTTGTCTCTATCAGGCAGGTGTGCTACTGATGTATGACAATCTCGTAGATATTACAAACATTTGTATGTTTTCTAAGTAATGTCACTCCAGATATTGCATGGACCATTACAGGTTTGGGGTCCAGTGGTCAGGAACCCCTGTCCTACGTCTGCAACACATCCTTCGGCGGAAAAAGTCATTTCTTAAAAAATGGAAACGTGAGAATATTTTGAGCTCTGATCAACGAGGACAATCCCTTCAGCCGACAGATTTAACTACGTTGTTTTTCCACACTCCGGCGTGGGTACCAGAGACTCGGTGGTGCCCAGTGCAACAGTAATTAGGGATTTAAAATCTAATTTTCCTTTTTTACATCAAGCCACGTCTTCTGACTTCAAGCCTCTCGCCTGCCTCCTCTTCTACCTCGCTGCTCTCTCCAGTTCTGACCCACGCTTCCACCTGACCAAGCCCAGGGCATCTTTCTGGATGTTTGGTAACAAATACCTGAACTGTTCAATAATAAACTTCTTACTGTGTTCGGTTGTCCTTCCGGGTGCTCCATCCATGGTCATTAAAGAAACAGATAAACAAATGGAACAAGATAGAAAAAAATATTGGTTGTTAATTCAATTCAATTCAAAAATACTTTATTAATCCCAGAGAGACATTGATATCGGCCCAGTTTCATTTATCGGATGGATATTGATGCCGATATATTGTGCATCTCTGATTTAGGGTCTGAAGTCTGTGTATGTATTTAATCATCATTATTTAAGGTTGAAGAGGCAGTCAGATGGGGAAAGACCGGGTCATCATGCACTGATGTACAGCGAAAGTGGAAAGCAGCCCCAATCTTCTAGTCTGAGGTGCACGTTCCAAACATCGCTCTTCTAGCCACAAACTAAACTTCCTCCGGTCGTTGGTTCGACCTCAAACAGCTCATCATGTTCCCGAGCCGCCTTCAGGAGGTCTTCAAACCTCTTGCTCCCATGGTGACATTTGGACCAAGCGACAGGGATGTGTGTGTGTGTGTGTGTGTGCGTGCGTGCGTGCGTGCGTGCGTGTGCGTGCGTGCGTGCGTGCGTGCGTGCGTGCGTGCGTGCGTGCGCGCGTGTGTGCGTGCGTGCGTGCGTGTGTGTGTGTGTGTGTGTGCGTGCGTGTGTGCGTGCGTGCGTGCGTGCGTGCATGTGTGTGTGTGTGTGTTTGCATCTGCTTGGGATGGGATTGAGGGTGGGAGGAGGGAGATACAGAGGGGAACTCTTATGTGAAACTGTGTGTGTGCGGGGGGGGGGAGACTGCTGCCTGGTTGTTTTTAATATTGGAAAGCGCTTTGAGCTGCATTTGTATGAAAAGTGCTTCATAAATAAATTTGGTTTGATTTGATTTATGAGAAATGATGAAGGAGGGTGGATAACATAAAGACAAAGATGACATTTAATCAGAGCAGGAGAACAAGAGCAGGTGTAAGGACGCTGCAACAGAACAATGCACAGGCAGACATTATCGTTTAGTTTCTGTCTAAACTGTGAAACTGCCTCCAGCCGGTCCAGTTATAGCTAACAGGATGCTAAAGTTAGACTTTGACATCTGCAACAATTTACTCGCTTTTTGATTCTCACAACTTGTGAAAAGTGTTTTTATGTGGTCGATTTCTAATGTGGTCGTAAAATGAAGCGATGCTAACTGTCCTTTAGCCATGATGTTTAAATGTGAGTGTGCTAGCTAGCCAGCTTTTAGTTAAGCTAAGCTGTATAATAAACTATCTGAGTTAGCACCAGTAATGCTGAAGGTTAGCTGGAGTGCTAATGTTTGTGTATGTGCACGTGTGTGCACGTATGCATGCTGATGAAGACATAAAGCCCCACGAGGCAATGGAACAGAACAAGTGTCTGCCACATATCACTAGCAAACTGCTACACACACACACACACACACACACACAAGCAGCAGCATTGGGGAAAACTCAAGTTCTGAACGTGCAGTTTGACTCTGGAGATTTTGTCTTTGCAGGTGTGTGCACGTATGCATGCTGTCTTTGCAGGTGTGTGCACGTATGCATGCGGTCTTTGCAGATGTGTGCACGTATGCATGCTGTCTTTGCAGGTGTGTGCACGTATGCATGCTGTCTTTGCAGGTGTGTGCACGTATGCATGCTGTCTTTGCAGGTGTGTGCACGTATGCATGCTGTCTTTGCAGGTGTGTGCACGTATGCATGCTGTCTTTGCAGGTGTGTGTTCAAATTCCTGTTTTGCTTTTTCTCTAAAAAGTTCAGAAGTGAGTCACTCGTGTTATAAAACAGCTTTAAATATTTAGTTAAACATGGACGTAAATCCGATGAGAAACTGATCTGAAATAAAGGAAGTTTTATTAAATACGTCTCAGGCAGTTTGTTCTAAGATTTTGTAAAAGAAAAAGAATTAAAAATGACAATTTCAAATATGTTATTCTTACTCATTTTTTTAAGTTTAAAATGAACTGACAGTATTTATAATATTATAAACAAACCATTTATTCAGCTGTTCCTTTGGTGTCGATGTCCGTCTTTTCAGCTGAAGGGAAGAAAGTATTTCCTTCAAAATTTCATTTATTAAAATTTGTATTTAGTTTTTTTTAAAGTGTATTTTGTAAAATGTCCGACAGGACAGGGAGATAACCCAGAATAATCCTGAAATGTGTGAGATTATGCGAGACATAAATCTCCTGATAATCTTTGCATTTCACAGCCAGTCACACACACACAATTTAGGAAGTAAACCAAAAAAAAGAGAAAACACGATGGAGCAGCTGTCGCCAGCTTTCCTTACAGACTCCTTAAAGCAGTTTATGGATAGAATAATTTTTAGTTTACATTTATTTTAATAAAAGATCTGGTGATCCTAAGTGTGAAAAGGGCTGAAGTCTAAAACACGACGGCGCTTTGACGCACTGAGAGTCGAAGGTCACCATCGCCCAGGTTCACTCTGGGTTTTGATTCTAATTTAAGTGACAGTGTGTATTTTCCCTGGCGACAGGATTTGTGTGCCTAAATCACTGCAAGTATGCAGTATTTTTGTGTTGGACTAAGACCTCACCAACGAATGCCCATTAGGGTCAAAAATCCCCGTGAGCACAGCCTCCAGCTAAACGAGAAGCACATCAGACTCCCTTTCGTCGACCAGAGAAGAGAAAAATATGCAAAAGAACATTCATGAATGGTGAAAGATTTGTAACTGCTTGTTGCAAGTCAGTAAATGCTTTTTTCCCTTGCGGGCTCCCATAGAAGGACACATTGCATCTAATATGGCGCTGCCCACAGACGTAGACCCGCTCCCATGTTGTCCCATGAAGCCGCCAATATTTTTCAACACCTGGGAAACATTTAAGTCAACAAAATTTGGATGGATATTTTCAGAGACTAGCAGTAAAAACTACACAGTGTCTCTTTAAAAACATCTAAATGCTTTTTATGTTTTGAACTTTTGATATTTTTTCCTATTTTTTCCCAAAATGAGAGACTGCCTTTCTACTTTAGCTGCTGACCACCGGGCAGCCTGTGAGCTTTGTTCATCCGTGATTTGCTGAAACACTCAGAGACTCAAGCGGCACCTGGGTCATGTCATGCATGACAACTTCAATTTTCTTTTAAAACTGCACAAAATTTGAAACAAGGACAAAAAACCCCAAAACAACTGCAGCTTTGCACTGTTTCAACTTTTCTTTCCTGCAGAAAGCTACTAGAGGAGTGCATGGTCATTTCAAATAAATTAAATTCATAAAGCTGCAGCTATTTGAGTTCTGATGGGTAAAATTATAATCAACTGAACATTAACTACATGTTTTTTTTTACTTTATTCGTCAAATGATTCCAAAAACCACAGCAGGAATTCATGTGAGTGACCTGAAACAATATTAAAACACAAAAAAGTGATTTTTAATTATTTTAAACAAACTAAAGCGATTTGGTCTTGATGATCAGGAGTTTGTTGGGGCTGCACGGTGGAGCAGTGGGTATCCTTGAGAGCTTGCTGCTGAGGGTTTTAGGTTGAGCTATATACGTTTTCTTTGGGTTTTATTTTGGAGACGGTCCTTCATGGTCCTAAAAACATGGATGTCAGTCTAACAGGTGAGTCTAAAATGACCTAAGACGTGTGTCCCTGCTGGACATCTGAGACTTTCATCGAGTTATTTAATGATGATTGATTTATTGATGATTTTCTACATTTGCCTGCAAACCTGATAAAACAAAATTGTGACACTTTGCTACTGGATGCACAAGATCATGAATAAACAATGATTATTATTAATAAGTCATTCTGAACTGTTAAACAACTTAATAATGATTAAACTGGAGTATTTGTCACTTTAAACCAGAAATCTTTCACATCTTTGTCACAACGACCATCAGGACGCTGACTCCATGTGTTAGAGTGTGAGTGTTGGTGTGTGTTAGTGAGTGTTGGTGTGTGTTAGTGAGTGTTGGTGTGTGTTAATGAGTGTCGGTGTGTGTTAAAGAGTGTTGGTGTGTGTTAATGAGTGTTGGTGTGTGTTAGTGTGTTGGTGTATGTTAGTGAGTGTTGGTGTGTGTTAATGAGTGTTGGTGTGTGTTAGTGTGTTGGTGTATGTTAGTGTGTGTTGGTGTGTGTTAGTGTGTTGGTGTGTGTTAGTGAGTGTTGGTGTGTGTTAATGAGTGTTGGTGTGTGTTAGTGAGTGTTGGTGTGTGTTAATGAGTGTTGGTGTATGTTAGTGAGTGTTGGTGTGTGTTAAAGAGTGTCGGTGTGTGTTAATGAGTGTTGGTGTGTGTTAGTGAGTGTTGGTGTGTTAGTGAGTGTTGGTGTGTGTTACAGTTTTAGTCCATTGCTTGAACACACTTTGCAAAACTTGGCTCATGGAGCCAAAACTCCACACACAAGGAAGTACGGAAGAACACTGGGAAATAAACCATTCACATCTATGCCAGATACAAACTCTGCCATCAAAACTGAACAATCCTTTGTCAAAACCTCACTTTGATGACAAAATGATGCCCATTTCCACATGTCAATACACTCTCATATCTGCGGCAACACACTAGTCTACTTTAAATAAAACACTGCAGTCTTTCACTCGTACTGTATTTATTCAGTTACAATTCCAGATGTTTCTCATAATTCCAAAAATAAAATACTGAAATCAACATTACTGCAATTACATTACAGTAGTGAAATTCATATGACAGGAAATTCAGTTACTGTAAAGCAAAAATAAAACAAACTGAATTTCACACAAAATAAGTTACATGTATGGATCCTGCCGTCTGTCGGGGTCGGGCCACAGGACCTCGTCCACATCGCAAGCAATATCTTCTCCGGCTAAACATCGGGGAAAAAATCCCCTTGTGTGTCTAATCCATCCCTGAATTGACCTGATTTCAATATCTCCGCAGGCTTGTTCCATTGCTTGTGAAAGTGGCATTCGGGCGTGGGGTTGGCGGTCATATACACGCCATCTCCATGCTGAAAAGAACTCCTCTATAGGATTCAAAAATGGGGAGTAAGGGGGCAAGTACACCGCTTCAAATCCTTCATGATGAGTAAACCAGTCTTGGACCAGAGCAGCCCGGTGGAAACTAACATTATCCCACACAACAACAAACCTGGGCTGCTCTGGTCTATTCTGTATGGCGATGTCATGTAGACCATCAAGAAATGTGAGTATTTCCTGGGAATGGTAGGGCCCCAATTTGGCATGACGGTGCAGTAGCCCTTGAAGGCTAATGGCAGCACACAATGTAATATTTCCTCCACGTTGCCCAGAGACGTGCACAATTGCCCTTCGGCCAATAAGATTACGCCCCCGTCGTCTGTTTTTTGTCAGATTGAATCCAGCCTCATCGATGTAAATACACTCATGAGGCTGAGCAGCTCCATCCATGGCGAGCATTCTCTGCAAGAAAAAGTACATATTACTGTACTGTACAGTACTGTATGGATGGCATTACTCAAAGTACACAACTACACTGATACAGAATTGAACCACCTCATCACACAGGGGCCGGTTTAGCCTTCTGAATATACAGTGTCAATGTGGTACTGATCCAATGGTACAGACTCAGCTATTTGACTGCTCCTCTTTTGTATTGTAAATGTAGAGGACTGAAACACTTACCTGTACGTATTCACGTCGAAGTTCCTTCACTCTGGCATTGTTCCTTTGAAATGGAACCCTGTACAGTTGTTTCATTGTAATATGGTGCTTTGTCAAGGTGCGTCTAATGGTGGTAATGCATACTGTACTTATATTGCCAAAACTCTGTCTATCTGCAATTATGTGACTCTGTAGCTGGTGGAGACGGATCGCATTATTTGCCGTGACCATGTCCACTAATGCAAGTTCTTGTTGTTCAGTAAATAGGCGTTGACGTCCACCGCCAGTAGGTCTTCTGATCATTCTGTAGAAAACAATGCAACCAGTATTTGGAATCGTTTTGTTCTATTTTTCAGTACTATACAAACTGTATTTTACTGTATTTACTGTACTTGTATTACAGTACTGTAAAACATCTCAAGACATGATTACATGTGTCACAACACAAGGAGCCACCCTTCAGTACAGTACTAGTGTAACAGTACATGTACGTTACATATACATGTGAGATGAGACAGTACTGTAAATACTCAAGCTACATTACTGCAGTAGAGGAATTGAAGACATACCTGTTTTCCTGTCTGAATGTCCTTATGATGGATGCGACCGTGAAACGGCTAAGATTGGGGTGGACTCTGTCCAGCTTCCCTCATGGTCAGACCATGGTTTATGACATGGTCCACCACAGTTGCCCTAATGTCATCAGAAATTATGGTCCTTGCACGGCCTCTTCGTCCATGTCCTCCTCTTGCTCTGCCTCTAGCTCCTCCCCCTCCCTCCCCCCTCCATGCTGGCAAGTTCTCCAAAATGGCTTAGCTAAGGCCTTTTTGTAGCTGAGTGATTGGTGTTCAGTTTTGTTAGTAATTGTTTTCAGGTGTGTGTCTAATTGTTTTCAATGACAGACTGTGTTTTGTATTTTGAATAGCTGTGTTTTCCCAATGATACTGCGAGATTTACTTTTTGAACAAAGTGTCTTATGTTTGAAATAGTGTGTTGTGAGCAGGAGCAAGTGTGTTGTAGAAAGGAGCTAGTGTTTTGCAGAATTGCAACCAAAGTGCAAAGCAGCACTTTTGTCTAAGGTATGGTTACACTTTGTTTAAGGCAGAGCCACAACAACTTCAAGTTGGGTTCCTTTGGTTTTAGCATCTGTCAATCGTGTTTAAGCAAATGGCTAAAACTGTAATGAGTGTTGGTGTGTGTTAATGAGTGTTGGTGTGTGTTAATGAGTGTTGGTGTGTGTTAGTGAGTGTTGGTGTATGTTAGTGAGTGTTGGTGTGTGTTAATGAGTGTTGGTGTGTGTTAGTGAGTGTTGGTGTGTGTTAATGAGTGTTGGTGTGTGTTAATGAGTGTTGGTGTGTGTTAATGAGTGTTGGTGTGTGTTAATGAGTGTTGGTGTGTGTTAATGAGTGTTGGTGTGTGTTAGTGAGTGTTGGTGTGTGTTAGTGTGTTGGTGTATGTTAGTGAGTGTTGGTGTGTGTTAGTGAGTGTTGGTGTGTGTTAGTGTGTTGGTGTATGTTAGTGAGTGTTGGTGTGTGTTAAAGAGTGTCGGTGTGTGTTAATGAGTGTCGTGTGTGTTAATGAGTGTTGGTGTGTGTTAATGAGTGTTGGTGTGTG
>SSNQ01034457.1:262586-296194 GCA_006942095.1 Nothobranchius kuhntae | reverse complement strand
CATTTGTGGACACACCTATTACTACTCACAAACACATCGTGGTCCTCCAACAAAAGCTGTACCTGCTCTCCCATTGCAAGCAGATGAAGAATTTGACGGCCAAAGCACAGTTTGTGATAGATGACACAACCACGCGCCGCTTCCACCAGTTCAAACGGAAACGTCCCCAAACACGAGCAGATGGCAACGCTCACCGAACATTACAAACAGTACCGATATCTACAGCAGTCAGAGTGTGTGTTGGCGATAGCGAGTGATCCATCAGGCCCCCTGCTGCCATCCAGAGGTCAAACCCATCAACCCCAGAGGCGGCTGCCAGGACAATACACACTTCAGCCCCAGAGAGTCGTGCACGCATCACGACACACCACATGGGTCATTTCAGTACAGGAGACTGCTCTTAGACGGTTTCAGTCCAAGCTCGTGAATTATTGTTCAATTCCTCAGTCTTACTTTACTCTAAACCAGCATCTCACTGGGACAGAGCACTTTTGAGTCTTACTTTACTCTAAACCAGCATCTCACTGGGACAGAGCACTTTTGAGTCTTACTTTACTCTAAACCAGCATCTCACCGGGACAGAGCACTTTTGAGTCTTACTTTACTCTAAACCAGCATCTCACTGGGACCGAGCACTTTTGAGTCTTACTTTACTCTAAACCAGCATCTCACTGGGACAGAGAACTTTTGAGTCTTACTTTACTCTAAACCAGCATCTCACCGGGACCGAGCACTTTTGAGAGTTCAAACGATCTGTGAGACAATAACTGCTGAGTCATTTCACCCCGGAGCCTTTCTCAAACACGTCTCTAAATATTTTCAGTGTTGTCTCAGTGAGAAATTTAAAAACTTTTGGGGGATTTGGAACCAAATAGCAAAATAAACTATGGTGCTATTTGTGTTAACCCTCAAACAAATGGAGACATAATTAAAGTAGATGTTTGACTAGGATTCCTCAAGTTAAACTAGTTCTAAGGTTTTTACACGTAACACGTTTGATGTTATTTACCTAAAATCCCTCTGACATAATGGGATTAAAGCCATTTAATTTTCAGTACATTCCAGAATGAGCCATTTCAGGGTTTGGTCAGTTGGAGCTGGCCGTGCCCACCATCCCCCGCTTAGGCTGCTGTAGGCCGAGAAGATCTGATATCTGGTAGGAAGTTGGAGTAGAGCCGCTGCTCCTCCAGCAGCTCATGAGGTGGTTCTACGCTAATTTCCCATTTGTGACATCGAAAATGAGGACTTTTTGAAATGGCTTGTTCTAAGCATATAATTCCACATGGAAGCACAAAAGGACGTCATGGGTGAGTTTTGCATAGTTCGTCCCCTTTTAGACATTTTGAAACAAAACAAAACGAGAACATTTTCACAACTAAATGCTAATGTTGTGGATGAGGCTGCAGAATTTCACAAAAAACATTTGATTCTGACACTTTCCTCCCTCTTTTTTATTTATCCTCACACAATTACCACAGTTCACTCAACACGTTCAGCATGTTTTAGAGTTTTAGCTTCATGCGGTCGTTGAGGGCAGTCCATCGGCTCAACGTGCAGAAGCGTCATATTTTAAGTAGTTGACTTACTGCAATTCATACAATTCTTTGTAATGTTGGAACTGAACAGAATAATAATGAAGCGAGAATATTTTCCGGATATGGTCTGCATCCCTAAAAGCAATCACCTTGCTGATTTAGCCGTGTGACCTTCGTGACCTCGCAGCAATAGTGTCTACAAACCATCTCAGTGTGATCAGAAAAATTTCCCAACTAGTCGCCCCCACCACGCATGGCCCGGTGGAATACGGGGGGCTGAAACAGAAGAAGCTCTCAAACGAAAACAGCCTTCATGTAAATTTATGCAAAAAGAAAAAAAAAAAGCCCAGAGGTGCAAATGTGGCTCTCCTCTTCCAGCTGTTTACTCTCTTCAGGTTTCAGTTCACTCCTTCTTTGGTCAGTTGTTTTTCAAGCATTAAACTTTATTTTTTATTTTCTTGTTCTCTCACTCCTCCACTTCCTCTAACTCCTTTTTCTCTTCAGCGCCTTTGGGTAAACGTTTGTCAGTGTAACGCGAGTGTCTCGAGTAAAGATATGCAGATTAACACGAACCCTTTGCATAACGAGCTCTTATTTGCCAGTCTAATTACAGCAGCATGCCGAGGCCATCCCCAGAGCTGCCCTCAGGTTTCATTAGCGGCGTTCGTTAAGAGGTTTGTTAACGGGCAGCTAATCGCTTCCTCCCTCTTTAACAGTGGAGCCTGAAATCCTGAAAGGACTCTCGCTGCAGCGGTGCGGGTTTAACGAAGGCGCACCTAGAAAATCTACACTAACTTCCACTTTTGGATTTTACGCGCACACACAGACAAAGTGTTCAGTGGATGACCAAGGCCTGGGTCAATGATGCACTCAAGGTACTCATCGCAGCATCCATTTGTTCACTAACGCTGCAGAATCGTTCATGACTGGATTCTGAGTCCTTGTAACAAGTTTGCTTTGAGACCCAAAAATAAAAGTGCAAAAACCCTTCGGCATTCAAAGAGAAAAGAATTCAGTGCTTTGCAGATTGAAGTAAACATTTATTTTTAAAAATTTGGGAACCAAACTTCCTCTCAAATAATCAGAGAACAAAAAGGTCAGAATTACAGGCTGGATTTCTTTTACCAGAACCTGAACAAGAGATCCGGTGAGACATTTGTAATCCCGGTGGGTCGTCTCTCTCTGTGGGTGTCTACGGCCACCCAGCTGCGTCTCTGAGCTCCAACCTTTCATTTTGCTTTATTTCAGTGGGACGTCAGTCCTTTCGTGTTACTTTCTCAACTACATCCTTCAGAAATACTGCAGCTCACATGTTGCACCATTGTTATGCTATGATATGGAATTAGAGGAGTGGCATTGAACTGGGTAAGAAGTTATGTAAGTGAAAGGGTACAGTATATTAATATTGGACCAAAAAAGTCAAAAAATCTCTACATTGCTTGTGGTGTACCCCAGGGATCAGTACTAGGCCCTAGTTTGTTCAATTTGTACATTAATGATATTTTTGAAGCATCAACATTACTAAAATTTATTTTATTTGCAGATGATACAAATATATTTTATAGCAGTGACAATTATCCAAATCTTATTTAAAAAATAAATGAAGAATTGATTGTTGTTAAAAGATGGATGGACAGCAATAAGTTGTCATCAGATTTAAACAAGACTAAAACAATAAAATTTGGTAATCAAGAAACAAAGTTTGAGTTGCCAGTAAATATAGATGGGTTTCAAATTGAAGTGGTACAAGAAAGCATATTTCTGGGAATCACAATAGACAGTAAACTGTCATGGAAACCTCACATCAGACACACAAAACAAAAAATCTCAAAAAGTCTATCGATAATAAATAAAGCCAAGTCATTTCTTGATTGCAAAACACGTCGTGTATTGTATTGCTCCTTAGTTGTCCCTTATTTTACTTACGGTGCTGAGGTATGGGGGAATAATTACCAATGCTCCTTACAGCCTCTTTATATATTACAAAAAGTAGTGGTCCGTATCATAAATAAGGTTGGAACACACAAAACTTTTTTTACAATCAAATCATTAAAATTACAGGATATCATTAAATATCAAACAGTTCAAATTCTGTTCAAAGCATTTAATAAACTTCTACCAAATAATTTACAAAAGCTATTTATAATTAAAGAGCTGTCACATGGCCTAAGGAGAGATCACATATTTAAATTACCACTGGTGCGAACAACACGTAAAAGCTTTTGTGTGTCTGTGTGGGATAAAAATATGGAATAACTTAGAGACTGATCACAAATAATGTCAAAAATGGACACTAGAGAAGTGTTTAGTGTCCAGTCTGGCCAAGATAACCAGGCAGGCTTGGCGCAGAAGGACCTTGAGAAGGAAACAGTTTGTTGACAACATGTTATCATGTGTTCCAAGCTGCAGAGGGGCCCGGACTCCAGCTGATGGAATGGCAGGATCCGGCAGATTAAAGGCCACAAATGTGGACTCCAGTCTCCATATGACCAGATACTGAAGGGGTCAAACTGTACATGAAAAACTGACCATTTCTGGACATTACAACTGTGTGGGCATCGGACGAGCCCCCGCACCGTGAGAACAAACATCTCAGCTCTAAAGCCGATCTGCATCCGCATACGTCACAAGTCACGTGATCAGGAAGTAGAAAATCCATGTGTTAGGAGATCGTTTTGGGCCGCTGCTGTACAAAAAAGTGAGGCGCGAACCAGAAAAGCTTCTGCCGATCACAATTCAACAACAGGTTATGAAAGAACGGATAACGCTAGAAACGCGCGGATTCTTCCTGATGTAAGAAGTGAGTCTCCACTTTGGTTTCGTTGTTCTGGAGTCGACATCATCCTAGCATGCAACGTTCTGTGACTCTTAAAAAAACAGTAAAAACGGTGAGAATCACTGGCAGCGAAGGGCTTTACCGATCAGGAAACGGCTGGCAGTGATTGAGTTAATCTAACAGCTAAAACATCTCCCAGCCTTCATTAGTGTCTACAGGAGTGCTTCATCAACAAATCAGCTGAGTTCATGATCTAAAACATGCAGGAAACGTGCTGGAAGCAGATTCCGGTACCAGGTGAGTCAGCTCCATTTTTCTAAGTCCCAACAGAGCGGCCCGCCAGTCAGAAATTGCAAGTGGAATATTCTGGCCACAGGGAACGGTAGGGGCTGGGTGGCCTTTCATTAACCCTGTAAAGGGTCATTTCAGCACAGTGGTTCGAGAAAAAATTTTACTAAACTGAAAAAGTTTGCAACGTATCCCTTTAAGTGGGATGTAAAGATATCGGAAGGTCTTTCTTTTATTTTAAAGATTTATTTTCAAAAACCAAATAAGTCATCAAACATGAGGCAACTGAGTGAATAAAAGAGGTTTATTTTGAGCTAAAATCACCAAACATTACAGGAGAACATCACGATAACGGCCATATCACGGCGTTGATGTTAAATAACGTTAAAATTATAATAAAATAAAGATTGTTTTCAATGTACCTCATTTAAAATGAAGCATTAAAAAGCAATAAAAGATAAATATATAAAAAGGCAAAAAAAAACTAAAGCAAGTTTTTATAAAAGCGAACATTTAAGTGAAATTTTAAGCAGCTTTCAAATAAGAAAATCAAAATGATGAAATAGACAATGTCAATGCTCGGAAAGATTCCAGCCACGTGATTGGTCCAGCGTGGAGTGTGGAGCAATTATTGATGTGATTGGCTGCTTGTCTGTTTTTTATATTAAATGTTGAATTGACCCTGTTCTCAAACGAGTATTTAAGAAGGTTGTTTTGAAACGTATATTTCTACCGTGTCATCACCAAGCCCCCTAAAAGTGTTGGAAAACAGGATAAGATCAAAATGTTCACCTTCAGCACGAAGTTCACTGAGCGACCTGATTTGTTATGTTTTAAAAATGATGAGTCACTCCTGAGTGTAACAGGCAGATTAAACACGACGATAGTCTTCTACCCGAAAACAAACAAGGAAACACTCTGATTAGAAAAACCTGTCAGATCTACATCACACTGAAAGTTAGCACTCATGGATTTACCCATCTTGTTGTTCATTTTGCATCCAGGACAGAGACAGCACATCTCAGCTAGTAGAAGTTAACTGTTAGCATTAGCTACTCCACCACACAGCAGAACTCCTCCAGATTAGTGGTATTTGTGGAGATGAAACATCAACGTTGAAAAGTAAATGTGGGTAGTGGAAGAGTCTCGTTGCTGTTAGCCAATCAGAGGAGAGATGTCTGAATATCATGAATTAAGTCGTGTTCAGCTCACCTCTGCTCTGGCCTACTTCTACTTCCTGAAACAGGAGCGCCAGAGCTTTTTCCCCTACAGAAATCATCTCACAAAGCGTTCATTTATTCTAGAGACAACTGTAAATGTGCTGAAAGTAAGTGAACTTGGTCTTTAAGATGGATTATGAATCTGGTTCTGTTATTGAGTCTTGCCACTACAGCCTCTCTGGTTTCTCTCCCTGCCCTCTAAAGCAGGCCTCAGGGACTGATGCCCACAACCCTTACACTGTCTCCCTTTGATGGGCAGAGTGCAGCCGAGTTGAGCATGTTAAACATTATGTAGATGAGCTCCTGATGCCACTTGGAGGTTTGTAAACAGTGGGAATCTCAGCTGTAATGCCAGCCTGGAGCCTGGGAGCAACACTGAATGAAATGCTAAACCTCTTGTCGGTACCCAAGTGTGTTTCCTCTCCAAACACCGATCTCCTCCCATGTCTTCGTTTGCTGACTCTGTTTATGTTGTCTCTTCTCTTTTCTCCGTTGTGCTCTCTCCTTGTGAAACATGTAATTTGTTTGTTTTTCTGTTTGTTTTTTTATTCCTTCATCTCTTTCCAATCTTCTCTCCATCCGACACCCAAAATCTAATTTCTCTCTGCTGCTACGTTTTGGCCTTTTTATTATTATGTTTGCACCTCTCTAGGGCTCGCTCCTTCCAGTTTTATTTTTCCCTCGCCGTTCCCAGACCACGGCCGTGGCCTGGCCTTGTAGCATTTCCTTGTTCTCCCTCTCCGTTTTCCACACCACAGCTTCTCATTAAGAGTTCTCGGCACCTCTGAGCCAAAACTATTTCAGCCCAGGTCCCTGAACTCCTCACTCCCAGGCACAAATAAGCAGCTAATTAAAACACCTGTATATGCAAACATCAAATTAATTAAACCTAAAACATCTGTTTAATCATTTGTTGCAACACCTGTTCAAACACACACCCGCCTCGTATTGTTTCACTTGGTTGAGGCAAAACACAGAAAACCTCTCGTGGCGCAAATGAGCTCCTGAGCTAAAACAGATTTAGCATGGATGAAAGGTTTAGACTAAACACGCACAGACGCACAATTACACAGCGATTACTTTCCATTTACTTTTCTATCTTAGTTTTTTCATATTTACACAACAAACCAAGTCAGAACAATCTGGAATAATCCTCCTCAGCAGTAAAAGATTACGTTTGTGGCCCTTTTAATTAATTTTAGAACAAAATAGAATAGAATAGAATAGAATAGAATAGAATAGAATAGCTTTTATTTGGCATACCACTCCCTTTGGTGCAAAATGTGAAAGAATACAAGAAAATGAATAGTATAGATGTTAAATCAGCAGTAGTATATGCAAATATACAGTAGTATATTTGTACATACTACTGTATATATAATCTCATACAGTACGAGTAGCAGCAGTCGTGATGTGGCAGCATTAGCTGGGTTTCGTACAGGTCATTATTGTAAGCAGGGTGTTTTTAGCATAAGGAGTAAACACCAATACCACATATAGAAGTAATTGCACATGATCAATATTGAAAGAGTAAATGTGTAGTTTGGGTTTACAGGTTCAACTGGTTGTGTGGTTGTTTACTACCATGAAAGCTCTGGGAAAGAAGCTTTCCCTGAATCTATCTGTCCTGGTTTTATGTGACCTGTACTGTCGGCCTGACGGTAGCAGGTCACACAGATGCTACTGGGGTGAGATAGTCCTGCTCTCCTGAGGAAGCCAGAGTTGGCAATGTCCTCCAGGCTGGGCAGAGAGCAGCCGGTGATCTTCTGGGCTGCGCTGATGGCCCTCTGCAGTACTTTCCTGTCTGCAGCTGAGCACCCTGCGTACCATATTTTAGTACGCTAGGATGCTCTCTATGGTGGCTCTGTAGAATGTGACCAGCAGCCTTTCCTCCAGGTCGTTCCTCCTGAGGACGCTCAGGAACTGGAGATGCTGCTGGACCTTTTTTACCACCGCCGTGGTATTTGGAGTCCAGGAGAGATGATCAGAGATCTGCACGCCCAAAAACCTCATGGAGTGTACCCTCTCCACACAGTCCCCGGGAATGTAAAGTGGGGCCGGGTCAGCGCTGCTCTTCCTCAAATCCAAGATGAGTTCGTTGGTTTTTGTTGCATTCAGTCGGAGGTTGTTTACAGAACACCAGATGTTAACCCTAACGCTAAGATGAGTCCAACCACAATCAAGTTTTACTTGAAACAGATATTTTTAACACTCTCTGACTTGTCTGGTCTGAGATTAAAGCTACAATCTGGAGTTTGCCTTCTTTCAGGATTTAGGCACGATTTTTTTAGAAATCCCTAAAAGTGACATTTATTTCCTGTAGTGTGATATTCTGTAATTAATGTAGGCTATGCGTCTTCTTTTTTTTTTTTTGGCTAAGCCCATCCCCGTTCCGTAGAGCCCCATGAATATTGAACTAACCGTCGGTCAGATGTCAATCACTGAGTGTGTTTGGTCCCAACAGAGCATGTCTGTACAAAAGTCCCATTCATTCATCTCACACTGGTGGCAATAGTCTTTTACTTTGAAAAATACCAGACTTTTACACTGAAACCATGCGTGATTTCCTGTCTAGCCTTAAGCTAACTACAGAAATTCACGTCTAAAAAGTGGCTCGTGGCAAACATAGAACCTAATCCTGTCTTTAGCGGCGAAGCACGGCACGGCAAGCTGCTTCTGGGACGCACCTGAAATGTTCCACGCCGCGGCCGGTTTGGATCAAACTCATGGACTTAGTGTTGGGGGGGGACAGGGAGGACATGCCCCGCCCCAGTCCACTGTTTCTAAAGTCAATTCCCATGTTTTTAAATTTACTCATTTGTGAAAATGTATTTTATTTGGTCACAAAGTCGGCGCACGTCTTCAGTTTGAGTCAGTCTGTAAATACCAACTCCACTTTTAGAAAGTAATTTGTTTCACAGCTGTCGAGGTCAAACTAGGGGTCAAAAATGTTAAACTGAACCTCTAAAGTGATGAAATAAAGACATGAAGATGAAAAACACTTTTTTTAACTTCCAGCTCTTATCCAGATGGTAAACTCACATAACTTCAAAAGAGAACACTCGCACGTGTAGTCTACAGTAAACCCTCTCAAGCACCCCCACGCACAGACAAACACGTCTTTAGCTCTTTCTGCCTCCCAAGGACAAAAGTGAAGAGACACGATGCTCTAATAGATTTTTGTGTGTGTCTAAGGTCCATGTCACGCTCCACTAACACTTTACTCGTTGCCTTCTTGTAGTCATACCCCCCCCACTCCCCCACCCCCGTCGCCCACATGCGGTCTAAGGTTTGAAATCAATTTGGCTCAGATGAAAGTTTTCAATTTCATTAGCTTGATCAAATGGAGCCCTGTTAACAGGCGGCGGTAATAGAAAATCATTTAGGCCGAGCAGCTAACACACTCTCAAAGGGCTGGTTAAGAGGTGCTCAGAAAGGGAGAGACGGCGTTAGAGCGAGACAGAGGAAAAAAGGACAAACAGAAGGAAAAGGCACATGGGGAAACATCGATGAGAGCCGTGCAAAACGAAGCAGCGAGAAAGATGGAAAGGAAAGGAAGCTTTGCTTTGAAATAAGAAACATGTTTAACACCTAAGATGGAGAGGTGGAAAGAGATGTGAAGCAGAGCTCAGGAAAGGTGAGGAAAAGGAGAAACTTTGATGGATTTGTGAGAATTTCTCCTGACTTTGGACATTTATGCTCATTTGGTCAAAGAACAATCAAGGGAAGATTCATGATTTACAGTAAAGCGTGTGTGTGTGTGTGTGTGTGTGTGTGTGTGTGTGTGTGTGTGTGTGTAACTGGTGGCCATGTCTCATCTGAAAACTAGGAAGAACTCCAGCCTTCCAGAAACCCTGAACAGGACCAAGCTGCAATGGAAAATTAAAGAATGATTTAAAAATAAAAAAAATTTTATTCTTCAGACAAATCTAGAAAAAATAGATGAATTAAAAATCTTCAATCTTAATTTCTTCATAAATCCTAATTTGTTTTCCAACATATTGGACGCGGATGTAGAGGCCAAAACAAAATGAGCTCCCTCTAGTGGCTGGCTGCAGTACCTCCTGAAGAAGAAACTTTTTATAGCACCTCTCAAGATAAAAATCATGAGGCACTTCACAAGGAACAACAAAAAGATACAAAATTTTCTTAATGATTTTAAAAAATCATAAAAAGAAGAAAAAACAAAAACGTGTTTAAACCAATAAAGATTCGATAAACAGATCCGTGGTAGGAAGAGCAGAGTAAGGAGAGGGTGGTGATGATGGCCAAGCTAAAGCCAGGTGGACAGGTGAGTTTTCAGCAGCTTTTTAAAGGAGTCCACTGATCTCACTGAGCCACATTTTACCATCTAAAAAAATTGCACCCCAGATTACATTTAGTGGCTGAGTGAGAGAGAACAGGCAGAGCTTTCCCCAACTTGGGACTCTGAAGTAAAACGATGCAGTGTTTGTAAATGGAGTCTTACACAGAGCACCACACTGCTGTCAAAGGTTATAAATCTGTCCACTGAAACTGTGTTTCATTCATTCATTTTAGACTAAGCATTCAAATGTTTGGGAAATTTGTACCAATAAAACTTCATCTGAATCTCCGGAGTTGGGTGGCAGGGGCAGCAGCCTAAGCAGCCCAGACTTCCCTTTCCCCAGCCACTTGGGCCAGCTCCTCTGGGAGGATCCCAAGACGTTCCCTGGCCAGCTGAGAGAGAGAGTCCCTCCAGTGTGTCCTGAGTATTTCTTTAGGTCTTCTCCCAGTTGGTCGTGCCCAGAAAACCTCACCAGGGAGGCGTCCAGGAGGACGCATGAGACTATTTTTCTGTCTTACCCTGGCTGCATCTGGGAATCCTGTCCATGAAAGTTATGAACAGAATTGGTGACAAAGGGCAGGCTTGGCGGACTCCGACTCTCACCAGAATAGTGTCACGATGAACCGTCTAAACAGACGACTTCTACAATGTTGAGGATTGTCCATTGGCTTTTTTATATTTGACCTTTTTTATCTGCTCATCAATCATAAATATAAAGATAAATAAAACTGAAGGAAAACACAAAAGGGACTGAATTTAATATTCTGCATTGTTTGTTTTTCGTTTGTGTAAAACTATGAAATGCTATTTAATAATTAAGGTGAGTTAGATTTTCTTTTAAGTTCTGCTTTGATTTTTGCGTGATGATGTCATTAATTGCAATTTATCATGGTGGCTGCCTGGTGGGGTCTGGGTCCCTGGGCTCTGCTGGGTCCCCGGCGGGGGTGGTCGCCCCTGGGTCCAGGGTCGCTGGGTTCCGGGCTCAACCGGCTTGGGGGTGGGAGGCTGCAGGCGGGCCTGTGGGCTTGCCCCTGATATCCCCCGGGACTCTGCCGGCTGCTGGTTGTGGCCCCCCCTGGGGCGATCCTCTGCACCTCTCGAGAGGGGGCGGGGGCTTTTCTGGTTACACTCTCCCTGGGGTTCCTGCGCTCTGGGGCAGCTCCTCTGGGACTTGGAGCTCCCCCCGTCTCCTGCACATCTTTGGGGGGCAGACCTATGGCCCCTCACACTCTCTGTTGGACGCTCCTATAGAGAAACCTTACATAAACAAGCGCGTGCACACACACAGGTGCTCACATGGTGCACTCATAAGTATGGACTTGGGCACGTTCAACACAGGTCTTAAGGCTGTGGTGGGCACTTAATGCACTGTGATTTATTATCGTGTGATTGTTTAGTTAAACATTGTTGATTTTTATTCTTCCTCATCAAGTTGACGCAGTGATAGCTAGCTCCTGTTGTGTTGTTGTTTTGTCCCATTTTTGTTTGTTTTTCTCTTTCTGCAGGTCTAGAAGCAGACTCTAGTTCATCATTGATTATTTTTGTTGGACACCCCCCCCCCCCTTTTTTTATCTTCCCTTCTCTTTCACCTCTGACTCCGTGTCTGGTCAAAATTAAAAAACCTCCAACAAACAATAACAATAAAGTTTTAAGTATCAGGCGTGACATTAGAAGCAGACGCTTTGATGCTCCACCTGAGAGTAAATCTGTCACCAGCATTCAGACATCAACTCTGTTTGCTTCACAGCCAGACAGGACACGGGAAAAATAAATACATAAATAAATGTATCACCAGATAAAGGGGAGGGTCAATGACTCAGCTGAGGGTGAGACTTTTAAACCCTGAATTACAAACGCAGACCTGAGGAAGTGATTAGATGCACGCTGGATCGCTGAAGCAACAGCAGAAGTGGCGTTGCCTGTCTGAACCTTTTGGTCTCTGGATAGCAGAGTCCCGGACCAACGAGTGTGTGCACCCACATTTCTGACAGACTTCGTCTGTGATCAGAAGCAAACATGAAAAACAGGGAATTAATTCATTTACATGATGAATAAATTATTCTATAAACCTCTGTGAGAAACATCCGTGCTAATGGTAATCTGTTATTGGTTCCCTCTGAGTCATGATGATAATGATCAGTCTGTATGTCACACACACACACACACACACACACACACACACACACACAGTGCAGCTAATCAACTAAGTGAGGCTAATGCAGGGGGAAATGCGTTGCTGATTAGCTCAACCTTAAAATCCAAGACATGACTTCCAGATTCTCTCACACACACACACAGAGAGAGAGGGGAGAGAGAGAGAGAGAGAGAGAGAGAGAGAGAGAGAGAGAGAGAAGTTTACATGCTAATCTGAGGGAAAATGACCTCCTCATTAGCGAGACCCTTAAACTTCTCGACAGGCCTTTAAAAGCCACGCCGCCTCATGGTCAGAGCGTGTTCTCAGAGGCGTAGCTCACACAGGCGCTCCGCACCAGAATAGCCCGACTGTTCACAACTACTCAGACTGATAATTTGACTCCAAAGCTGCAAGTGTATTCTTTAAATAGAATAACATGAAAAGACAAGCTAAGTGGGCTAATGAGAATGAATTGTTAACTTTTGCACATACGACTGGATCGTTTGTTGATGAGACAAAGAAAAGGCTTTGTGTCACCCTGGATTTATCACTGCTGCCCTGGGGCACACTGACAAAAACGAGTCCACCGGTCCATCCAGCCGCCACTAGCAGGCAAGGTGGGTTAAGTGTCTTACCCAAGAACACAACCACAGCATTCTCTGATAGGAACCAGAATCAAACCTACTGTCTTAAGCTGTCTTTAGTTCTATGGTCGATGCAAAACATGTTTATGGAGTGTTTTACACAAAATCCCTCTCATCTAAAACTATTGCAGCAGTTTTACATTTTATACATTTTCAGTACCTTCCAGAATGAGCCATTTCAGCATTCTGTTGCGTTACACAAGCTAAAACTGGCCACACCCACCCATCCACAACTCAGGCTGCTACAAGCCGAGAAGCTCCGATAGCTGGGAGGGGTTCAGACTAGAGCCGCTGCTCCTCCAGTAGCAGCTCTCTCTTGCATATGAAGTGGCTCTATTCTAATTTCTCTATTTGTGACATCACAAATTGGGACTTTTTGAAATGGCTCGTTTTAGCCTAATATTCCCTAAATCAAACACTTACAGGTTGTTTTCACATTTTAAGTGTTTAGAGGCAGTAGAAACCCACATGGCAGCACAAGGGATGCAAACAGCAAGGTGTGTGTGACATGACCCGTTTATCATCTGTTGTTCCACCAGAGGGCAGAAGACTGGACTGGATATGGCAGGTTGAAGGATCTGAAGGTACTTATCCTAATACACCCTTGATGCTTTAAAACCAGTGGTGATTTGTCCCTACACCCCCAGCAGGTCCCTGAGGTCCAGTGACCAAAGCCTACTGGTTGTGCAGCACCAGGCTGAAGACCAAAGGTGACAGATCATCTGCTGCTGTGGCCCCCAGACTCTGGACCTCTCTCCCCCTGAGCCTGAGATCAGTGGACTCAGTGGTCTCCTTTAAACTCGCCTGTTCAGGCTGGTTTTGGTGTGACCTTCATCACCCTCTCCGTGTTCTGCTCTCCCCACCTATTCCACCCTCCTCAGAATCCACTGATTTCCCTCTTTCCTGTTCACTCTCTCTCTTTCTTTACATTTTTAATCACAATTGTCAATTTTTGGTCATTTTAAACATATTTTTATTCATTTTCTAAATAATTTTTTTATATTTTACATTTTTTGTTTTTGTGAAGCGCCTCGTGATTTTTATCTTGAGAGGCGCTAAAGAAAGCATCTTTTTTGTCTAGAACCCAGTTATATGATGCTGTAAGCCCCAAACTTTCCAGCTTCTCAGAAATTTGTTTTATGTTTTAATCTTGTAATGGCAGCCGTTTTGAAATATGTTTTACATTTGAGTATAAATAAAGTCACTATTGAATTTAAAAAATGCCTGAAAGTAAAAAAACATTTAAGCTAATCTTGTTTTTGCAGATCTTGTTGAGGTCCCTGCTGGTTTCTGGCCCAAAACTGGTTCTGACCTGAACTTTAGGAACAGCTGATTTGACATATAAGTCAAGTCCAAGAACGATTTAACTAAGCCATAAAACGAGTGTTTCATTGTATTTCATTTAAACAGGAAGTTGGGATTAAAATGAGCCAACTGGTTTACTGGCAGAAGACAGTTTTCTGTTTGAATATTAGCTTCAGCAGAGAAAGGGAAGAGGGGAAGTGTTTTTAAATTGTGTCCACTTTCCTTGCTAAACAGCATCTCTGTCAGTGAGACATGCTGATGAAAGGCAGAGGATGAATTTATCTCTCAAGGGAAGATAGCATCCTCCTCCTCGTCACTGTCCTCCGCTTCTCCATCAGCGTCACTTCCTGCTCATTTAAGTGATGAGCAAAAGCGTTGGTCTCCTAAGATGATAAGCTGCTTCTCATTCTCATCATCCACAAACACGAGTCTCTGCATACAAGCTTGGTAAGATGATTGGTGCTTTTCCACATTAAAAAGGTATGGCCGGCTATCATTTAGCTAGCTAAAGGTTAAATGTGGTGTCTGACGGCTGATTGAAATGTAAGAGAAACCAAATATTAAACATAAAACAGGTAAATAAAAAGACAGCATTTATTAAACAGACATTTTTCATTTTTCAGAAATTTAAATATTGAATTAAATCTAATGTTGCAGCATCATGAGGCTGCCCGTAGATGTGCCCGATTTCAAAACCGGCTCCACTGACAAGGCTTCGGTATTGGCCCGATATCTCAGTCTATTCCTAGTTCACAGATCAGGAAAAGTGTGTGTGTGTGTGTGTGTGTGTGTGTGTGTGTGTGTGTGTGTGTGTGTGTGTGTGTGTGTGTGTGTGTGTGTGTGTGTGTGTGTGTGTGTGTGTGTGTGAGTGATTTTACATCAGTAATTATTAAAGGTCTGTACTGCAAGAGTAATGTTGCAGTGAGCTGACATTCTGCTACAGGTTAATAGTGTGGTGCAAAACACATTCAAGCACACCAGAACACACACACCAGAACACCCCCCCCCCACACACACACACACACACACACACACAAACCTTTTCCTCCCCGTCTTGCACATAAAACACAATCTGGACTCTGATCCAATTCCAGCTGAAAAAGCAGCTTTTCTTTTATATTTATATTTATTTACATTCATGCAATTAGAATTAGCCTCTAAAATCACCTAAAGTGCTATACATGCTTGTCGAGCTGTGAACTGATTACATTTTGTGGTAAACACATTTAATGGCCCCAGTCACCCCATCACAAATGAGCCTTTTCTTTACCCAGAGCCCATGGAAATAATGCCATAATGTTTAAAACTACACTGCATCAACTCGGTCCTCCCGTGGACAAACTGTAAAAATAAATAATCAATAAGCTCTCTGTAACTTTCTTTTCTGTAATTTCTTTTAAGTATTTTTATGGTTGTTTATTCCCTGTAATCTAATATGAGATGAAATATTGGTCTGGGTGTTAAAGTAGAAAGCAATTGCCTAATAATAAGCACAAAGACACACACTCTAAAGGGAGTCCGTCAAATAGAAAGGATGAACTTAGTGGTCTGAAGAGTTTGTTTACCATCAAACTCCAAAAACTTAATCAGTTTAAACAAACTGTAATAAAGTGTTCATATATTTTGCAGCTAAGAAACAAACCTGAACACAAGAGCTGATCTGATCCGTGCAGACGTTGCTAAACTAACACCTTCTGAACGACAGTGACTCCCAGTTGGTCTCGATAAGAGCTGGTGAACAACGTCGCAGCGGTCCCACCATCAAAAGCAAACCATGAATTTATGACACAGTCAGAGTTTTGCATAAACTAAATAGTTTCAAGACCTTTACGGCGGCCATGTATCAAAACAGCAGACGGCATAATGGTACCGTTACGTTTACCCTTACATGCAGCTAAACTGTAGATCGCTAAATCAAAGATTATTTCATGTTCACCTAACAAGTTATTTTTTGAGTGTGTTTTTCTATGCTTGTTATCCTTTGTCTCAAATAACCATAAATCGAATTTCATAAACTTGGTTTAGGCCAACTTTTTCATGTTTGTGCTCCATCGATCAGCTGAAATAACTCCAATATGGATGGGCGGGTGCGGGGTGTTGGTGCCAATGCCTGTGTACGGGTGAGCCCCATCGTCTACAACAGTTCTCCTGCAGAGAGCCCATCATGACCTCCCAACAGCTATCTATCCTCTCAGCCTTCAAGAGAAAGCTGCTGGCTTTGGAACGGGTTTTTCTCAGAGGTTTGGCTTTTGAACAAAACGCACAATGGCGTCCTGGATGATGAAACAACAGAGTGATGTAATTAGAATGAAACCCAAAGATGTGAAAATAAAGACGCCACTAACACCTTAAGGAAATGCTTTACGCTTTGCACAAGCAAACGTGTTTAAAACCAGAAGGATGTTAAAATCCTGCAAAAGTCGGACTTAAAACAGGAAAGATGAGGGCAGGAGCCACACGAAACAGTTGGCCACAGCCCAGATGTGATGGACTTCTTCATGCGTTTGTGAGGTGAGAGAAAAATACTGAGCTAGGACCAAAAGAGAGCAGAACAAGTGGCCTGAAGCCACCAGGGCAGCAGGAACAGCAGTCAGGAAGCTGAATTCAGTGTGAAACAAAAAGGTACAGACAGTCCCTGGGCACGAAAATCACTTTTTCCATTTCATCACACAGAGAGGAGAGCAGAAGGTCACAGGAGGAGGACAGGAAATGTCTGGATGTTGGTTTGGTCACACGTGTTGTTTTTGCTGGGCGGCCACAGCTGTTTTCCGGCGCGACGCCCCTGCTGCCCGTCGGAGCGCCGCGACCAGCGCGCTCTGGAGCGCACAACGCTTCCACTGTTACAGCCCAGTCAGTGGCGCGAGAACGATCCGAGCTCATTAAAGCAAAAAATACAAACACTGCCACGCACACAAAAACACTCCCAGGATCATGATACTGGTGCCAAAGGACTGTCATTTGTGCCGGAAACGGAGGCGTCCGAACCCACGCAGCGCACTTGAGGCTCGGTACATGTTCTGTTGTTGTTTGAGTCTAAGTGGGAGGTGGTCTTACCCCACAAGCATTCACATTTTGAGATTTTCTGTGCGTTCTCGAAGGAGACACCCAGCCGAGATGCTCTGAGAAAAAGTTCTTAACAAAATCGACGCACGTTTGTGTTTTAAGGAAAATGTATCTCAGTTAAATTATTCAGATAAACACGCAATCTTGTTTGAATTAAAATGCCTGAACATACTTTAAACATCCTCCATCAGCGGCACGGAGAGCGCGCGGTGCCACATTTGCACGTTTCCGCTCTTAAACATAAGATGTGATCAGAAAAGTCTGAAGCTCGTCAGCCGCCGTTAACGCGTGTCAGATGGCACCAGCGCACCTGTCATCTGATGCTTCCGCAGGCAGCTACTTCTTATTCCCTCTCTCACGCGCAGCTATGGGCGAGTGTGTGGGGGGGGGGGGGGGGGGGGGGGGTATTAACAGAGGACTTGTTTAATTATTACCTCTTAACTCGTTTTTGTCGTGGATCGTGTTTGAAAATGGGGTCTCCTCGTTTTGCTGCGCTCTGATGTTCTTTGAGTTGATGCTATTGCGGATTGGAAAGAACGTTTAAGTTTGTCGGGACTCCCTTTGGTTGCTTTTGTTCAAAAATCATATTAAAGATGAAGTTTTAATGCCCAGAACGCGTCAAAAGATCCATTCTTCCCAGTTCTGACCTCGTTCATGACAAAGAAAGTCCTAGCTCCGGATCATGAACTAATCTGGTCATGATGTGAAGCCTGATACGTTTCCTCCCTCTCTTACCTTTCCACAGGACAAGAGCAAACACGGTCTTCCAGAGGCGGGATCCCAGCGGCGCGCCTCTCCCTCTCCCGACCGTTTCCATCCCTCCTGATGGCGGAAACCAACGGATCTTTCCACAGAACTGACAACCGGGGGGTCTCCTGATTATTTCCGCTTTCTTTCCACAGCAGTCAGATTTTTATCGTATCGGTGCAATCAATAAGCTCATTGTGAGCAAACTGCGCTCCAGCTGCGCTTGACCTATCAGACAGAAGAGGTTTGGAGTTGACTGTAAATCCTCCTGGAGTCGATACTAAGTAGAAAAGAAAAAGCCTCCCATGGGCAGCTCCTGTCTTCTTTAATCCCCTCTCTTCCCAAAAATGCTGCTGCGTGTCTCCTTGGAGCCAGGACCCAGGGCTGGACCCGTCTTCCCGCTGTTGGATGCTGTCCGCGCGCTCCTCTAGCTTCACGCATCCAAACGGGACGCTGGGAGCGGAGAGCACCTCAGCGGCTCTGCCTTCGTCACTTTCTGTTGCTCCAAAGTTTAGAAGAAAACACCAGAGTGTCGGGAACTCGCGGAGCTGATTCAAAAGTCCACTTCAAAGATGATTTGGAAAGAGTAAATTAAAAAGGAGCAAAAAGTCTGCGCGTCAAAGAAAATCCAGTCTGCCTTTCCGACAGCAGCTCCCGCTCTCTGCTCCGTAGACTCGCCTCCGCTGGCGTCGCGACTTCTCCGTGCGCCTCGGCTCAACTTGCGAGTGTGTGCACACACACTACCCGCAAGGTGGAGGGAGGAGAGGACAGAAGAGGAGGTCTTATGCGTTCACCAGCCGGTAAAAGAGGAGGAGGAGGAAGAGGATAAGGGGTGGTGGGGTTGTGGCGAAAGATGTGGGGCTGGGGAGGGATCTGGGGATTTGAGTGGCATTTGGGTAACCAATGGAATGTTGGGATTTAGTTAATTTGTTTATTTATCGTCTCTTTTTGGTGACTGGCACGAATCAGTGCGTAAAAGCAACTCAGAAGAAGGCGGTGCCCTGACACAAAGCAGAAAAATGACAAACGGGCAGAACGGAAATAGATTTTTTAAGATGAAAAACTTTTAAAAAGTTGAATATCCTGGTTATCCAGTCAGGGGGAGGGGTTTTGTGTGCGTGTGCGCGCGTGTGCTTGCCTGTTTATGCCCGGAAAGCCTCTCTCTGCATTAGTCATATAAGACACGCTACACCTGTTCTCTAATCGATAGGCGGCAACTTTGCCGAAGCCCCGCGCGCACACAAGCACGCGCGCAACCTTCTTAAGTGGCACATGACAGCCGGCAGAACTGCGCGCGATGATCCCACATGCAGGTTAAATAAAACAGTGTGTGTGTGTGTGTGTGTGTGTGTGTGTGTGTGTGTGTGTGTGTGTGTGTGTGTGTGTGTGTGTGTGTGTGTGTGTGTGTGTGTGTGTGTGTGTGTGTGTGTGTGCGCGTGTGCGCGCGCGCGCGCGCGTGTGTGTGTGTGTGTGTGTGTGTGTGTGTGTGTGTGTGTGTGTGTGTGTGTGTGTGTGTGTGTGTGTGTGTGTGTGTGTGTGTGTGTGTGTGTGTGTGTGTGGTCTGGACCACTCAGAAGAGGGAGGGAACATTGGGGCCCTTCTTGGGTCCGACTCCAGATTCCACAAAGCCGCGTGCCTGCTTCCCTTTGTCAGCTAAACGTGTAAAAGCTAAAGAGATGACATTGTGACTTATTGAATTGCAAATCAGCAGTGGGAGGGATGGAAGGATTTCCGGAGGCGACGAGGATCCGATCCATCTATCTGCTCTCCACGTGGGGCCAAACAGGTGCGACAGCCCCCCCTAGTGACGCTTACTCAGAAGAGTTTTATTCCAAAGACACATTTAGCGTCTGTGCATCTCATCAGGGGTCAAAATGACTCTAAGATCTAAAATAAGACTTTTTTTTTGTTAAATCTTGCTGCTAAACTAAACAAGTGGTCAACATTTTCTAAAGCAAAAGGAAATGCTCGTTTATCCTTTAGAGTTTGCAAACACACAGAGAGGAGCCTAAGAAGGCTTGATCTTTTATTTATTACATTTTAATTCATCCAGACACAGAAAAAAGGAACTTCACCGTTTATCGGCTCCCGCCTTCCTCAGACGTGTCTCCAGGTGTCGGTGTGACACCTCTGGATGGGTTTATGCTCACCACGATCTGAACTGGCTTGCTCTTTCATGCTGGCTGATAGAGGACTCGTTTTCTGATCCCAGTGGGGGGGGGGGGGGGGGGGGGGGGGGGGGGGGGGGTTCCCCCACATTAGCAATAGAGCCAAGAAGACATTTCTTTTATTTCTTACGACTGAAGGAAGCAACTTGACAATTATTTAGAAAACAAACTCAAACACCAGTGCTTCATGGCAATACTTATTAAGTACGTTGTTGAAAAGTTTGAGTTTACTCTCATCCAACAAGGTACAAGTGTACAGTGGTGCCCGGGGCCGGGCCTAAGTCTGGATCAATGCTACAGTTTCCTCTCAAAGACATGCATGTTAAGTTCCTCTGGATAAATTAACCAACAGTTACGTGCAACTTCTAAGCTTTGTGCATCAGTAAAATGAGCAGCGCAGGTAAAACGTGTGGAGATCTTCCTTAAAATAGCCTATAACAACGCCCCCTCAGCATCCTCCTGATGGTCATTTACTCTGGTTCTGGTTTGTGAATGTCTGAACATTTCCACGGCAATCGGAAAAAAACATCACAAATTGGTCATTTTACATTCATTTATCTCAATAGTGTCGAAGATTCGTTTGCAGCCTTGAGGGCATGGATCAAGCAGATGCTTGAAGATCAGCCAGCGTGATTTATATGGCCACGCCATCACAGAACGGTCAACCAGAGCCAAGTCACACACCTGTGACTGACACATGCTTGGTACTACCTGAGCCTAGACACAAAGGTGAATACCAACTGGAGAACATTTACAGGATTTGGCCCATTTTGGTGGACTCTACCCACAATAAAGAGATGATGTGTATTTTTATCTTCAATCGCTAGAAATATCCATCGAAATGTTAAATGAATAAAGTGATGTCCAGTCCTGAAACACTTTAATGGCTCCGTAACAGAACCATAAAAATCGGGTCTATAGTACATAGGTCTAGCATCTGTGGGCAACGCCATATTAGACGCCATGTTTCCTTCTGGCTGGTTCAGGGTCCTGCGCCTGTCGATGACATCACACTAGATGATTGGCTGGACGTATGACTTACGGAAGTTACGTCACCACGTTCAAAAACACTTGGGCAGTAAGAAAAATGTATTTCATAACAAAACTGCTAAACTCTTTCCAAAACCTATGTGAAAGAACAGAATCAAAAAAAAGAGATGCAACTTATTTTGGCCGAGTGGTATTGCCGTAGTATGATGAGGTCATCGGCAGACACAGGACCTCGAGCAGATCCAGAAACTACAATCAGCGTTGCATTCTCGATAGATTTAACGTCTGCGGCGTCGCTCTGAGGTCGCGTACTTTCTGCTGCACATAATGTTTCTAAACTAGCTACAGTCACGGCGACATGGTGTAAAACCACCCTGAAATGTAAGTGCTGCCCCCTAGTGGCAGGAAACTACACACTGCCACTTTAAGGCTACTTTAGAAGAAGTCCAACTTTTAATTTGAAAAACACAAAAACCCAATTCAGGAACATTAAATGATGATTAAAGGAGCCTTGCATTTTATCCTTGCATGTTTGCAGGATTATTCCTTCATTTCTGTCTGATGCTTGTTGCTCCCCCACTTCCTCCCAAATGCCTCCTCCTCAGAGGGGAACACTTCTGAGCAGCGTAGGCAGCGACCATCCGTCCACATTATGGAGCTACATCCTTTCACTGCAATAGATTATTTTATTTTCAGTGTGTGACTTTCATCTTTAAAAACTACATTCACACCGCCTTAAGCCTGAAAAATCTATTTTTAACTGCTCCATCCCTCTTGGGCCGCAGCAGAAGCAAGGCATTAGTTCAGCAACCATGCGGTAAAGAGTAATATTTGTACAAATAATGTGTCTGTATACCAAGCCCCCAGTGGCTGCATCGGGGGAGATTTGATCTTTTAAATGAACAATTGCTTCTAATAACCCACATATTTATATTTTAAAATAAAAAGATCCTCTTCGTGCAAAAAAAAAAGTCATCTCATGCGAACGTTTAAGAGCTACATCCTTTTCATCCTAGAAATTAAAGGCCAACGCAGACTTCCGACATGGTTATGACATGAATGAATTGAGCAAGCTTGTGCTAAATTATAATTTTCCATTTCTTCCCTAACATCCTATTACTTGTCACTACTAGAGGAAGTCCAGAAGCAGCAAATATTCATGATGTCGTTAAAAAGGAAAGCATTCATCACAAAGACTGGATTGTGAGTTTGGCGTACAACTCCTCAGACAAGAGCTTTAACGAGTGTTGGGCTAAAAGTGAGGAAGGATGTGCTCTAAAGAGTCTCGTTGTCGTTCTGTCAGCGGTCGTGTTAAATCACTGCCAGGCTGACCGCACACACGGACCCGTTCTACTTTTAAACTTCAGTCAGGATGAGTCCCAAGCAGCTGTAACGGCATGAAGGTTCTCTGATTTGTGCCAAAGGTCACTTTTGCCCAGCTGGGTCAAGCTGGGTCAAACTGGGTCAAGCTGGGTCAAGCTGGGTCAAACTGGGTCAAGCTGGGTCAGACAGTACTTTGAATCCACAGATTAAAACCCAAGGAGCCACGATGTCTGCTCAAGATCATAACACCACGATGATAATAATTAAATACTAATTAGTAAATTCATTGATTTTATTACTGTTTAAATAATCATTACAACATGATCACTTGGTTCAGATATAAAGGTATTTTAATTACATGAATGGATTATTATGCTTTGGGTATAATAATGATAATTATAATGTTTATAAAGATGTGTTCAGCAAAGAAGACCTTCGCCCTGTTCAGCTAACAGAGCTCAGATAAACAATAACTGCTTCACATGTTTTTGACGCGTAAGCAAGCTTTCTCCCGGAGAGAGAGGGAGGGGTTCTGAGAGCTTTTGGTAAAAACTAACCATCACAGATTCACGTCCAGCTCTTCCACCAACACCAGGAGGAAAGGAGAGCGGCCGTCTCCTGAGCCTCCACCTGCTGTTCTGTCACGCCGACAAGAACGGCTAAAGAACAAACAAAACTAACGAACTAACGCAAGACTCTCCCAGAGTCTTTTGATTTCTGAAGTTAAGACGATAACGTGCATCTGCCAGACGCTTCGTACAGCCGTGTACCCGGCTACCACTCTGGACCAGAGCATCGGACACTCGCGTCTTCCCTGCCAGCCCCGAGTGTCATCTTGGATGAACCCATCCTTCCGATCTCCGGATCCACAAGAGGGTGAGCTGTTTGGGTGAGGTAGAACACGACAGATGACGTTTGATGCTGTTTTCAAATCAAATCAAATCAAATCTTATTTCTAAAGCGCTTTTCAAACAAAGTGCAATTCAAAGTGCTTTACAAAATGACCCCAGATTCCCATAACAGGTTAAAAACATTTACAAACATATGCAAGCACACGCACACGCACACACAGACTCACACACACACACACAAGTAAAAATTATATTAGGCTGAGTCCAGATGAGCCAAGTATGGTAACGCAAGGAAACGCCATCAGAGGAGCCGTCTGCCCCGGCAGCATCAGGTCTTCCACACTAAGTCAGGGCGCTCAGTGGAGGGGGAGCATAGACCCACACCTATAGAGCGCCCAGGAAGCTACAGTCGACCACCGCTCCCGGGGCAGAGGGCCCCCACAGAGGAAACACTGTGGGGGCCCTCTGCAGTTATCTGCAAGACATCATTTCCACCCAGAACGCTTCATTCTCTCTGAAAGAAACCTGAGAACTTCATCCACGCACCCAAACTCACCATTCTCAAATCAGTTCCATCCAACACAGGTTTGCTCATAAACAAGTTTAATATCAAAGCTGTTAAAGATTAAATTGCCATCCATGAATTGTCATTTTTATAATTGTCATTTCAAATTTTCAGTTTAAAATTGTTAGGAATAAAATTTCTTCATTGTTAAACTTGCCTCATTCATGAAACGAAACACAGAAAAGGGTTGCTTTTTCAGTTTATCAATGAAAAGAATCATCTGTTTAATAAATTAACTTTTGTTATTAATTTAATTATCTTAAATTCATTTTCACACCATTACAGCCAAACACCTTTATTACTCAAGTCCTACTTTTTATGGCAAGCTCAACACATTTTTGCGCTCGCCTTCCCAGGAAGATCTGTTTAAAAGTGCTGCTCTTGTTTAAGAGTTTGCTCAAGGGCACAGTGACAAGTTGAATGGTGGTTGAGTTAAAAAGTAATGCTCAAAGGTGGGCTCAGTAGTTATAAAATGCTTCAACTTGGCTGTCTGACTCTGTTCATTTCCCCTGAATCTCCTGACCTCTGCAGCATCATTTACACAAGTCTAGAGCATTCACCAAATTATCTGAGTGTCCACACGAGGACGCTGTCAACTCCAGTGTGCCCTAGCACCCAGCATGCACTTCGGGGTGACGCAGCTTAGTCAGTTTAGCTCCACCCACCCAGCTTGAATGCAAACTCGAACTGCACCAAACGAGTATCAGTCCGTTAACACCAAGCTAACTGTGGAAGAGGAGGGAGGGGAATGACAAGGGGTTTATCTTTTGTGCATCGAGCTAAACGATTAGCCGTTTTCAGCGTTAGTGAGAATCTCAAGCGCCGGGTTCAGACGTTTGCCCGCTTAGAAACAGCAAATCCCATAAAAACGAGTGATTAGCAGCTCCTGTAGAACGCAGTGAGGGCTGAGGAGATAATTCAGCAGTTATGGGGCGTTTCTGAGCAGGGACATATCAAAAACATTACTTTTCCAACAGAACTACAACACTGTGTTTGCAGTATGAGGCATGGCTTTCAGCTCCTTCCAGAAGGGAAGGGGGAGCAGGGGTGGGAGCTGTCGCCATTCAGATATCAAAATCTCCTCTTCCTCTCCTTAATGATGTCATGATACAGACCACACCCCTAACATACGTGGTCCTTAACCTGGACAAAAAAAGAAAAACTTTAGGCTTTTCTTTAACTAAAACATCACGATCCGTTACGTCCTTATCAATATGCATGTTGGAAAAGCCAACAGATAAATCCGACAGATGGTCCACACCAGTGCTGGCTCACACTGCCACCAGTCAACATGAGGCACAAATGAGGAGCAGACTGGTGAGAAGCAAGTTCATTCTACATTCATGCACTGGTTCACTCTGATCACAGTTTAATTACCGCTTCATATGACCTGCAAATACTTTAAGATACTTGTTGTTCTCTAAATTATTTTGTTTAGAGTTTCCTCTGACAACATTACTGTGGCTTAAAGGACACATATTACTTATTTCCTCAGTTATAAAAGTTCTAAAGTTGATACAAAAGATGTTTTATCAAGTTATTTGAACTAAATCCTTACTTTAAAACGCTATTTCAGCTGTTTTATTCTTGCCATTTTCAGTATTTTCCAGAATGAGTCTTCTCAGGGGTTTGTTTAAGGAAAAAGCTGGAGCTGGCCACGCCCACACATCCCTAGCTCAGGCTGCTATAAGCTGAGAAGCTCCGATATCCAGAAGGGGCTCGAAGTAGCACCACATATCCTACAGCAGCAGCTCTTTTGCACACCAGAGGTGGTTAGTTTCTAATTGTACCATTTGTGACATCACAAACAGGACATTTTTGAAATGGCTGGTTTTAGGCACATAATTCCTAGAAAATGACAGACGTTGATTTTGGAGGGAGTTCTGAGTGTGTATACAGGCAGATGAGACACATGTTTCAGTACAAAAGGTACATTTTGCTTTGCTAAAGTATTCATTCAGAGAATTGATGAGCACTTGCTAGCAGCATGTTAACATTTAAACATGCACGTTGTACTTTCATTACACACACTTTAAGCTTTGATGCCCACATATTTGCCTGTTTTACAGTCTAAACATGCTGCATGTTTGTACAAGTATCATTCCTACGTCCACTTCCAACACACAGAACCAACAGCTTTTCTCAAGGAAGTGAATGTTTTTCTGGATGATGCTAACCAACCAAGGGTCGTAATTAACAGCACTCAGAATTTGGCCTGATCACATTTTCAGTTTTAAAATAAAACGTTTGTTTAAAAGTTCTCAGGAGGGAGTGAAGAGGTACTTTTATGCTTCTTGGATTCTGATGGTTGGTAAAAACAAAAGTTTTAGCACATATCAGAAAAGTGGGGCTTGAAATACACAACCTCCATCTTTCTACTGAAGAGCTGAAAGACACCACGATCAGGGACGATGACTCAGAACGTGTCCGTCTGTCTCAGATTAAAAGGCTCTTGTAGGAATTCTGTCTGCAGCTTTTTCAGACCATAAATTTCATTCAGCGACTGGAAAAAGACGAGCAAAACGGAACCTCCAGTATTTATTTTTCAGTCCTTTCCTTCCCTCCTTTTCTCGTCGTCTCCCTCTGCAGTCAGAGGACCGCAGACATCTCGCTGCTCACCAGAGCAAACGGACTACATTAGAATCCAATTAAAAACTGCTCAGGCTTAAAGTGTGTGCAGCCATGTGTGTGTCCACACATGTGTTTGTTTGCTCAGGGGTGTGTGTGTGTGTGTGTGTGTGTGTGTGTGTGTGTGTGTGTGTGTGTGTGTGTGTGTGTGTGTGTGTGTGTGTGTGTGTGTGTGTGTGTGTCTGCTGATCCTGTGTGGTCGCTGATGGCCAGCCCGTGTTGTGAGGAAGTCTGTTGGTGTAGTTGCCATCTTGGGGACTTTCAGTGGAAGATTTCTGTTCAACTACAGCTGGCTTCTGTGTATTACCATAAAATAACAGTCCTGATAATCGTGGTAAATCAGACGAGTGTGTCTGTGCTATTGGCAAGGAAATCAGTGACTCTTGCATGTTAGGCTGTTAAAATTCAATTTGCAATTATAGTCACATACAGAACCTTCACATGACTGCAAATACAGATAATAAATCAGAGATTTATCGTTTACAGATCATATCTTACTTCTGAATAACATCTTCTGTTCACAATCTGCATTTAACTGCTGCGACTCCAAGGAGTTACTTCAGTCTGCAGCTAAACTGAACAGGAAAACTAGTTTAGAGTAAACTGTATTAGCTAATGGATTGTGCTAATATATCAACAGGATGAAATGAACTAGCATTTATCTAGAGACTGTAAGATTGTACAGGTTTCATTTGGAAAATTAGAGAGAGTGTGGATTGACATAAAAATATGAACTCTGAGGACCGGGTTTTCAATCAGAAAAAGGTGGAACGCTTCTGTAAAGGTGCATGAAGTAAGAATGGCATCTTGTGGTGAAGTTCGGGTACTGCAGTCCAAAACAAACAGGTCTGCTCTGAACCATCGTTGCCAGTTGTGGGTCAGAATCTCTCTGTCAAATTACAAATGCCAGCACAGACCTGGCAACCCTGCAAGCTCATACATGATTGGCTCTGGAACCAGGAAGTATGAAGGTGGAAATGATTTTAAACACGGAGTTCTGTCATGTTTTATTCTAACATGTTGAATTATTGATGTCTTAAACTTTATGTGAGCCTAAAATAGCTGGCACGTATTTTTTACCTATTTTACTCATTTATGTTTTTATGCTTTAGACCTTCTTGTGTCGGTAATAAAGTGATTTAAACAATGACTACGTCCCTCTTTGGCCTTTTTTAAAGCAAGAAAACTGGCACCCACCCAGCCGGCGGAGAAGGAAATCTGTTTAAACGTAATCAAGCTTCCAGCATGACGTCAGGCTGTTCTGTGATTCTTTTCCTGAAGGATTCTTACTTATTGTACCTTTAAGCTTGGGAGGGAGCTCTGGGCTAACGTGGGGGAGTGGAGTATCTTGGTGTCTTGTTGATGTGAGGATGGAGCAAGAGGCGAAATGATGAATCCAGACTCCACATGCAGGGATGAGACACTGCTCCAGTTCAGGGTGTACTGAAGGAGGGGCCGATTACAAAGGCAGCGCTGTGATTTATCGGTTCGTCTTTTGGTCGTGAGATTTGGATGGTGATCAAAAGAATAAGATCCTAGTTAGGGTAAGAAGTTTCCCTGTATGGAGCGGAGCTCTGTGTGTGTGGGTTAAATATTCCCTCCTGTCTGCGTTTCCATCTTGGACCTGTTGCTCCGGCAACCTGACGTTTGATAAGCAGGTAGATGGTTTTATGGATACTCCGTGACTTTATTCCACTTGTTCATGGTGGAAAGACTCAAAACACTTTTATTCCATTTTCACTTTTTTTTTTCAATTGGCTTCATGAAAAATTTTGATCCCAACATTTTAAATTTCTCTTCTCAAAAGAGAGATAAATCCATAAAATGTGTGGTCTAGATTGTTTTTTTAATGAATTTAAGTAACATTGACAGGTCCGCAGCTGCTAGCACCAATAAGCAACAGAGCCTCCCATCTGCTCAAAGATCCTAAACAGAACGGATGTGCATGAAGCACGGACTGAATCTTTGACAGTTGTGCGCTTACACAACAGAATCACACCTCCACAGCAACTGAAATGCTCAGAAAACCTGACACTCGTCAGGAACAACAAGCTCGTTGTCGCTACGCCTTCAGTCACATGACCAGATGAGTAAAAAGCATCATCTGTATCGTGCTCGGACCACGGTGTGAAACGTATCGCCGTCCTAGACAAACCCCTCGCAGTGAACAGAGTCGTGACAAGAAACGGTGAAGGTGAGGGTGATCTGCAGGTGTGTGGCTGTCCAGCGTGACCGGCCTAGTGACAGCTCCAGCTGTCTTCTAGCAGCGTCAGAAAACTGGCAACTCCCATCAACAATGGGCCAACGACAACGCACACAGGGAGCGATATGTATGAATATATAGTCTAGCCGTGACCCATAGACAGAGTTCAGTCGGGGGGTGGAGTCTGCAGTTGTCTCCGGATGCGATTGGACAACGAACAACGTGACATTCTCACCGCTACAAACGTCAGTCAACAGGTCTGCCAAACACTGTCAACCAGACACAAATACAACATCTTTTAAATAAAGGACCCAAGTCCCTCTGTCTGCTCTCGACTCAAAGAAAAACCCAAGTCCTAAGTAATCCAGATTTGATGCCAACACTTCTTTAACTGAGCTGCTTGCATCTTTGCTTCACTCAGTCACATCAAACTGAGAGTGTTGTGATTAGCGAGGCACAAGGCTGTTCAGGTCTGCTGATGTTCCCATGACCTGCAGAGAGAAACCAGTCTGCTTCTGCTACAGTCAGTCTGGACTTCTACTGACAAACTAGTGAGGAGAGCACAATGCCAGAGCAGAACTAACATTAGCAACAGTGGAAGCTTCGCACGTGAACGTGTGAATCTCCTTTCAACCGTTTGTTTCAGAGTGGTGCTTTTTTCTCTTTCTTGTTGTTTTGCTTAGCTGTCAGCTTTTACTGATCTAGACCAGTGAAGATACTCGTGACGTTGGCGTGTCCTGCTACAGCGAGACGTCGTGCATTTTGACTCACTGAAATCTCGGACCGTACGGTCTGCCACCTCTCTGCAGTCCTCACATTGTGACGTGAAGCCGTCTTGTGCAACAGCTGAAAAACCGCCGGCCTTTGTGATGTACAGCCTCCCAGAGAAGTGGGATCTTTGAATAAGGTGAACCCTTCAGAGAAATAATGAAAAAGTACAGCCTTCAGGTGCGTGTCTGCATCATGGAGATCCAGAACACCAGGAGCAGACGTTATATCTCAGTTCTGCAGATAAATCTAAATGTCCTGGTTCATACCTGTTACAGCTGCACAGAATAGGAAAGGTGGGGAATGACTTTTTTCAGGGAATGAAAGGATATAAAAATGAACAGCACATTCTGAAAGTACAGGAGTTGGTTTTAAAACTGCCTTTGTAGAAATTCAGCAGCAGAATTTTAAAATGTGTTTCATAAGAAGCTTTCAGTCCGAGAAGCTTAAAGAGCAAGTCACCCCCAATCAGCGTTTTTTCCTGATAAACTGTATAAATGTGTGTCTAATCGTGCTGCACACACGTGACGCCAATCCTTTTACACTTTAGTGCATTTTAGTTCAAATTTTTATTTTCTGCCTAAAACTGTCAGTGGTGCGCCGTCGTCAGGTAAAAACTCTGCTCTGCGTTTGAATTTAAATCTGCCATCGCTATTGGCTGAGAGGTACCCTAGAACGTTAGCTGGTACCATATGATGTCACAATGTCGTTGTGAGCCTGTGTGTGTGTGTGTGTGTGTGTGTGTGTGTGTGTGTGTGTGTGTGTGTGTGTGTGTGTGTGTGTGTGTGTTTGTGTGTTTGTTTGTTTGTTTGTTTGTTTGTTTGTTTATGTAAGATTTCTCTATAGGAGCGTCCAACAGAGAGTGTGAGGGGCCACAGATCTGCCCCCTAAAGATGTGCAGGAGACGGGGGGAGCTCCAAGTCCCAGAGATCCAGGAGTTGCCCCAGAGCACAGGGACCCCAGGGAGACTGTAACCAGAAAAGCCCCCGCCCCCCTCGAGAGGCACTAAGGATCGCCTCGGGGGGCCACAACCAGCAGCCGGCAGAGTCCCGGGAGATATCAGCGGCAAGCCCACAGGCCCGCCTGTAGCCTCCCACCCCCAAACCGGCCGAGCCCGGGACCCAGGGGCCATCAAACAGCAACAATAAAACTACCAATAAACGTTTTCATCTCTGGAGACAGTTTTAAAAAATGACAGAAAACCAACTCAAAAACACTCCAGTGCAGATTTGGAACGTTGGTGCTCTATCCCAGACACTCGAACAGAAATGGTTCTGTTTATCCTCGTTGTACGTGTCTCAGTAGCGTTGTTAACGTCTTGTTAAAACACACTTGTGAAGGCATAAAACCACAATAACTCCCAGCAACAATGTCACTTCCAGGATCTGTTTCCTTGTGTTTGTTTAGCTCCTGTTAACCATCCACACCTGTTCACATTCAGTGGTCACCTAACCCTGGTCTAAATCACCTCCCTCAAAGGTCTCATTTGCTCGTCATTTCAATAAGTTGAATGCGAGTCGTTCTCTACTGGAAAAAAAGCTCAGGCGCTTCTGATTGAGGAAGTAGAGGTTAGTTGGTGGAGTAGAGGTGGGAAAACCGCAGGATTACAAGATCTACTCACTAATTTTCATAGTAAGCCATCATCTCACCTCTGATTGGCTAACAGCAACATGACTCTTCCGCTGCCTTCGTTCACTCGTCTTTCTTGGGTGAAAATAAGGCAGCTCATGTTTTATCTCCACAAATGACACAAGCCTGAATGTGATCCGCCATGTTGTGGAGTTGCTAATGCTAACAGTTAGCTTCTACTAGCTGAGACACACTCTGCTGTCTCCTGGACACCAAAACAAACGGCCATCTGCGGCCACAAGCCAGAAGGAGACCATGACTGATCATTTACTGTATGATGTAGATCTGTGTGGCTATTTTTGATCCGAGTGTTCCCCCATCCATCTTTCTGTCTGCAGCTGATGTAGAGAGACCATGTTCATGTTCAGCACGCATGTGGAACTCAAACTAAACAAATATTGTGTTTTTGTGAATTTCAGCTTTAAAATAATTAGATTTCAGCTTTATTTCCAACTCTTTGGTGCCCATACACCTAGAGATTCATTACATGAACACGTGAAAACAGGTTCTTTATGCAGAGCGTCTGTGCAGCATGCAGAAGGTCAAAGGTGAGTGTTGCTGTCATGATGACAGCTTGTAGCTCGTGTCTCCTGCACCGTTTCTGTCACCACAAATACGAAAGATCAATTACATAGAAACCTCAAGCTCCTTCCCGCTTCTTCTCTCCTGCGACAGATGCAATTTACTCCCCCGCCGTAAATCACTGGAGACAAGCGGGGCTAATTTAGACCATTTTATGTCAATTTGGCCTTGACCCCTCCCCATCACACTCACAAAGCCACACACTCGCATCCCACTTAATCACCAGCCGCACTAGAGCTTATTACGCAGAAGTGAACGCCACTCTTTACTCTCACACACACACACGCACACACACACACTCACGCACACACACACACACACCTGCACACGCGCGCACACGCACACACACACACGCACACACACACACACAGGCCATAACTCGTGGCCCCACTGGCTGAGATTTCCATATTGGGTCTGTCAGAGACGATTTTGTTTACAGGGCCCTTTGGATGAAATAACTGCACGAGAGACTATCAATTACTGGAAGTGAAGACCGGTGCACATGAGAAGGTGGATTGAAAGGAGGATAGGGAGCAAATGGGAGTAGAGGAGCGGGAGGGAGCGGAAAGTTCAAGAAACACTGGAAAAGATGGGAGGAGGGAGGTGGAGAGAAAAGTGGTCATAATCCAGCGGTGTGGGGAAGAGTGAGTTTCTGCAAACACATTTGAAAAAGTATTTTTAAATCAAAACAATTTTTAAATAATTTATGAATACAGATTATAACAAATGAACAATCAATGCTTTTGTCTAATTACATCCATATTGATCTGTACTGAAAATGACTGAAACGGTCTCCGTTGTGTCATAAAACAAGCACATCAGGCTGATTTTGTTGCTTGAGGCACAAAAACGGCTCCTGATATAAAACCGACATCTCACCCGTCTCGGTACAAAAACACTCACGGTCCAGATGCGTGCACTGCGACGGTGTCGAGGTCTGACGGGATAAAAACGCGTACAGGAGTGCTACACGGGTATGCAGAGCTATTAAAACGTCTCATGACGGGCTGGTGAATAGATGCGTCACAGCCACCTTCAGCAGCAGTTCTCCAGCCTTTTCAAACAGGTCTCAGCACCACCGAGCACCCAGACCGTTCACTGTGGTTTCCTTTGCTGTATGAGTGCCACAGCGGGCTGAGCTGTACATGACAAGAGCAGCTTTCAGGATTTGTTCCTATTCAGAGTTGCTAATGATCGTCATTACAACTAAATAGAATATTTTTTAGGAAAAAAATAGAAAAANCCCCCGCCGTAAATCACTGGAGACAAGCGGGGCTAATTTAGACCATTTTATGTCAATTTGGCCTTGACCCCTCCCCATCACACTCACAAAGCCACACACTCGCATCCCACTTAATCACCAGCCGCACTAGAGCTTATTACGCAGAAGTGAACGCCACTCTTTACTCTCACACACACACACACACACACACACACACACACGCGCGCGCGCGCACACACACACACACACGCACGCACACACACACGCACACACACACCTGCACACGCGCGCACACGCACACACACACACACACACACGCACACACACACACACTCACGCACACGCACACACACACACACCTGCACACGCGCGCTAACTGTATACACACACACACACACACACACACACACACACACACACACACACACACACACACACACACACACACAAGCTGGATAGCAGTTCAAACAAACATCCAATTTTCTGGGCAGATTACCCAGGAGGCCTCGATGTTTGCCACCTGAGAGGTGTTGGGAGGTGAGTCATCAGGAAGATCCTAATCAGTTTTCACTGTCACACACACACACACACACACACACACACACACACACACACACACACACACACACACACACACACACACACACACACACACACACAC
>SSNQ01034457.1:245598-256451 GCA_006942095.1 Nothobranchius kuhntae | reverse complement strand
GTCGCCCCTTCTGTCCACCCGTTAGTTTCATCCTCACCGAAACAGCTGATTAACTTCTGCTTGTGACTGGATCAAAATCCAAGAAGGTTAACAGACGTGATTTTAGGCTGTAGCTAAATAAAACCTTTTGAATCAGAGCATGAAAAAGGCTAAAATGAATAAAACATAGAAACTTATCTAATGGAAAGTTTTAACAGATAGTCTTTACTACATTCATATTAGTTTGTCATTTTGATTATTTTTATTCTCTTTTATACAAAATCATTTTAGAGCTACCTGCACACAAGACAGGCGTGATCAACTTGTCTCATTTTCTCTCCAGAGAAAGATGGAAAATGAGAAAAACACAAGCAGACATACAGATGGAGTCAGAAAGTGCGCCAAGAACGAAAGTACGAGGAGATGGGGGAATGACGGCAGACAGGCAGATGGATGAGAGGGCCAGCAAATGAGAGTTAACGATGGATGGATGCTGTGATAGCGGCAAAAGCAAGCAGGACAAGAATTGTTTAGCACTGGCTGTTTGGACAGATGGTCGTCTGTGTGCTAATTACAGACCAAGTGCTTGACACTGAACACAATCAAAGGGGAAACTAGCTTTGTTTGTTCAGCTTCACCCACACAGGCATGCACACAGAGAGGCCTGTTTTTTATTATTTTGTTTAAGGACCGTGCACATTAATAAACATTTCTGTAAATGTGCCAGGGTTGGCCAGCAGGCTAATTTTCAACTGTAGTCCAGTGGCAAGATGTTATACCGAACACAATGGCTAAGGAGAAGAAAGAAAGAAAAGAAAAAAAAGAAAAAAGAGAAAAAAAGAAAAAAGAAAGAACTGAAAAAGAAAGAATAAAAGAAGAAAAAGAAAAAAGAAAGAAAAAAGAAAAAACGGAAAAGAAAGAAAAAAGAAAAGAAAAAGATAAAAAGAAAGAAAAAAGAAAGAAAAAGAAAAAAGAGAGAAAAAGAGAAAGAGAGAACAAAGAAAGAAAGAAAGAAAGAAAGAAAGAAAGAAAGAAAGAAAGAAAGAAAGAAAGAAAGAAAGAAAGAAAGAAAGAAAGAAAGAAAGAAAGAAAGAAAGAAAGAAAGAAAAAACAGATTAAATGTGCACAGTACTGCTGGTGTTTGAACAAGTGTGCAGAAACAAAAGTCTCTTGAAATGGAGTGTAAAGCACCAGTTAGGGTGACCGTGCTAATTTTACCAAGCAGGTAAATAAATTCTAAAACGTTTTTATTATTTTATTTTTTTTATTTTTATTTTTTTTTGTCATTGCAAACATTTTTATGCAAAGCAACATAATACTACAACAACATTGTCTGTTAACCTGACACGCTGGGAGCAGACTAGAGCACCCAAATAACAGCTGGTAAAAAAAAAAATTTTAAAAAGCTTGTTTTATTTTGAAATAAAACAGATGCACCTCACTGAAACATGCCTCACTTCCTGTCTGGTTCATGCAATTTCTTTAACTTCACAACAATCCAGAAAAAAATGGAGTCCATGCGGACTGAAGTGGAACAGGCTGCAGACCAACCTCTTGGTGTCTTTTTATCGAGCAGTCATTGAGAGCGTGATGACTTACGCTATCCCTGTGTGGTACGCGGGGTGCACAGTAGCTGATAAAAACAGATACCAGAGGGTCATTAGAGCGGCGGAAAAGATGACTGGATGCACCCTTCCCTCCTTGGACACTATCGCCCTGCAGAGGTGTCTCACTAGAGCAAGGACCATCTCCAGGGACATTTACCACCCAAACCACTACCTTTTTGCCATGCTGCCCTCTGGGAAAAGGTTCAGATCCCTCAGCTGCAGGTCTGACAGACTGAGGAAGAGTTTCTTTCCCTGGGCTGTTAGAACCCTGAATGGACAGAAAAATCAACCCTATTGATATTATTTATTGTATTTTGTAATGTTTTTGTTTTTATTGCATGGTGCATATTGTACTTGTTTTAGCTATTTTTCTTAGTATTTTTAGCGGATGCCTAATGTGGAGCTCTAGGAAATTTCGTTGAATGTGCAATCATTTAATGACAATAAAGGATATCTAATCTAATCTAATCTATCTAAACTTTCCAGAGCTCCACATGCCGGAGTGATTTATCTGAATTATTTGTTCTTTTTGGAACCGCATCCGTTGCACATCCGGTGTGAAAAAGTGGCTTAAGAATTAAGACTCAAGCTGGTTAAGACTCAATCAATAATACAAATAAAGAGGAGGATTTTATGGGGATAAAGGCTCCTAATGACTAGATGCATTAACAGAAACGTATCCAGCGTGACCCGTAACGTGAAGCTGAATCTTCAGAAGAGGAAGCTGTCAGCATCGTCTCACAACTAAACCTGCTCAGGTTAAAACAACTTATGAAAGGTTTAAAAAACAAAACAAACAAAAAAGGCGCTGCAGCTGTTTCTAAATGATTCACGATCATTAGTTTGATCCAATCAGAAGATCAACTTTGATGATCTTGTTAGGGAAACGTTGATCCCCATTTCCCTCCTCATTTCTCTGCTAAAGGACAAGCTACTGAAGGTGTTTCCACGACTCCATCACCTCCAAACAGGCTCATTACTGAGAAACCTAGTGAGCGGGGCCTTAACCAGCTTAACCAGGTGTGGCTTCTGGTCACTACTCAGGCAGCCACTTGTAACAAGGTAGAAGCTGCCAGGTGTCATCTCAGTAAGTCACAATTAATCAATCACAGACTATTTTTTCCTTTTTGAGGAACTTCCTCTGAGGATGTGCTGGGTTGAGTAGCTGTCAATGCTGCAGTCAGACATCTACCTACCTTCATACAAAATGCAGAATTTAGCTATCCCACCAACACCAAGCGTGACTTGTGGTGGCTTATGACCAATAAAAACAAAATAACATTTGCCGATAGTAGGTTAAAGAAAACAGACGACTGGAGCATCAGTGGAGCTTTATTTAGTCGATTTGTGATCGCGGAGCAACGGTCGCAGCAAAGTGTTGTGTCAACAGTACATTGTAAATAATGGATTTGTGCTATAGAGCAAACGTGAGTCGGGTTTTTGTGCCAGAGGGAACAGAATGCTCATCTAAAAGGTCGAATGTGTCCATCTGCAAAACCAGTTCACTGGAATGTGGAAGGCTGAACCCTAACCCTAAAGGTTAGACTTCATCAAAATCAGCTGGACTACCGTCATTTGATCCAGCGTGTCATTAACATACGTGGATAATTATTAGTGTTTCTTTGATAGTGTAAACAAATGGAGGCTTTTGCAAATTATTCCATCATTTTTAATAACATGACAGAGTTTCATAAAATATTTTCAGATTGGAAGCAGATCATTCTAAAAGATAAATAAATAAACACAAGGTTGGTTGGAAACCTTTACAACTCATTACAACTAATAACATTCATTAAGTGAGCAAAGAAGCTTTTATTGTTTTTAATCACACATTTTATTTATTTATTTTTTTGTTCTTTTAAAAATGAAACAAAATGAACAAATTATATTTGGTGTGTTTTGTACAATTTTACCCAACACTAAAACCATGTCATTCTCTTCTGGCATCCCACAAGGATCCTTTCTGGTTTTCTTTATTTTATTTAATGCAATTTTAGGTTGAGCTTCGGTGACGTTAGTTTAAAAATAGCATTAATCGTTCTTTTATACAGTTAGGTTCTTTTCTGAACACATTATTGATTGTTTTTATCCTTTTTTAGCTGACAAGTTTCAGCTAACACTGTAGCCATCCTCAGAGCACCGGCCATGTGGGTGGAGTCACTTCCTCCGTTTATCGGCGGGCAGCAGAGGGCGACATCGTAGCCGAGTGTGAAGCAGCTGGGATGAGAATCAGCTCCTCTAAATCCAAGACAAGAACCAAAACCAGTAACAGCCCTTCCACACATCCAAGGCATAACAGAAAAAATACGTAAAAACAACAAAAACACACCAACAATATCATCCATGACAGTCAGAAAAAGACCAGTGCACCCAAAAGTCAAGATATCAGCAGATAAAAAATGGAGTCATATGAAATATCATGCAAACTCTGCAATAAAATATAGATAGAAGAAACCAGATGCCAACTCAACACACGAACAATAGAAGAAAGTAAAGAGTGAGAAAGAAGCTAGTCTCAGACATACAGGAGCAGCAAAACAACAAGTAGAAAGTACAATAAAGAAATCTGCCATAACACATAGGAAAATCATATAATAGACTGGGACAGAACAAGGATCATGAACACCGAACAACAGAATTACAAAGGATGGATTAAGGAAGTGATAGAAAGAAGGAGACGTGGACACAACCATGAACAGAGATGATGGGGTCTACTCATTAGATCACGCATCAGCAGTTGCATCGTTGTAACTTGCCTGCGGCTGATCATCTGAAAACATCTGAGCTAATTTTCAAAAGCGTGTCTACACTGATTTGGAGCTGTCAAAGAAACGGACTACAATGCAGAGTTTTAACTGTACCAATGTCCGTAGACTCATCTACAAGGACGCTGAACTTTTACGTTGTATTATTTCAGAAAGTTCTTCAAAGTACATTGTCCAATAACATTCTTTGCAATGTTTGTGGCTTTTGTGCGCCCCAAACTAACAGCTTGAGTAATTTTTGAATAACTGAGAATGCCTTTAATCACCTGTACTAAGTGGTCTGTGCTTCTCATTGCAATGTTGTGCTCGGCTAAAAAGCCACGTAGCTGGATTTCAGCAATTTTCACATCATTTTAATTTGCTGGAGACAATTAAGTATAGATGTCTGGTTTGGCGCGATGCATTTTACCCTTTCTTTGTGTTTAGCTCCCTTTGCGTGATTCTTGAACGGTGATTTCTGATACCATCTGGATGTTGCAGCAACGACAGGAGGCCTTGGTTTCGTTCCCCGTAACAGGTGCAAGCCATCCTTTGAAAATAGGGTCCAGCTCCCACGCAGGACGATACACTTGTGTACGGTGTTGCTTTGCTTTACCTTCATCCGTCCCTTCTCCGTTTTTTCTTTTAAGATTAGTCGCCATTGTCTCGTCGCTCTGTCCTCCTAGCTTAAACTTACCTCGGCGCGCTCGCGGGCAAACAGCAAAAACTGGCGGGCCACTGCCACGTTATATAACCTTACAGTTGCCCGCGAGAGTAGGCCCTATCGATGTGATTGGGCTATTTATTGTACAGATCCAGAGTCAGTTTTTGTAATAGACACATTAGCATAAACCTGTAAGCACTGAGGTGAAATCTGACTTCAGAACAGTCTAAAGTTATGTAACTGACTTGGGAAAGCCACAGCAAAAGACGGTGTTACTAGGTGCAATGTGAAATTATCGTACATTTGAGGATTTTTGAAACTATAGATCGTACATCGTACAGAGCCCAAAATTATGGTACAAATACGATAATTATTGTACATCTGGCAACACTGGACACCACCAACATGGGCCGTGCTGAGCATGGCTACAGTGCAAGCCAAAACGTGTCGGTTAAAAAAAGCAAAGACAAATCAAAACTCCGTCTGGAAAAGAACCAAAGAGAAGAATTTGATGGATTGCACCGAACAAAAAGATCAATCTTTTCTAAATCACACGAGTTAGTCTCAGTAAAACTTCACAACTTCTTTAATGTTTTTCGTTTGAAAGTGTTTCTGGAGTAAAATCGACTCGCTCGTGTTTTTGCCCACCATAGCGACCAGTTTTGCAGCTGACAAGGCTCAAAGTGAGCTGCTAATTCTCCAGTAAGAGCTGGTGAAGCGCGACAGCTGCAGCAGGCACCCTGCCAGCTGAAGCCAACTGGACGGTCTTATCGTCACACACATGAATGGTCAGAAACACACACCCGCATACGCACTCAGTGATACGCATCATCTGAAACATCAAACACACACAGCGGATGGTTTCTTATTTCCTCTCACACACCGTCAGCTGCAACCTATTCACGTTTAGGTTAGAAAGCAGAAGTGTGTGTGTGTGTGTGTGTGTGTGTGTGTGTGTGTGTGTGTGTGTGTGTGTGTGTGTGTGTCATTGATACAAAATAAAAGTACTAAATTACTATAAAAAGCCTTTTCCAGATTTATACATTTCACTCACACACACACACACACACACACACACACACACACACACACACACACACACACACACACACACACACACACACACACACACACGTTCAACAGCTTGCGATGAATATTCAGTGAAAGCTAATGTGTGAGAGAAGGAGAGGTGTTCATAGACGTATGGTTGCTCCCTTGTGTAATCCCACTACACAGGAAACGTAAGCTCATGGGACCGGACATTCTGGCTGGTGTGCGTCAGCTAAAGTATACTTGTAGTACAAGTACCACAGGGACACCGAGGGTACTTGTGTTTGGGAGTTTAGCAGGAAAACAGTACGGCTAAAGACAAAAGGTTAGGCTACAACAACACACACACACACACACACACACACACACACACACACACACACAGATGTAGTCTGCTTTCAGTTTAAACAGTTCTAAAAGGCAGTCTCAATGATAAAGGCTTTATAAATGCAAGAATAGTTCATATTGAAGCTACATTTGGGATGACTTTAAGACAAAATGCTTTTGCTTTGCTCAGAAATACACGGAGGAGACGGACGACCAGCCAGACTCCATGAGGTTTCATGCATGTGCTGACAGATGAGACGTTCATCCATCTTAGTTAAAGAGCAAGTCACCCCTTACAAGAAGCGTACTCCACTCCCACTTCAAGTTTGAAAAATGCAACAAATGCTGTTGCCTAGCAGGCCGAGAGGGTGGAGCCACTAACAAATACACACACTCACGACATTGTGACATCATAATGTACCAGTTTACATCATAGCATACCTCTTAGCCAATAGCGGTGGCAGATTTAAATTCAATTGCAGTGCAGAGTTTTTACCTGACAACGGCACAACACTGACAGTTTTAGGCAGAAAATTTTAATTTGAACTAAAATGCACTAAAGTGCAAAACTATTGACTACACGTGTCTGCAGCACGATTAGACACACATTTATATAGTTTATCAGGAAAAAATAGTTGATTTGGGGGTGACTTGCTCTTTAAGACACTTCAGGAAGCTGTTGTGTCTCTAATTAGATGCGTGTCATTTCAGAGCTTGTTTGGAGCAGAAAACTATTTAGTTGCTTAATGAGCTGATGAGATGTGATTGGATTAATTGGCAGCAGGATCATTTCATCAGTCAGTTACTTAGCTGGTTATTTAGTCAGCTGCTCAGTCAGGACGAAGATTTGGTGAATTTATCTGAAAAATGAATTTTATCAAACTGTTTTGAGATTTTTTTTTTTTTTAATAGGGGGTTTTCCACAGAAGGGAACAAAACTGTATTTAGAAGAAATAGATTTTAATTTGGAAGCTCAGCTGATATTAAAACGACACCAGGAGAGAGACTAGAGCTGCCCTGAAGGGTAAAGTGTGAGTGAACCACAGAGAGGACAAGAGGCGGTAATTACAAATCAAATAAATGATTTCACAGAACTCACCGAGGAAGAAAACTGCTGAACAGGCAGACGACCCAAAGTCCAAACCAAAACTCCAAGAAACTAATAATAAAGTAATAAATCCAGGAGAGACGGGAACAAACAAAAGAAACAGAAGTGAGGAGCGATCAGCAAACGAAGGCCAGGTGTGAGAGGGCAGGAGAAAAACCAACAGAGATGAGATGAAAACAAACAAGGGCAAAGGAAAATAGCTTTTTTAGCCTTCTTAAGCCAATTATTAAAATAAGTTTTATTTGTCTTTGGAAAAGTCAGCAGCCAAATACAGAAAAACGGATGTTTACTGATGACAGATAATCAACCACAGAAACAGGAAGTTTCAGTCTTGTCATTTATCTTTTGGATTTCTTCTTTTAGAAACAAATAAAATTGTCACAAAGGAATTACAAATGATATCCTGAAGGATTGTGTTGCTTTCGGGCAAGTTCAACTGAGGCACACGGCAGTTCTGATTGCTTTTAGCACCCCCTAGTGTCTGTTTAGTAGAACCAAAAGCAAAACTTATCTCCTCGCTGTGCGTTTGTCTTTTTAACACCTTAGTTCAGGGGCGCCCGATCCTGGACCTGGAGGACCAGAATCCAGCAGGTTTAATTTTAACCCTGCTTCAACACACCTGATTTCAGTCAGCAGGTGATTAACAGGCTTCTGCGGAGCCTGATGAGCTGCTGCACAGATGATTCAACCACTTAATCAAGTGTGTGAAAGCAGAGAAACCACAAAACCTGCTGGATACTGGCCCACCAGGACAAGGACTGGGCACCCCTGCCTTAATCTAACAGCTGGAATGTCTCCCCAGCCTTGATTAGTGTCTACAGGAGTGGTTCATCACTAAATTAAGCAAATCAAGATCTAAAACAAGAGTGGGGAACCCTGGTCCTCGAGGGCCGGTATCCTGCATGTCTTTGCTCCAACACTTCTGATTCAGTGGATTCACCTGTTCAGCAGCTCATCAGGCTCTGCTGAAGCCTGTTAATCACCTGCTGATTGAAATCAGGTGTAAACTAAAACGTGCTGGATATCGGCCCTTGATGGACCAGGCTCGCCCACCCCGATCTAAAACATGCAGGAAACCTGCTGGAAGCAGACTGCAGCGCTGGCGCGTCAAGTCCTACAGAGTGGACCGGATGTCTGAAGTTGCAAATGCGGTATTCTGACCACAAAGGGTGGTGGAGTCCTGAGTGACAGCTCATTAACTATGTAAATGGTCATTTCAGCACATTCTGGCTCAAGAAAGTGATTTAAAAGTATGAGAAAGTTGCATATATGGCTTTAAGGTTAGGTTTATATCATCTTAGAATACATCTTGTTTTGTAATTATATAACTAAACAGCAATGATGACCAAAAAATGGCACTGATCACTGTTTTTATGTAGATACACCACTAGAGGGCAGAAAGACGTGCAGGTTTCTGAGGAAAGTACCAATCCTGTTAAAGAGTCAGATCTTAGAGGCTGATCAGACATGACACGTTTGGAATCATAAGGGATTATGCTGATTAAATAAGATTTTCAAACAAGTGAAATACATTTTTAGAGTTTTAAATGATGAGTTTAATCTAATTCTGATCAGGTGAGTGTTTGTACCGATTTAGTTTTGCAGATTTAAGTGTTGAAACTTGTCTTGGCACAATAAGAGATGTACCTCCTACTTCACAGAAAATGTTTAGGCTGACAATGTCGGTCATGACCCAACGCTTCAGCTTCACTGGCCACATATGGGTCAGATTGCTAGAAATAATTTTAATTAAAGTCATTTTTTGTTTTATCTCAGTTAAATTGTCTTCAACCACAAATTCTACACTTGTTCAATTTATGGTATCGAGCAATTTCCTGCAGCATAAATATGAGGTAAAGAACTTATTTTTTTACATGTTTTGTCATCCATTAGTTTGCTTGTCGCTGCAAAACGCTCGTGCATTTAGCTACTTATTATAAACTGAGGTGGCATGGGCAGAACAACGACATACTTGACAACATTATGACAGCACCGCCTCAGGGCTGGAGTTAGATAACAGCATCCATCGGTTTCAATGAAGGGACTGGTAGAGCTCGTCAATCGAAGAACAAGTTTTCAGCTGCACAAGCTTAGTGTCTCACAAAGACTTCTAGAGGATTTAGAATGAAAAAGTCACCATGAGTGTAAATAAGATGCAAGAGGAACTAAAAACCTGCAGAGTTAGTGAAGCAAGCAGACCTTTGAGTCTGTGGTTTCAGTCGCTGTGTTTAAGGTGAAGCCCAGAGCTATCTGTTACCTACAGAACGTTAAGCTGTGCTACTGAGCTGTGAGTTCAAAATAAAAACAACGGTGGGAAAACCACCAAGCGGGACAGAAAAGGTGGAATCACTCGGTGGTCGTAGTTGAGACTCAAATAAATGTGAAACAAGTTAAATGGGATCCAAAAACAGCTGATTCTGTCGCCTGAAGGTTTCATGCCACAGCGGCGCGCTTTATTATCCAGAAAGAACGAGACCTGAAGAAATAAAAACTGCAAACAAGGTCAGATTAATTACTTTAATTGGGTCTCTGTGCCCTCGGGAGTACAGTTTATGAGGAATCCTCTTCAGATTTTTCTAACAATACCTGTTTTTGATGATGGATCCATTTTAAGAACCAATCCAATAAAAACATATTTCAGAGACGTGAAGGGAGAAAAAGACAGGCCGGGCCCCGCCCCTCCCCCAGGCACAAGACCATCAGCGTCACACATTAAAATCCTGTAAAAGCCATAAACCTCCTCATAAAGCTCTTGTTAGTGACCCTCCTCCCTCCCTTGCCCTTCTGGATCCCACCTAGTCCCCGTGGCTATTTCTGGTCCAATTAAACCCGTTTCTGTGCCCAGGTTCACGGAGACTGTGTGGAGCGAACAGCCTGAAGTAAAGTCCCAGTGAAGGGTACGGATAAATTCACAGCCGGACTTTGGACAAAAGAGCCAAACGTGTGTGAGGTAGACTTCTCATGCTCGTATCGACGTATGCTTACAAAAATGCATCTAGAATTTTTAACGAGTCTTCCAAATGTTCACACCTTTACACAGTAAAGCTTGTTTATGTTGATGTGAACAATGGAAGAACAACCTGATCCAGCCTGTAATTATTAAATAGAGCCTGCACTGCTTTGTGAATCACTTTCTGTAGAAACAAAGCTCCTGTGATCCCTTTTCAGGAAGTGGAGGTTAGTGGTGGGAGTGGGGGCTGGGAACTGGCAGGGTTACCCTCCGGGAGGACCGGCTGGCCCATTACTGCCAACCACTAAACCCCGTCCCTCTCCTGATATTAACTTTTTACTTTCTTTGATATTGGAAGTTCTATATATATATATATATATATATATATATATATATATATATATACACACACACACACACACAC
>SSNQ01034457.1:222897-245566 GCA_006942095.1 Nothobranchius kuhntae | reverse complement strand
TATACACATCTAGAGGTGTATAAGGGAGAGGTGTAAGTGTGTGTGAGTGTGGGTGTGCGTGTGTGTGTGTGTGTGTGTGTGTGTGTGTGCGTGCGTGTGTGCGTGCGTGCGTGCGTGCGTGTGTGTGTGTGTGTGTGTGTGTGTGTGTGTGTGTGTGTGTGTGTGTGTGTGTGCGTGTGTGTGTGTGTGTGTGTGTGTGTGTGTGTGTCTGCTCGGTCTTTTCAAACCCTCAGTCGGTCACGGCTGATGGCTGCTCATACTGAGCTTGGTTCTGCTGGAGGATTGTTGTTGGTAGAGTTTTCCTCTCCACTGTCGCTACATGCTTGCTCAGTAAGGAGATTGCTGTAACTCACACTGACACACCGAGTCAGTGACTCTATGCAATCTGCTGAGTTTACATAGGAAACCTTTAACTAAGTATAATAATGAACTGAACTACACCACCGATTCTGTTCACAACCTTTATGGACAGGATTTCTGGGCGCAGCCAAGGTGTTGAGGGGATTCGTGGTGGCCTGAGGATCAGGTCTCTGCTTTTTGCAGACGATGTGGTCCTGTTGGCTTCATCAGAACGTGATCTTCAGCTTTTGCTGGAGCGGTTCACAGCCGAGTGTGAAGCGGCTGGGATGAGAATCAGCTCCTCTAAATCTGAGACCATGGTCTTGAGTCGGAAAAGGGTAGAATCCCTTCTCCGGGTCAGGGATGAGGTCCTGCCTCAAGTGGAGGAGTTTAAGTATCTTGGGGTCTTGTTCACGAGTGAGGGAAAGATGGAGTGCGGATTGCTGCTGCTTCTGCAGTGATGTGGGCATTGTACCGGTCAGTTGTGGTGAGGAGAGAGCTATGCAGGAAAGCAAAGCTCTTGATTTACCGGACGATCTGCGTTCCTGCCCTCATCTATGGTCACGAGCTTCAGGTAGTGACCGGAAGAACGAGATTGTGGATACAAGCGGCCGAAATGAGTTTTCTTCGCAGGGTAGCTGGGCTCTCCCTTAGAGACAGGGTGAAGCTCGGTCTGTCGGGAGGGGCTCGGAGTAGACCTGCTGCTCCTCCACATCGAGAGGAGCCAGTTGAGGTGGCTCGGGCATCTGGTCAGGATGCCTCCTGGACGACCCCCTGGTGAGGTTTTCCGGGCACGTCCAACTAGGAGGAGACCTAAAAGAAGACCCAGGACACGGTGGAGGGACTATGTCTCTCACCTGGCCAGGGAACACCTTGGGATTCCCCCGGAGGAGCTGGCCCAAGTGGCTGGGGAGAGGGAAGTCTGGGCCTGCCTGCTTAGGCTGCTGCCCCCGCGACCCGACTCTGGATAAGCGGCTGAAAATGGATTGATGGAACTGAACTAAATGTACTGATAAATAGGTTCAGTCGGAATGTTTACTTTATAAAAAAAAAAAACTTCAAATAACTCTTTCATTTGGTGTTATATAATAAACCGAAATTAACTGAATTAGGAGTGTCATTAAAATTCATGACTCATCCACTTCCTAAGTTTGATTTGCAACATTAATGTTGTTTCTCCACAAATAAAACAAGCCTGAACGAGTTCTGCCACGTTCTGAAGTTGCTAATGCTAACGATTAGCTTCTACTAGATGAGACAGGCTCTGCTCTCTCCTGGATGCTATATCAACAGCAGCCTTCCACGGGCTAAAGTGGGTGAGGCCATGAATGTTCATTTTACAGTGTGACGTAGATCCGTGTGGCTTTTTCTGACTCAGACGTTATATTGCCTTTCGGCGGCTAACGCAGGAAATAGATGTTCAAGACTATTTTCACTCTCAGCACGCATGAGAAACTCAAAATGACCAAACACATTTCAAAAAGAACAAGTTTGACACTTTTCTCAGTGAACCTCACCTTTAAGATTTTTTCTATTAGCATAAAATGGTGATAAAGTTTAGATGTTTTAAGTCCTTTTCTTGAGACAAATGAATTTGTTTAGGAACTGATTCAGTGCAGATTACGTAACGCAGTTATTATTATTATTAATAAATCTTCGTCGCCCATCTGCAATAATTATAATTACTCATGTAACTTAGTTTTGTACAGCTCATAGTTTTGCAGACTAATATTTTTTGTCACTCATAAACTAAATCAACCAAGATAACAAAAGTTCTTAAATGCTGTTTCTCCTCGCCCCCAGATGAGACCAATTAAGATGCTAAACTCTTTCAGGCGTCGGTTTTTAGGCTCTTTAAAACTCTCATGGTGATGAAATTGATCCATGATCCAAGGTGAGCATCTTCTCACATTAAAACTGTTAGATTGTTATGTTTCCCATATTTATACTCCAGATATTCACTTTTCCAGCTCATGCAGCAGAGAGAACATCTAAACATGCAGGCTGTCCTGTCAGTTGTGTGTAAATTAGTGCAGCAATAGAGAAATCATAAAAAACTTTAAGTAAACACCTCTGTAGAAATATACGGGCCTTTATTTTGGCATATTACATTTTTCTTGAATAGTGTTGCTTATTTAGCGGAGCTGCTAAGGTGGCTTTTCTGGGTGGGGAAAATGTTCTTAATTACGCCAACAAGAATCGGGGCACATAACCAAAGCTCGGGTACCCGATTGACAGATTTGAAGAAAACAATGCAAATTGGTAATATATCCCTTATATGTCCTAAGTGCACGCTTTTGTGCAGACAGGTGTATTTTGGGGTTAATTTTGGCTATGCTCACCGCAATGGATCTTTTCTTGTGGGAGAATGTGTATTTTTTTGGGGGGGGGGGGTATCAAACTATTTAAATAATTTTCCTACTCCATTTAATGTAACACTGAAATCATTTAGTGCCGTTACCGCCCTTAGTGCATTTTTTGCACCATTGACTCCCAGGTAAATCTTTTTCCTCGTAAGCCTAAATATTAGCATATACACACACACACACACACACACACACACACACACATATATATATATATATATAAAATTCTGTCTGGGCTCTCAGGGCAGTTGCAGACTCAATTGACCTTTTTATGTTTTCCACTAGATTGCACATTTTTCTCATGTTTACCGGGGAAGTAACGAAAGCTGCAATCAAAATAAAATTTAATGAAAATATTTTTATGACCATTTAGAACACTGTGATGATCGCAGGAAGCTTCCTGCCCCACATGAAAGAATCACCACAGGCAGGAGGTAAGAAATAGGGATTTGGGTTTATTAAATGAAAAAACAACAGAGGACGCAGCTCCAAACGGGTGCTGGAAAAAGCCAACGGGAACCAAGGGCGAAACTTTGACGAAGCGGAAACCGGGCCGGGGTCTAAAACATAGAAAAACACACGAAGGTCCAACCAGGAAACGAGAGAACCAGATATAAATAGAGGGAAGGGAGATCTTACGGAGCCAGAACAGAGGATGGATGTGAGGAGAGGGTTGGTCAGGTCTGGTCCATGGAGAGTTGGGTTGAGGCAGGAGGGCTGTGGCTGACGGGGATCCAGGACAGGTGAACGGCGGAGAGCAGATGGCCAGGGGAGATGAGTGACGATGTTGAGGTTCACACTCCAGGAAAAACGAGAACTCAGGCTGGGATCTGGTAGTAGATCTGGAGGAAGGACAGGCAATTAAAAAACAGGACAAGCAGGGCAAGATTGCAAAAATATTACAAGTTCAGGACGAGGCTGGAAGCTACCCAGGTGAGAGTATCAACCGGCGCTGGAGTGTGGACACGCCACTCCTTAAATCCCCTGGCCTTGCTGATGGGAAATCAGCAGCAGGTGAGGCTCTCCGACACGCCCACCTGCAGGGAGACTCAGAGGGAAAAACAGCTGACTCATGACAACTCCACACCTGCAGGGAGACTCAGAGGGAAAAACAGCTGACTCATGACAACTCCAATGTGTAGAAAATTCTCCCATAAAACTAATCATCTGGACATAACACACAAAACTTTTTTATATTGTTGCATTTGTTTACATTTCTGGTTGTGATCATGCACCTGACCATAAAGGCGGAAATAATACATTAAATTTATGGAACTCACAAATATTTTATTTTATTTTTTGGGGACCGAAACCAAAGTCAAAATTCATTTACAAAAAATTGGGAGTTATGAATTATTATATGAGGAAATGTTGCGTCTGCATTTTTTTGAGCACCAAGGTTAAAGTCGTGACTTTTTTAGAAAAAAAAACATGAAATTACAAAAAAACTTTAAAGTGAGCAAAAATAAACATTCAATTCAATTCAAGTTTATTTATAAAGCGCCAAATCACGACAAGAGTCGTCTCAAGGCACTTCACATAATAAACATTCCACTACAGGTCAGGTCATTAAGCCAATCAGAAATAATGTTTCCTATATAAGGAACCCAGCAAATTGCATCAAGTCACTGACTAGTGTCGGTGACTATACAGCAATCCTCATACTAAGCAAGCATGCAGCGACAGTGGAGAGGAAAACTCCCTTTTAACAGGAAGAAACCTCCAGAGAATCCTCACCCAGTATAAGCAGCCATCCTCCACGACTCACTGGGGTTGGAGCAGACACACACACACACACACACACACACACACACACACACACACACACACACACACACACACACACACACACACACACACACACACACACACACACACACACACACACACACACACACACTCATACAATCCCACACACACACACACGGAAACACACACACCACACACACACACACACACACACACACACACACACACACACACACACACACACACACACAAGTTATGCCTATTTGTGACGCTCCAAGACTGTAACAGTTTAACCCCAAAAAAAGTCATTTATTATTATTTTTTTCTTATTTTCACAATTCTAGTTTTGATCATAACTCTGGCAATAAAGGGATTACATCTCAGAAACACACATTTTTATTATCTTTTGTTAGGGCTGATGCTAAGGGTGAAATTCATATAAAAATTGGGACATGTGAAATATTTCTATAGGTAGTTCTGTGTGTGCATTAATGTGTGCTCGAACACCAGAAGCGTTAGAGAATTAAAGGTAATATAAAGGATATATGAGCTTCCTGCAGGCCAAAACGAGCAGGTGCTTCACATTGTGAGGTTTTTTATTTAGTTACATTATCCACATAACTTTGTTTTTTAAAAGCCTGAATAGGCAAACTCATATCCATCCACATCTTCTATGTGAACAAAAATTTGTTTTCAGGCTTCAAGGCCTTGGAATGGGAAAATATTTATAATCTCATATTTTTGCCAATCTGTTATTACAAAGAAAAGCCTCAGATTAATAACCGGTGTCTGTGCACTCAAACCAAAGATGTCCAAATATTTGCAAATATCAACCACGGTTCATTCTCAGGGTTTGAAACTTAAAGTTAGAAAAATTTTGTTGCAATGAATGAATTAAAGTAATTAGGAAGCATTTTCCCGATATTTAAAACTATTTCCTGATCCTTTGTGTGTAAACGTACAAAACTACAGCCCATATTTCGTTGTTTCAACAGCTACCTAACCCCTTTCCTCACTGGAGTGTGTGTGCTTGTTCAGGTAACGATGGATGAATGTGTGCATGTGTGTGTTTAGTCAGTGGGTCAATATCAGGAGTCGATCCTTATCCCTTTGTAATCCAGTTCTGTGTGTGTGTGTGTGTGTGTGTGTGTGTGTGTGTGTGTGTGTGTGTGTGTGTGTGTGTGTGTGTGTGTGTGAGACACACACTATCACTGTGTAATCCACTGACCCTGGTAAACAGGAAGAGACAGTGATGCTTCTAACTAATAAAATCCTTTTGCAGGTTTTATTTTTACCAGTTTTATCTCCGTGTGAATGTGATTAAGCATCAAGGACAAAGATCAATGCAGAATATTGACCAAACCGTGGGAAAAATCATCATAATGAAGAAAATTACAGACTTTGTAAAAGTGCAAATAAGGTTATACGGATTGAATTACTGTTTAATAATTCAGTCTTTTTTTCAAGTTGGACTTTAAGCTGTGTGTGTGTGTGTGTGTGTGTGTGTGTGTGTGTGTGTGTGTGTGTGTGTGTGTGCGTGCGTGCGTGCGTGCGTGCGTGCGTGTGTGTGTGTGTGTGTCAGGTCAGAAGTCATGCAAAGCCTCTTGAGATCAAACGTGACTTTAGAGTGAACCAACATGGCAGACTGGGAACAGGAATCACCTCTCTGCGGCGTCCTTCCATCATCTTGCTTTCTGATTGGCTAAATGCCATGTCCAATTGGCAGCATGCTTTAGACTCAGGGGCTCACCACAATCCAACAAGGTGAATGTCCCAGATTTATGATCGGAGCGGTCCCAGTGTCGTTCTGAGCAGACCAGAGTACGGTTTATTTCAGGACATCCTCCGGTCTCAGGAGCATTCTCAGACATCAGGTCAGAGAAAAAAGCATCAGCTTTCAATCGAAAGCCCATCAGACTAAATGGAGTAAAGAGAGTTAAGAAAAGCCTTGTGTGACAAAACTCTGTCAGGAAGTCTGTTTTTCTCTGTTCTTAGGTGTGAAATACATTCCTGCAGACTGTGGATTAGTTAGTAACAAATGCAGCAAAAAGAATAAAAATAAAGACTTAGTGCAAACAGCACCACCTGCTGGATGCTGTCCAACAGCACGTGGTTTGTCTCACAGTTTTTCCTCATGGAGTTTTTTAGACCTTTCATTCTGACTCCATTTAGTCAGAAGTCTGATGGGTTTTTGACTGAAACCTGGTGCTTTCTCCTTTCTGCTCTGATGTCTGAGAGCGTTGTGAAGCACCTTGGGGGGTTGTAGAACCCTAAGGAGGCGCTATACAAATACAGGCCCTTTACCATTCCCTGAGACCTGCGGGTGTCCTAAATCCATTGTACCAGACCACTCATGACACACCACACACGACAGGAATATCTGAAAAGTTTATCTTTGGTCAATCGGGTCGATCCGGTTGTTGGATGGGAAGGATCAGGTGAAGAATCGGCTTAATTAACTTGCCACATTTACCGGACCTGATTCTTCTCTATGCAGAATTAAGCAGAGTCTAGCTGGCCAGGCTAACACTCCTCCACTTTGTCGTTAAATGCTCTCTGTCGCCCTCTCGAGGCTTGCTGCGTAATGTCACCGTCATAAAATCAAATCTGTCGCGCATAAGAGGCGTGTTTTCTGACTGTGTTCTAACTCGCGAGCCCAAATAAACACATTAACCGGCGTTTCAGCATTGAATAAAGTTTTATCAGGTCTGTATAACAACTTTATAGCCGACCAAACTCAATAAGCCAGTGAACCATTTATTTCTTCCCCAATCATTAGCAGCACGGCTAGGTTGGTGTTCGTAGGACATGCCGTTCTTTCAAGGAGAGCTCTCCAGTGAGGAAAAGCCGGCCCAATGTTGACTCTGGTCTTCGTTGTTTCTCTTTTCCTAGATTCTTCTGACAAAAGATGTCTAACTTTGGTGGTTCTGCCATTGCTCAAGCCTCTAAACCGCGGATCTACCAAAGACATATATACGTAGACACCCCGTGGACTGGCACTGCCACCATTTTAGATGGGTCTCCATCAGCCCCCAGTGCATGTATTACTGAGGGAGGTGTTCACCTGTCGAAACAACTCATTCTATCAAGCTTTTTCGCAAAATCATGCATCATAATTAAAATACTAAAATAATTAACAAAGTAAATTTAAATCCTATCAGGTAGGCTACATAAATAAATAGTAACGGTAACCATTAATTAGCTGCCAATTAATATGCATATTAGTGGACTACTAAGTCTGAACTACTCCTTATTAAGCACTTATTAACAGCTTATTACTAATGCCATAATTCTAATAGTAACCGGCCATAAATTTTGAGTTTTATCAAAATAAGCCATTCATAATGGTTTGTTAACTACAATTAAACGGTTTGTAGCCGATTAACGCACATATTAAGTAGCTCAAATCAATATGTGGCTTTTAAAGAAGTAATTCAGGGGCTGCATGGTGGCGCAGTGGTTAGCACTGTTGCCTCGCAGCACGAAGGTTGCAGGTTCGAAACTCGGCTGCGGCCTTTCTGCGTGGAGTTGCGTGTTCTCCCCGCATGCGTGGGTTTCCTCCGGGTACTCCGGTTTCCCCCACAGATCACAACATGCCCTATAGGTCATAAATTGGAAGTCTCTTTGGATAAAAGCGTCTGCCTAATAAATAAACATAAACATATTCTTGCCTTTATGTGGTTAATTAATACAGAACTACTAGTAATTAGGTATGAACTAAATCTGACGTTAGAATGGGGAATATGTTCTTGCTTACAAGTGGTTAAATGATTGCTGTTTAGGCTCTAATAACATGTGGAGTTTGGTGTTTATTTACATAAAACCAGAACATAATATTTTTGGTTATTAATGCAGAATAACTATTCCCCCTGAATTACTTCTTTAAAAAGCCACATACTGATTTGAGCTACTTAATATGTGCGTTAATCGGCTACAAACCGTTTACTTTCACTTAAACCATTATGAATGGCTTATTGTGATGAAACTCTTAATTTATGGCCTGTTAATGTTAGAATTACAGTATTAGTAATAAGCACCTAATAATAGCTTAATAATGACTAATTCTGACTTACTATGCATATTAATTGGTAGCTAATTAATGGCTAATTTGTGTTGCCTAAACTAAAGTATTACCATAGTAATCCCACGTGATCTGTACGTTGGTTGTTGTAACCGCAGGCTGCACAAAAACGGGCATAGTTCTGCTTTTACTTTGGAGAGTGAGGAGACCCATCCAAAATGGCGGTGATGCTGTTACGCTCTCCAGCGCCCAATGGGGCATCTACGTATTCGTGTCCACGCAGTCTACATGATACTGCCGTAAAGCAACACGCAGTGAGTACTCCGGCGGTGGAGCACCAATCAAAAACTGTATGGAGCGGTAAACAGACGTGGGAGCCCATATCACTACCGCAGCTCTGAAAATGAACACGATAGATGTATGCTGCCAAAACCTTTCAAAAAACATTATAAGGTGCAAAACCTTCTCTGTGGCCGCGTGGCCTGGTGATAGAGGGTCCGCCCTGGGACTGGGAGACCCTAACCCTAAACCACCAAATAGTTACCGAGCACAGCCTCAGCTGCAGCTCACCGATCAACACGGGGAAGGCTCGATGCGGAGACGAACCTTAAGCTCCTGCATTTGGTTTTCAAAGCTGTTCATGGCCAAGAACTTGCATGCATCAAATAACCTTTATGTGTTCGTCCGCCAGCGAGTTCTTAAAGAGCAGGTTCACAGAGAAAGCATGCTACTTGCTATTTCTGAAATACGACTGCTCACTCTGAGTTTCCCGTTCATGCAGGCCGAATGTACAAACAGTCTCCTACCACTATTTTCGGCGTTAACGACACGAAGACAGACGAGGAAATGCTCGGGTCAGGAAGTGCCACACAGGTCTACATCCTACTGTAAATTTGCATCACACACTCACCCATCCTGGCTCACAACGGGCAAGGCTTTTGCTGGTTTAGTGAGAGAGCAACGCATGTCTCTGCTAGCAGCTAACTGTTAGCATGGCAAACGTGGCAGAACTCCTGTCACACCCAAGCATGAGCCCAGTCCTTTGTTTCCTGTTTTATTTTGACATCTTTCTCTCTCCTCGGTGCCACTTCCTGTCCACGCTTGTTTACCTATTTAACCTCTCTCTTCTCTCCTCTCAGGTGCCAGTTTGTTGTCGTCTGCTAGCCTTTCGTTCCATGTGTGATTAGTGTTTGATCTCAGTGTTTCTTTGGCCTAGTTTTGGTTCCCTCGTCTCTGGCCCTTTATCTGTTCACTTGGATTTGTTTGTTGGGATTTTTTGACTGAATAAAGGATTTTGCTTTTTACCTCACCATTTTTGAACCTTGCTTTTGGGTCCAGCTCCTGTTATCTGACGCTTTCAGACTTGCAACGTTGCAAAGCGAAGTCACGTTGCTGCTGCCCAATCAAAGGCTAAATATTCAAGTATCATGAGCAATAACGAGTAAGACTCCGCCGTTCTCCACCCTGGACTCCTCCAGCTAATTTCTACTTCCTGAAACAAAAGCGCCGGAGCTTTCTTCCCACAGAGAATGGCTCACAAGACATTCATTCATACTAGAGACCACAGCGGATCTATTAAAAAGGACAGTAAATGAGAGCTTTAAGGTCAGACTAAAGGTGACTGAGCACCTGATCCCCCAGACTTCAGCTCTTTGTGTTTAATGTTGTACTTTGTAGTATTTTGCATCGTGAAAAGCAGGAAACAAGTGAAGCAGGTAAAAACAATACAAGCTTGAACCAGAAAGTTTAACTAACCAAACAAGAAGTGATTCAAAATGAATTTCTGCCAACTTTAAACAACTTTAAGTTTGATCAACGAACTGAAGCCTTTCTGTGACTGGAAGTTTATAAAAGCATCATTTCTGTGGCGAGTTTCTGCCAGACTGCCTCCCTTCCCTTCCTCACCCTTTTCCCTTCCAATATTCCCCTCGTTCATCGATCCATCCACGTCTCCATCCGTCTGTACCGAATGCATCCAGCTGCATCCGTCTCACAATCAAACAGGAGATCTCCGAAGTCAGCGATCCGATTCTGACAACTCAAAAGGCGGAATTTCTTCCTGTTGAAACTCCAGATGTGTACACTCCAAACAGCTGCTGAGGCACACCGCTTTGTCAGCTCAACTGTAACACATGAGTTATGATAATCAATAAAACACTTCATAGGTGCATGTGTTCATGTATGTCTGCGGGGGGGTATCTGATAAGCAAATAAAACAGTGTTTTACTCATAAATGTTCACAGAACAGTCTTGTAACCACACACACACACACACACACACACACACACAAGAATCTGGCTGTGACAGTGACAATCACGTGGACAAAGTGGGAAACCACCGACATCTGAGCTATCCAACAACAACAGGCAACGAGACAGTTTTACCCATCTGGGTCGGATGTGTGTGACTTCAAAAAGATTTGTGTCTCTCTTTCATCCTTCCCTCTTTTCCCTCCACCTCTTCTTGTGCGGTGCATCTCCTTGTTTCTCAGCTTCATGCCTTACCGGTCTCCAGCTGATTATTAGGCTCGCCTTCTTCCTCTCTCAGTTTGCTTTCCCCCCATCACTCCTAATTCTCTCGGTTTCCTTTGACGTTTCCCGTCGCTGTCGGTTTCTCTGTGGCAGGTTGATAAAAGCGAGCCGGGGACATGCAGGAGGAGAATTAAGGTAAATCAGGGGGTGGTGATTTATTTTTATCAGCCTAAAGGTTTGTTTTTTCACAGAAAACTTATTAAAAATACGTCATCAATAGGGAAGAAAATGCAGAATTTAAATATGCGTTTGATTATTAATTCTACCAACAAAACACCTAAAAACAGGAAATGTTACAAGAGTATGAGGCAAAGGCGATATTTAACAGGACATGAAAGCTACAGAATTTGGAGTCATGAAAAGTAAAAAAAAGAATGAATAAAACACATTTTACCTCTCCGCATGCAAGCACACATCCCCGAGAAACATTTATTTCAACAACAAAATATCATGATGTTCAAGAGTCGTCAGGGTGACCCCAAAGACTTCTGCTAAAGTCTTTCCATGAGGTGGATTTTATGACCTGAAGAATCCAACATATTCTTCTACCACTGAGTTTAATGTCACAGAGAGGAGAACATTTGCAGAGGAACAGAAGAGGCACAAAACAGAGAGTTAAGAAAGGCCTCAGGAGTGAAGATGGAAGCTGGAGCGAGAAGACAAATGGTAACCAGGAGGGCAGACAACACGGAGGGACTGGTCCTTCAGTAAGAGATGGATGTCAGGGCATGAGAGACAGGAAACACTGAGGACACGTTAATAGCATAAATATGACAGAGGAACTTGGTAACAGATAAGGGAAATAACGAGATATCATGTCCTGGATAGGGGAAATCACAGGAAGCAAAAGCTAAAGTTAGTTTTTCAGAAAAGTTTCTCAAGTCTGACTTCTGTGTTTGACGTAATTCCTCACAGTGGTACATTGTACCGATAAACATACTGCCTTCCTATTCGTGACAAAGAAAAACACCATTTAGTTTCAGCTCAGAACCAGATTACTTTGGGCAAAATAGGGATTATTAACGAAAAAGTCTCTCCTTAAATGGGACCTTTTGCATCCTCTTGTGCCGCCATGTTGCTTTCTACTGCCGCTTTAAACGTGAAAAAAATCTTTGTTAGTGTTTGATTGTAGGAATTGTGTGCCTAAAAGAAGTCGTTTCAAAAAGTCCCCAATTGTGACATCACAAATGGGGACTTTTGAAACAAAAGTAGAATAGAAACACCTAGGAAGAGCAGCCGCTCTACTCTGAGCCCCTCCCAGATATCAGAGCTTCTCAGCATGTAGTGAACAGTAGATGGGTGGGCGTGACCAGCCCCAACTTGTTTTCTTAAAAGGACAGAGCTCATTCTGGAATGTACTGAAAACGTCACTTTTAAAACTGCTAAAATCACTTTATGTGAGAGGGATTTAGTAGAAAGAACTTCATAAACATGATTCGTATCAACCACAGAACTGCTTTAACTTAAGAAAAAAGAAATTACGTCTCATTTTAAATTGATTGTTAATAAAAAGATGCAGATTAGATCATGCTCACAGGAACTCTTTATTTCCAGCTTTGCATACAGTCACAGTAGCTGATAGAGGGGCCGATGTCTCTGCGAGACGCTGAACACCGACGTTCATCAGATGGTTGGTTATTTGTGAGTTTGGCAAACACTTCAGCTCGTCACCTGCTGCTTACCCAACTGCAAGCTTCTTATAGTTTATCCTTCTGGATCCAGATCCAACATCTTTCTCTCCTCCTACAGTTTCTGTTCCTCCTCTACAAAAACGGAGGATTGAACCCTTCCCCCAAATCTCACGTTTCTATTCTTGTCCTCTTTTCCTGAGATCCGCTCACTGACAGGTCTGAGCGTTCACACTTACTGTGTAAATGCTATGGGGATCTTTAAAACTGCCAAGTTTACTTCTCAAAGAGCCATCTATCAAAATGAGTGGCTTTTATGCACAAACGTGGAATATGACTGGAACGCATGCAGAAGACCTCCCCCCCGCCCGCTGTTACTCCAGTTTCTCAGCCTTTTATTTTCGTCACACTCAAGTTTCATATGCGGAGATCTTTATGTACAGCGAATTTCAGCAGCATTATTGCTGTACTAACATCTTAGAGGCACTGTTGGGGCGACGGTGGCACAGGAGTTAGGTGCTCGCCCCATAATCGGAAGGTTGCAGGTTCGAGCCCCGCTCAGTCTGTTGTTGTGTTCTTGGGCAAGACGCTTCACCTGCCTTGGATGCTGGAGGTGGAGGGAGGAGCCGGTGGCACCAGTGCTCAGCAGTCTCGTCTCTGTCAGTGCGCCCCAGGGCAGCAGTGGCCACATCGTAGCTCATCCCCACCAGTGTGTGAATGTGTGTGTGAATGACTGATTGTGTTGTAAAGCGCCTTGGGGGGTTCCATGACTCTAGAAGGCGCTATATCAAGTACAGGCCATTTACCATTTATTTTACCGTTCAACCTGCTGTGAAAATCAGCTTTAAAGAAGTGACGTGATAGCCTGGTCAGGTAAGTGGTCGTAATGTTATGACCGGCTGGTTACATTCAGCTGGGAGTTGAAAATGTACAGTTGGGGAGTAAACGACCATGATCAATCTAAACTTTCTCAGCTGATTTGGCAGCTCCTTAAAGTTGCTGGTCCTTTTTTCAGCTTTGATCAACAGTTAATCATCTGATGAGAGTCTTACAAGCATAAATATTCACTCAGAACTCGTGCCGCTCCGGCAGCACTGGGCGAGCCGTGGATAAAGAGTCTCCCAGTTAACCTTGGGAAAACAACATGGATGCACACACTGGAAATCCGAGTGTAAAAGGCTCAAGGTTTGAAGGTGGAACTGCCTGTTAGCCTCGTTTTTGTTTGGTTGAAATTTGGCAAGCGTCATCCAAAATAACCTCCCAGTTGGAAACAAAAGGTTTTTAAATGTGTTTTTAACACATACAACTACTCCCAATCACAAATGAACAAACCAAAATGATGCTGAATTTACAGGGACCATAACTCACCTTTTGTGCTGCCATGCGGGTTTCCACTGCCTCTGTAAACACTCCAAATATGAAAAAACACGTTCTTTCTCTTCGGTCAGCGCCTGGTTTTAGGAATTCTAGGCCTAAAACAAGCCGTTTCAACAAGTCCCTGTTTGTGACATCACAAATGGGGGTGTTACATTCCCGACAGGAGGTGTTAAAATGTGAAGAAGGGGGTAACATAAGAAACATGATAGTGGGTTTAAAATGGGTTCCATAAAAAGGTTCTGAGCAAACAGATGGAGGGCTTTATAAGAATAATGCCAAATAAAATCCTCTGAACAAGGTTAACAATAAAACACCTGCTTCACACGACCGAGTCGATAGAGGTCTTAAAACCAGAACACAGTTAACCTCTAAAATACCAAAACCAGACATCATTAAGATCATAACTCAGTCAACTATGTTGACATAAAAGAGGAAAGTTTTAACCTTGTATGTTAGAAACTCATCAAACTCAGAGTTAACCTTAAAATCGTTAAACTCATCTAACCGAAGGGGTTTAACCTACAATCCCAGGTGTGGCTCATCAGAGGGATTCAGGTCAGCTGTGCTCATCAGCAGCCTGAAGGAGAGGAGGAGGGGCGGTGTCTGGACTGATCACAGGGGCTGGGTGATCCTGGATCTTCAGAGGCCACGCTGGTGGCCACAACAGGAGGAATTAGGATAGAATGACCTCTCACCTGGAGAGCAGCTGCTGGAGGAGCAGTGGCTCTACTTCAGCAGCGTTTACATTACGGTCAGCTCAGCCTGGCCCTGGTAGGGTCATTTAATCTACGTTGGCATTGTCCATGCGGAGCTCACTGCTTTTTTCAGCCTTGCAACCCTGTGGTTCGTTTCGTGCTGAGCTGACCCAACACACCCACATCTGAACTGATTGGCTTGCTGACGTTGTCACTCTCATGCCCACCTACTGGGGGAGCCTCCGGTTGGTGTAGCTAGTATCAGCCAACGGTGGCTGATTCTGAGCCCAGAAGATGCTCCAACATTAAACACTGTTGTAAAATCTACTTATTAGTAGAAGTTAGCCCTTACCCTGTACGATTCATCACTGGACATGGTGCTGGCTGGTCACTCATGTGTCGACAGTGAACCAACACCCCAAAATTGACATGACAGGAAACGGTATGTTCAAATAAACAACATCAAATCCAATCTGTATAATATTACTTGTGGAGTACCGCAAGGGTCTGTACTAGGCCCTAAACTATTTATTATTTATATAAATGGTATTGTCTCTACATCTAATATGTTAAAGTGTATCTTATTTGCAGATGACACAACTTTCTATTATTCAGGAGACGATATTGATCAAATGATAGAAGTGATACAAACAGTTGGAAAAAATCAAATTATGGTTCGACGGGAATAAGCTTTCATTGAGCACAGATAAAACATATTTTATGATATTCAGTAATAGAAAGTTGAATATAAAAACATTAATAAAATTAGATGAAATCTGGATTAAAAGAGTGAAGGAAGTTACACATTAGGGAGTCATCATTGATGAGGATTTATCTTGGAAACTACTTATAAACAATATCAAAACTAAAATAGATAAATCAGTCGCAATATTACACAGAGTGAAATGGTCTCTAGATGACAAATCCCTATATTTATTATACATTCACTGATCGTACCGTACTTGAACTACTGTGTTGAAATTTGGGGAATAACATATAAAACCTATACACATTCAGTTTTCATCCTACAAAAAAAAGCAATAAGAATTATAACAAGAAGCAATTACAGAGATCCCTCCAGCCAATTATTTATCAGATTAAAAACTTGAAAACTTTATGACCTAGTAGATTATATTATTTTGAAATTTATGTATAAAGTCGACAAAAACCACCTTCCAACAAATTTAATCATAAGATTTATGGAAAGAAAGAGTAGTTATGATTTGAAAGGCAATAAAATATAAAAGATACCAAAACATAGGATAAATATAAAGGAACGTTGTGTTTCAATGTACGGAGTCAAAATGTGGAATAAATAAAGTACCGAAATCAAGAATACCAAAACAATACATACCTTTAATAAACATATTAAAAATGAAATACTTAGCTTATGATGCTATGAGATAGATGTATTTATGAAGTAGAGGGAATGAAAGGGAAAACACACATTTATGTTCTACTTTGTTTCTTTTAGCTTTTATTTTTTGTGCGTTTTCTTTTGCATTGATTGTTTTCTCCTTTCATTAATATAATAAACATTTGTTTTTGTTTATTTTCTGTGTGCGTAGTTAAATCAGTAAACCAGGTCAGACATCTTTTAACTATAATAACTTTGTATTTATTTTGGTTAAGGGGAGCAGATAACAGAAGTTTTCTGTTCCTTTTTCATTTTTGCAAACCTGTTTTGTGTTTTGTTTTTATTTGTGAATAAAAGAAAATAAACTTAAAAATAATCTTTTGTTCTTCACACCAGACGTCGCTAAGGTGGTCGTGTTCCATATTCAACCTTTAATATGATAAAAATATAAAAATGTAGCTACAACTTTTTCTTTTATTAAGAAAAAACAAACTTTACTTGAGATAAAACATTTAACAGGTTTTTATTGATGAGGTGAACTTCCTTTTAGATTCATTTTGAAACAAACTGAACTCTGTGATGGTTAAACAAATGAATGCGGCAACATTTTATTCAGTAGTTTATTTTGACTAAAAAAGAGGAAAATATGACTAAATTATAGCTTTGACTACAGAAGAGATCAGCTACTATTATTGTTTTTCTAACCAGTTCGGTCCAGCAGACCCTTACAAGAACCTTCTAGAACCCTCGAGTCACTTTGGGAAACTTGAACAACCATCTTTAAAAGCATAATTACAAACTTAAAATCACCGTTCAAAAATATACGTTCATCTAAGTATTTATAAATACACACACACACACACACACACACACAGACACACACACACAGACGCATACATCACTAAAGCGGTGACGACCGTTATCTGCAGGTCTCCATGGATTACTGTCAGAACCAGAACCAGAACCAGCCTTGGGTTTAGAAGCAGGTGAAGCGGAGCGATTTCTCACAAGATGAATAAAATCTAAACTGTAAAGCCAGAGCAGAGCACTTAATGCCTCATCGCTAGATTTGGAGCATGAGCGTTTTCACAAACACAGCTGTGCACGTGGCATCACGCCCAAACAGTTCATCTGTTCAACTTTCACTTTGACAACACGGCGGACTGAGAGCTGCTGCGTACGGGTGAGGGAGCTGCGGACCGCTGCCCTGCTTTTAACACACACACATTATTTTTGATAAACATTTGTTTTCTGTTATCTGCTGCTGCGGTTCAAGTAGAATGTTCCCGTCTTGCACATCTTCCTAAATCAAGTTTAAGATTTTAAAAATCTTAAACTTGATGTCAGAAAAGGATTCTCCTCCAGTAGCTCTAATAGTTTTGCAGCTCGGGAATGTTCTTGTAGAGGTCCAGGGAAGCTGGGTTGGAAAACGCTCCTCTTTGGGCCACCTCACGACCGGCAATAACCTGCTTCACCGCCACCTCCACCTTCTTCCCGCTGATGGTGTACTGAGAGGAGATGAAAAGAAACCCGTCACTCAAAACCACAGCTGACTCCTGCCGCTCTCAGCGGTGTGACAGAACAATCCCACACTCATTCATCTCTGAAGGATGTTCACGTTGGTCTTACAGGAATGTCTTTGGTCTCCAGCAGCAAGGCGGGAATGTGTCGGGCGGACAAAGCTTTCCTGATGGCTCCTTTGATCTTTGTCACCAACTCCGGACCGAAGGGCTTCCCAGGCGCCATCTTTAAGAACAAAATAACCCTCTCTTCCCCGTCGGCGTTGTACTGAGGGACACAAAGGCTGTCTGACACGTCCTCGAAAGCCTCCACTGCAGAGGACGGAAAAGAACAGGGTCGAGACCAGAAAACAGATGAGAAGTATTGAGAAAGGAGGAGGTGTGAAGCAAGAAGAGCAGGAGAAGAAAAGATTCAAAGGAACAGCCTCAAAATTAAGCATGAAACTGAACTTAAGTGCTAAGAAAAGATTCGTTTCTTGTTGCTTTCTCATGAAAGAAGAAAAACAACAACTGTACGACCTACTTATTACAAAAGACCATTCATGTTTAAATTTAGTAAAATCCCTCTTCTCCTCCTGAGCTCACTGGCAAAACTCACCAATGTTGTAGATCTCTGAGCTTCCAAAACGGACTCCGTTGGGGTTCAGGGTACCATCACTGCAGAAAAAGCCCGAAAGTTTAGGATCAAAGCTGTCATGAAAAATTCATCCTGTCACGAAGCGTCCACCTAGCAGCGACGTCTACTTCCTTCTACCTTTGTACATTTAAAGTGACGATGTGCTAGTCTGGTCTGGCCTGGCAGACTCCTCCTGTTTAAATCTGCACAGAGAAAGGCTCTAGGAACTCTCCGATTCAAGTAACCCCGCCCCCTGAGAATTCTAACCGAGCCAATCAGTGCTGAGCAGCGTACATCACACCATAACGCCGAGTTTGTCATAAACATGGCGTCTGAAGCGGAGTTCGCTGCGGCTCTTTCCTCGGTCTAAATGACTTGAACACGTCTTTAAAACAACAAGCAGAGGCGCTAAAAGCCTTTCTTCTACAGAAACATGCTAGCGCCGCTGCCAGACGTCATTTTTGACCACAGCTAAAAAAACTACAGCATCGCGCGGTACAGTCGGCAGTCCCGTCTTTTTTCTGATTGGTTATTTTTGAGCTGCCTAGCCCCGCCCCCACGTGCCTTTCTACCTGTGAGTTACCAGACTCTCTCTGTGCAGAATTAGAGGACGAGTCTGGCAGGCCAGGCTAACGATGTGCAATTTCCCTGGCGATTGGTGGTAGTGCATGCCTAAATCGCTGCAAGCAGGAGGTACGGGCTCCCATAGAAGGAAACATGCATCTAATATGGCGTCGCCCAGAGTTCTAGACCTGCTCCCGTGTACTTTAGACCCGATTTCTATGGTTATTTGTGACAAAGCCACCAGTATTTTTCAACAACTGGACATCATTTAATTCATTTAAAAACCTTTTGATGGATGTTTCCAGAGGTTAACTGTAAATACTACACACTGTCACTTTAAAACACAGAGCTTTGTTTCTCTTTTCATGTTTTCTCCTCGATTTAAAAGATTTTATGATCCTAGCTTTTTTCCAATTTGAAAGGAAGTCTGACACTTTGCCCGTCTAATGGGGCTTTCTGGTGAGGAAACGGTGATTTTTAATGTCTTCAGCTATAAAAACTAAATAGTTAAGCTGTGTTGCATGATGAAGTCATTTAGAGATTAAACTTGTTTTGGTTTTACATTTCAGTTTCTATCTCACCGGCTGCAACTGATGATGAGTTGGAAACACACAGAATTATTGGTGCGTATGAGATGGAGTCGTGTGAGGCGTTCAACGTAATGGAGAGCAAAATGTTGCAGTGGTGCAACCCTTAGTTGCAGTTTTGTTGCACGTTACTTTGTTCGGACTTGGCACGAGTTTTCCTCGTGATTTGGTGATGGAGCCCTCCCAAGGCCGACTCACGCGTCTCACACTAACTAAACTGAGGCTTTGGAACGACAACACAACAAACTCTTGCACCATTTTGAGAAACAGAACTTGTTCATGAACGCAGCGATACAGGAGCAACCGTTGGAGACGCATTAAAAACTCGCACCAACAGTCCCAGTCCAGTGAGACACTGGCTTTACTAGCTAGCAGTTCTTGGCTCACCTCCTGCCCAGCATGACTATCCCTCCTGTCTTGGGGTTTATTTTACAGTAATCTCCGTGGGCCCACACCCCTGCAAAGGAACACACACATTCACATCCACCAGAAAACTGACGTTCTACAGATTGTGTCTTCTGTGTGTGTGTGTGTGTGTGTGTGTGTGTGTGTGTGTGTGTGTGTGTGTGTGTGCATGCAGGCCGTGTTGCAGAGCCAGCTCGTGTGTTTACCAGGAAACGTTGAAAAATAAGCTTTATGATATTTGCTCCCGTTCTCGTCATTCCAGAAGTGAGTCGGTTGGCAGGGGATGGGTTTCAGGCAGACGAGTTCTCCACTCTCTACCCAAACCGGCTTACCTGTTAAAACACACACACACACACACACACACACACACACATACATACATACCACACACACACGTACCACACACACACACACACACACACACACACACCGTGCGTTATACACCTCCCTCAGGAGAGCGTTGAAGGCTTTATTACTGACTAAAAACACAAAGACTTCCCTGATAAAAACCTTCAGATATTAGTAATAAAATAAATAAAACATTAAATCTCGAGAACAAATGCATTGAAGTCCTCTAAACGTGAATGACTTACCATCAGGGCTCCAGGCTTCTACAGCCATTCCAAGATTTCTGGACTGGATTTCCCCCCGGTGCACCGGAACCGTTGGGTTTTGACCCATGAAACACGACACAATGTCGGTGCCACCTGGACAAACATCAGGGGACGAGAAACCAAACGCTTGTGAGCAGTGGCACATTTCCTTTTTCTTTTGGTAAATGGCCTGTATTTGATACAGCGCCTTCTAGAGTCCTGGAACCCCCCAAGGCGCTTTACAACACAATCAGTCATTCACCCATTCACACACACATTCACACACTGGTGGGGATGCGCTACGATGTAGCCACAGCTGCCCTGGGGCGCACTGACAGAGGCGAGGCTGCCGAGCACTGGCGCCACCGGTCCCTCCGACCACCACCAGCAGGCAAGGTGGGTTAAGTGCCTTGCCCAAGGACACAACGACAGCGGCAGTGTGAGCAGGACTCGAACCTGCAACCTCCCGATTACGGGGCGAGCTCTTAACTCCTGTGCCACCGTCGCCCCACTTTAATGAAATAACACGTGTAAATCTGTTAAATGTTCTGATTAAACAGATTTATTGTCACTTGTTTCTAGGTTATAAACTCATAAAATTACAAGGTTCTTATTTCTGATCCCAGTTTGTTTCCATGACTGGATTTATGGAGAACTAAAGGGTTAACTCAGAACCAAACAAACTCTGCTTGGACCAAGAGAAATACTTTACGTAGAACATATTTAAATATACACGAAGCACAAAGCAACACTAGTTAAAGCAACACTAAAGGGGTTTTCAACACTTGATGCTATTGCATTTAAACTGGTTTCAGTGGTTCATGATGCCATAAAGTTGAGCAACATCCCATTGGACCTTCTCAGTGGCCTAGTGGTAAAATGTCCACCCTAGGACTGGGAGATCGGGGTTCAAATCCTGGTCGGGTTGTACCAAAACCTTTAAAAATGGCACCCAACGCCTCCCTGCTTGACACTCAGCTTTAAGGGGCTGGATTCGGGTTAAACCACCAAATAGTTCCTGAGCGCAGCCGCAGCTGCAGCTCACCGCTCTCATGGGGATGGCTCAAATGCAGAGATGAGTTTTAACCAGCGTGTGATGGCTGATGTAGCCCTCCGCTGACCAGAACCGTTTCAACAGTTTAACAGTCTGCCTTGTAGCAATAGCTGTTTACTGTGCTGGTGGCTCAGATAATGGCTAGCAGTTAGCTTTTTCAGTTGCTAACTATCAATAAAAAGCTCTAGAAAAACAAGAATTTAGCTTCCTTTTGCTGGCATCATGGTAAGCAAATGTAAGAGAACAATATGTTTGGAGGTGAAGCAAAGAGCTAAAACCAGAGAGAGCATCTGCGCGGTCTACACTCGACTGAGGGAGCTAACGGAGGCTACAGGCGGGGTAGTTTCACCAGTGTGTGATGATGACTAATGGGACTTTAACTTTAATATTCAAGGATATGGTTATTTATTGATGCGTACAAACATGGTAAATCCCAGAAGTGCGGTTTGTAAACACACAGCTAAACATGTTTTATTCTTATTAACGTAGGGTTTATTCCATGGAGTCATAGTCTTATTTACAGTTTGGTTAGAAGCCTAAACGCTTCAACAACAGGTCAGGTCGTTTTTTTACTGGAGCCTGAAGATGCATTTTAATGTGTGCTTTATAGTCCAGTGCATGCTTGGCCATCTGGTCAACCACTGGACCCGTGTAACGTTAATTCTGTCATCTGTACCACATGAACACCTGCCAAGACCTCAGCGGTCGGCTGCATGCAGCTTGAGCATTTCACTAAACTCCAAAACAAACTGCTGTTAAAAACCAGACACAACAGATCTAATGATAACGTTTTTCCTCACGTGTGAACCGCAGACGAACCGGAGCATCGCCACCAGCTACTGAATGCAGAAACTCTACCAGAAACCGATGATTCAAAAGCTGCAGCACAGCTGACCCAAAAAAACAGCATGAATATGAATGCAAGTGCAAACGTTGAGGCCTGAGGCCGTTACAATATCCATGTGTTTGACTTATTTTCTTCCTTAATTAATTTTCTCCGTGTTTCCTGTAAGGCAACATGATCCTGAGTAGGATTATCTCCACTTCTAAAGCGTACGGTTCCATTTTTAAGTTTCATACACATCAGCTGAGCTCTTATCAGTTTAAGTTATTGCTTGGCAAACTAAAAGATCAGATAAAACCAGCGTTGTTTGCTGGTGATTTTTCAACTTTAGGCTTGTTCCCACAGCGAGAACTTCCGGGTGTCTCCGTTTCGGTGAGTCGGCCAAACAGGACGACTTTCCGGACCTTCTCAGGGGCCAACTGA
>SSNQ01034457.1:220250-222846 GCA_006942095.1 Nothobranchius kuhntae | reverse complement strand
ATACTTATTATGGGGTATGTAATTGGTAATATGTTTATGTTTATGTTTATGTATTTAGCAGATGCTTTTGTCCAAAGTGACTTACAGGTGATAATCGGCATGTTGCCCTTGAGGCTAACAACAACAACAACAACAACAACTTGACATCAGTCATGGAGAGGAGGGAACAAGGAGTGGACAGTAGAGAGGGGGGACGGGTGCAGGGAGGGTGCTAGTTTAGAAGATGCTCTCTGAAGAGCAGGGTCTTCAGGAGTTTCTTGAAAATTGAAAAGGAAGCTCCTGTTCTGGTAGTGCTTGGAAGGTCATTCCACATTTGTGGAACGATGCATGAGAAGAGTCTGGATTGTCCTGAGCGTGGTGTAGGCACTGCTAGCCGACCATCCTGTGATGACCGGAGCGGCCGGGCCGAGACGTAAGCCTTTGCAAGAGGATTCAGGTAGATGGGAGCCGTACCATCTCGGCTTTAATAGCCCGGTAGATGCTGGGTGGGGCTTGAGGTGAACTCATGCTGATTGGTTACAACTCAGTAGGAATCCCAGGAGTTATTTCCTTTAACATAGGGCAAAGATGGCTGGAGGCTAACGTTGAGTTAACAATGTAGACGCTCAATTAGAAACAGTCGGCTCAACAAATATCTCGCTATTTTTGAAATTACCAACAACTCTTTATTACATAGAACTGAATCTAATTCGCCAGTCGTCTAGAATCTTCTGGCCTTGAGCCATATCTGGCAGCAGCCATGACACTCGTGGGTTTCACTCAAGGAGTGAAATAGTGACCAGTGCTGTCACTAAACCACCGATTATAGGAATATTATTTCGACTTCATTCGTACATAAAGCACTTTTAAAAATGCCGTTTCCAACCTCTCAACGCTGACGAATGCAGAAAAAATCACTCAACAACGCCTTCATTCATGCAGTTTTCTGCTCTTCTAGAGTGCCTTACAAACGGCTATTCTTCTGGTCATTGAATGCAGCTTTTTAATCACATGGCCACCAATTACAGCACAGCTTGATAGAATTAAACTTCTGATGTCATAAATGTACATGCATGCCGTTTGGAGCTGATCAGTAATGCTGACACAGTCTCTGTTACGTACCCTGACTGGAGCCCTTTTGCCTTCCTGTTGGATCCGCTTGGGTTGCTACGCAATGGACCCACAACCTCGGGGTGGACCGCTGAAACCTGTCTCCACCGCAGCTGCGGGGCGGGGGACGCTTCGGCCATCGGATGGGAGAGCTGTTTAGATCAGTGAGCAGTCTCTCCCTCGCTGGGTTGTTGGCTTGTTTTGGCTTTGTGATTTGTGAAAGCTAATTTAGCCTAGCACCTGCGGTAGCTAACTGTGTTGTATCTTGCTGGTTGAAACTACTTTAAGATAAGCTGTGGTAGTTTTATGTTACAATTTTAGCGGTTTGTACAATGATAGTTGCGGTGACAAGCATCTGGGATGTCTTTAGTTATACTTATCTTCACTTTCCCATTCCCCAAGAGTTGTGTTTGTGTGGTTTTGTTAGATTCCCCGGCTTTGGGGATGGTTGTGTTGCTGTGGTTTTGTTTTATTTGAAATAAACCTGATTATTATAGTTACACCTGCAAATGTGGTTTTAAGGCTGGTTCCTTTCCCATCTTTCCACCATCGAGCCCAACATCCTAATGGTGGGTTGTAACGGTCTCGGCACGCTGACATCTTAGCAACGTCTCAAAAAGGACGATTTTGTACAGAAACGATGGCTGAGAATGACTGAGCACCCGTATTTCGCCCGCTACCAGAAACTTCCCAGAACTCCTTGGTGAAAACACGGCTTTGGTTTAGTTTAAGACACAATAACTGAAACAAACAGTCCTGCGGCCGACAGAAGTGTCCCTGCATCCCCAAGTGAGCAATAATCCAGGGACGATCATTTGTAACAGCGTTCATCTGGCGCTGCTACTATAAACCGGTGGTGTTAGCACACTGCTCTACCTTTATTGACCTATTTAGGAGCTCTCCTCCTTTCTAGCACCTTCCTAAAACGGTCACGATGACACACACACACACACACACACACACACACCTATTGGTCTCTTTCTACCCACCAATCATCTACTACTCCTGACACGTTCCATTCATCTCCCCTCCCATCGTTCTCTCTCTACCTCCCTGCATCACTCCTCTGTATCACGGACTACATCCATCCATCTTGTTTTCTTTGCTCTCTGCCCTTCTACCACTCCTCCCTCCTCTCTCACTTCTCTATCTGTTCTTTACACTCGGAGTCTCTGTCTCTCTGTCTGCCAGCTTTCTTTATTGAGCTTTAATTGGCTCCCTGGAGGAAGTGGAAACGCTGTCTTCTGATTACACACAAACACACTTTTAGTGGGAAGGTAACCAATTATCTTATTGTTGCTTTCATCTTCATAGGCACACAAACACACAGAAGTATATTTTAAACCAGAAGTCGCTGTAGATTTCTTGCGGTGACTTCTATGCTTCCATGCATGCGTCTGTGTGAACAGGAAGGTAACTCGTCACATTGATCTGATGCTCCAAACAGCGCTCTTCGGATTTTCTCTCGTTTAGCAGAATCCATGTTGGTTTGGGAATCGGGTTTTGT
>SSNQ01034457.1:193239-205739 GCA_006942095.1 Nothobranchius kuhntae | reverse complement strand
GACAGCAGCTAATTGCTGCGTACCAAGCTTCATTGCATTATGTGATGCTTATGCAACAGTTGGAAAGGCCAGGTAATCCAGGCATTGGGGGTCAAACAAGCGTTTCACATTCATCACGCACATGAAAATCAGACTGACTGTATTTCTAACGGAACAAGCAGTGTGCTGGTGAAGGTCTTCAGTCATCCGGGTTATGGTAATCAGACGAGCAGAAATGACAAAAAGCAAAACGTCTTCACGAAACCAAAGAAGTCGAGTGGCCTTCGTTTGAACCCTTTGGATTAACAAGCTTTAGGAGTTTCTCTGTGACCTTTAATGTGCACACACTAGAACACAGTTACGCTATGAGAAGTTGGGAAATGGAAAGTATTTTCAATGTTTTCATGCATTTCTGATATTTGCATCAATCTGATTTGATTTAATTAGCTAATGATTGAAAATAAAAGATAAAGCTACCTTTTATAAATAAATGATTGGATGCCAGGCTGATGGAGTACGTGTGACTTTGCAGCCTTGCCTGATCTGTGATACCGCTCCATTTGTCGCTTCGCTGAATCTGAGCTGAATGTAAATAAAAACCTAAAAAGGGCACCAGTTACCAAGCAGCCTTTGCCCTTAATCCCATCTGCTCCAGTGGAGCTGCTCAGTAGCCTGTTGTACTCGGAAGCTCCCGATGGAGAGCAATGACTCACTGTGTAAACGTGAAGCAAGGTGATGCAGAAACGCAGCTTGTGTGCTCGGTTAAGCCGTTGTGGATTGATAAAGAAAATGAGCAAAACACTGACTGGGTATTGACTTTCAGCTGAAAAAATACAAAGAGACTCGCACACAATAATGGTCAGACAAGAAGGACTAAACGCTTCAATTGCAGATGCTCCTCCAGGAAAAGAATTGACAAATTGTTTGCACATAACAAATCGATGAATCGAATGTTTTTTGGAAAGTTCTTTAGGCGTGAATGGAAGTCACCCTGGCAGCCGACAACAGTTGCACAACATGTGGAAGGCAAAAAAAAGTGAGAAAGCATCACTTTTGCGTTCCCCGCAGATTTAATCTTAAATGGAAACAAAGAGGCCTTTTTAAAGTTGCTCTCTGACGACGGCTTTATTTGTGTATTCCAGTCTTTTCAAGTTATTCTTGTTGACATCAAATCAATCAAATCGCCTCTTATCATCGTAACTATTTCTGTCAGTCTAAGGGAAGAAGACTGTCTGGGTGCGAGGCGCTAAACAATCCTGCTGCTTTATTGATCAGACAGCTAGGACTGTGTTTGTGACGAAAGCTGGGGTTTGTTCTCTTTGTGAGGCTTCTGACGGGGTGAATGAATCCGGGTTGGGGTTAGGTGAGGTGAAAGCATGGACGAGCATCAACGACTTGTGCACTTTTAATGTTTATGCTCTCATAGAATATGACGTTTAGGTGATAATTTACAGCACACTTGATTTATCTAATATATTAGCTTGTAAGGTAGCTTGTGAATCGCTAGCCCAAGACTGCACAGATACGTATCGCCTTTCCGCCAAAACAGCATCATTAATGTCACTCAGTCTAAAACAAAAGCAAAACTTCTCAGTGTTACACGCTGAATAGCAATTCCTTTATTTGTCCTGATTATTTTCTCTGCAACCAATAACTTCAATGTTGGTCAAATTACCTTTTTCATTTTTATCGTCTCTGAAACGCAGCATCCTGAAAAATACCTCATCCAATCCAATGCTAGCCTAGCCTGGCCTGCCAGACTCCTCCTCTGTTTACATCTGCACAGAGAAAGGCTCTGGGAACCCGCCGATTCAAATAACCCCGCCCCCTGTGAATTCTAACTGAGCCAATCAGCGATGAGTAGCGTACGTCACACACCATAACGCCAAGTTTGTCGCTGTGGCTCTTTCCTCTGGTCTAAATGACTTGGACACGTCTTTAAAACCACAAGTAGAAGCACTAAAAGCCTTTCTTCTAAAAAAAAAAAGATGCTTGCGCCGTTGCCAGACGGCTTTTTTTACCACAGCTAAAAAACTACAGCGTCACGCGGCACAGTCTGCATTTCCGTCTTTTATCTGGTTATTTTTGAGCTGCCTAGTCCCGCACCTCAAGTGCCGCTCTGCCTGTGAGTTACCAGACTCTCTCTCTGTGCAGAATTAAACAGAGGACGAGTCTGGCAGGTCAGCCTAAAGCTTGGTTTATGCTTGACGCGTCCACGAGGTCCGCACGGCTCCGCGCGGCAAAATTGCGTCATTTTAACAACCACGCCCCTCCACCGCGCCTCTGCACGGCCCAAACTTTCCGAACCGCGCACCTAGGAAATTTTCTAACCACGCGGACGGTCGGACGCAGAAAAACATGGCGGACTGGCAAGAACTAGTATGGCAGAGGTTCGTAAACACAGACATTTGTATGATTCAGCTCTCAGAGATCACCGTGATCAACATGTTGTTAATAATTCTTGGAGAGAAATAGCTCGCACTGTCGGAAAAGACGAGGACGCTGTTAAAATGCTGGAATGCCATGTTGTTAACAGTCATTTCTACTTCTACTATGGTGTGTGTTGGATGCATGCCGTAGAGCTCCATGCTGCCCCCTACAGTTTGGGAGAATATTGGCTCACCGCAGAGACGAGCCGCATGAACCATAAACGCTGCAAGTTGTGAAGCGCGTTCCATCCGCGAGCCGCATCACCGCGCGGAAAGTGAACGCGTCAAGCATAAACCAAGTGTAATGCTATGTGATTGGCTCAAAACTCATGCACCACACTGCTCCTCTTAATGCCTCACAAAGCAAGTGGGAGGAGGTTCGGTTTGATTTGGAGCAAGCTCTGAAAACTCTGACCGTAGCAGCTCAGCAGAGCTGCGCGTCTGCTCCTGTGTGTCACAAGCAGTGGTGTGCCATATTCTGCAGCCATCAGACTCTGTGGCTCTGGGGGGAGTCTGAAGAGAGGGGTCAGACTTTTTCTTGCCCGAACAGCTTTTTTCCCACGACAGCACCGTTAAGATCGATGTGGTTTTAATTGTTTAAAAAATAAAGTTTTTATCAGTTAAGCTTCAGACAAATGAGGAAATCTCTATTATGAAATGGATTTTTATGCTCTTGGAACATTTTTCCCACATTTAGTTGCAACCATTTCATTCTACAGACGACTCTCAAACTCCAAATCCATTTGTCATCTGAACTCAAAGTCACTCCATTTCATCCATCATCCCTGACCCCCCATATGCATCTGGATTTGTTCATTGCTGGCTACCATGGAAACTGTAACTCCATTCTGATTGGAGGCAGGTGGCCAGGTGTGGCTGCTAATTTGGTGTTTAGGATGGAGGGAGGAAGAGAAGCTGTGCATTCTTGCTGGTGAGAGCGTGAGAAAGAATGAGTGACTGATCGCGCTTCAAGGGAGGCGTGATACTGGAAGCTACTAAATCAATAAGAGATGCTCAAAGGCAATCAGACGCGAGAGCACCTCAGAGCAATTACTGCATTATTGCATCTGTGCATGTCGTGGTGTAGCAGCTGAAGCTCTCTGGTTGTCAGTTAAATGCTACCCTCTGCTCTCTTCTCAGCTGTTACCGGCTACAAGGGAATATGCAAACCTCAGAGTGACAAAAGCAGCTAAATTCATTAATACACAGTAACTGCAGCTAATTATGTGTCTGGACACATTTTAGAACGTTGGATGCTATTTTCCGTAAAGTCTGATTACGTTTTTGACTCTCACTAACCAGATTGTTTCTCTGCTCAGCAACTGGTTTGCTTCCAGACACGGTCATCTAACATTTTGGTAATAATTACAGCCTGGTGGCAAACTAAGCTGGAATATTATATTTGTGGTGCTTCAAGGTTGTTCAATTTTAGCACATTTTTAAGGATTTTAAATGTCTAGTTTTAGCCTAAATTTCATTAGAATAGCAATCTAAAGCCATTAGGGGCCACCCACAGCAAAATTAGCAAGGATTTTATAAAAGAGTGAAGGGATAATTACATTTTTCTACTCAAAAGTCTAAAACAAAGCTATGCAAGGGCTCTAAAAGAAACTAAATTATTGAGTTTTTACACACTGCCCTTATAAACTTATAAAAAATAATCGTTTCTGTCAAATCAGTTCATAAGATAACCAACGATGGAAAAGACGAGCCTCAGAAGTCGCATTCACACATGAAACCTGTCACCGTAACCTTTATCCAACTCCAACCAGGAAAAGTGTGTTTTCTTCATTTTAGTCCTGAAATTTCTTTTCGTACAACACGCCCACAACAGACTGTTGAAGAGGGATGTTCCACATCAGCTTTTCACAGACATCAGATGCGTTGATATAATCTAACTTCTGATACCGTCATTTCAGGTAACTAACGTCACATTTCTTCTATTATGCATACTTAAAGTTTAAAACTACAATCAGGGATTTTTTCTCTGACGGCACCATCTAGTGGCTGACAAATGTATTGCACTGTAAGCCCATCACTACTCCTGCGTTTACGGCTGGAAGCAACGCGTTTCGTTTGTGAACGTGCATCGCTAACCAGCCAACAATGCTAAGACTCATTGTTTTACAATCATTATTATCACAACATGGTGTTTGTTCACATATATCAAAGACTAACTTGTCCATGAAAAAGATCGCCAACTGTGCACCAAAGTACGTCCTCAAATGCTCACGCAGGCACGCTTTTTGAATGGCATCTGTCTGTAAGCAGGTGTGACTTTACAGATTTCTAAAAATGTCATACAGAATTCCTGAAAGGGGAAAAACTCCGGATTGCTAGCCTAGAAATCTAGACCAACCATAGCAGCTCTGCAGGTCAGTCTAGTCATGCTCTACTGTAGCCTCAGCAGGTCTACCATTAGCCCAGGCAGCTTTGTGTCTGGCCAATCACAGGGTTGTACGTTTATTGAGCAGGTTTAACACTAGAGCCATGAAGGAGAAAAAAACTACAAATGTGGCGGCGGCGAATCAGGAACGGTGCTTGTTAGAAACGGCTTTGACTTCTGCTTAGAATGATTCAGACTTGAGCCTTGAGTCAAAGTAGGATACGTTTGCTACTTTTTCGATGGTGTATGGTGGACTGCTCCATTGAGCGATTTTTGTAGCGATGAATGTGTCGCGCTGTTCGCTCCTCTGATTGGTCCTAGCCTTTTCCAACTGCGTGCGAAGACAATTTGAAAGACAACTGTAGATTATGCCCCATAACTGAGATGTTTCAAGGGTTTGTGTCCAGACCATGTGTTCAAATATACAGGACGCCTTCCCAGGCTTTAAACAATGCGTAATACAAAATATGACAACTAGTTCAAGTCATTCAGGCCAGTTAAGAAAACATAATATTACACTTAATGTCAATATCGGCCGATGACACTCGACATTCCTAGTATTCCACACATTTATAATTGTGGAACATTTTGTAAAATAGGACAATTACTTTAAACATGGTTTCCTGAAAGATGGTAACTGTCCCTTAGAATATAATTTACTAGTCTGAACAAATGAACTAGTGACAATTACAAATTAGAAACTAAAATAAATTAAATTAAATATTACAGAACAGAATTCTTCCTCTTCCCCAAAATATACTCATTTTGAATGTTCCCCGTTTGGAAGGAACACCGGAAGCACCGTCACGGAACAAGATGACTACTTCAGCAAGAATGTACTTTTCTCTTTTGTTGTTTTAAATCGGTGTCATCTGTTCTTATCTTGTAGTCCTGAACTTGCAAATGAAGAACACGATCAGTGGCTCACTCTTCCTCCTTCTCAGACCTCCATCAGGATTCAGGCGACATAGCCACTCCGAAGTGGTCAAGTGTAAAAAGGGTCCATTTCATAACAGCGAAAGCACGTATGAGTAAAGATTTGTAACTTCTAAAGTTAATTGTTCAAAAAGATGGGGCAATAGAGCTATTAAAGTATTATTATGACACAAGAGACTAATGAAATCCAAGGCAAAAGGCTAAACCTCACAGTAAGTTTTATACTTTCTGAGCCTGACAGCTTTAGTCCCAATTAAAAAGTCCAGTGTCAGTTCAGAAGATGACGCTGTAGAAGACTCCGTGGCAGCCTCTCCCAGAGGGTTTTTGCATCACTCTGCGTTGTGAAGAATATGTCTTAGGTGGCAATATCAGCATTTAATTGGTTCAAAACCCTCACAGTTTGAGGTATTATCCATCTTTGTGTCATACCGGTAAGCCTTTATTAAATGCATCTGTCTGTGGGTTTTTGCCAACAATATTTTAAACTCCTTCACTGAAGTTTCCAAGAATTTCAGGGGAAAAAACAAGCAATTGGGCTGAAATCCAAGGAGATTTCTAACAGATCGATCATGCTGTTCCTGCCTCAACGTGCGACTTCAAACTCTTCAATCTGCCAAGCAACCAATCAAAGTCTGAAGCTGATATTATAATGATCACTCAGTTGGCTGGCAGGATTCAAATGAAGCCCGCTAACTTTGGGTTCTACAAACTGATTCTGTCAGAGATTTATGCAGCAGCACTTTTGCGACTTCCAGTGTGTCAAAAAGTCCTTCCCGTTATTCCCTTCCTTGCTGAAGGCGATGTAGCTTCTGTAAAGATGTGTCACGCAGGTATCACTGCATTCAGGGGGCTTACTTTTGCTGACTCTAGTTCTTTTTTCTCTAAATTCGTTCTGAAAAGGTGAGTTGGTAACACTCTCTGTCGTGAACTAATATGACACAGTCTCTAACTTTTGCTGAAGGAGGTGCAGTAAGATTTAAGGGCTGACAAAGCTCCTCATGGATCTCCAACACTGGATTTAAATCAGTAGTGTGAGCTGCAGCATTTATTAGTCGAAGGCAACAATTTCTTTGCTGCAATGATATTTTTAAGATTATAAATTAGGTCCATTTTCGAGTGTCTGAACCCGAGAAATCAGTCAAAATAATTCAAAGTCCTCCCACAGAAATAAGGCTAACTTCTATCGAACCCGATCATCCATTAATGAACTCTGGCAGCGTAGCGTATAAGTTACATAACTAGTGTTAAATAATAGACATCAGCAGACCACCAACACGTTAGTAGACCAGTTTTTAGTGAGAAAATAACTCATCAGATGCCATCAGAAACCGTACTGGGGCTCAATTTAAGACAGAAAATGAGAAGATACCGCTGCTCAACACGCGGGTAGATTGTGTTTTGGCAGCAATTACCCGCTTTACGGCCTCGCATAAACCTTTCCCAGTTTTAATTGGAAATGCAGCAAATTTACAAGAGCAGAGCTCACACACAACTTACTCGAAGACCAGTGTGTGTGTGTGTGTGTGTGTGTGTGTGGGAAGGGTTAGGCACCCACCATCTACTGACAGCACGCACACACTCAGGACCATTCTCTATGGTTTCTAGTGTATATGGTGCTGATAGAGGTGGGGACAGGGCTATTAAAAATCTGTTTTAATTGTCCTTTGTTAAAAAAGATGTCATGTTGTATTTTGTGACAGCAGAAGCTCAGGAGGTGGAGCGGGTTGTCCAGTAATCAGAAGGTTGCTGGTTTGATCCCGGCTCCATCCAGAGAATGCTGCTGTTGTGTCCTTGGGCAAGACACTTAACCTGCTGGTGGTGGTTGGAGGGACCGGTGGCGCCAGTGTTCAGCAGCCCCCAGGGCAGCTGTGGCTACATCGTAGCTCATCCCCACCAGCGTGTGAATGGGTGAATGATCATGTTGTAAAGCGCCTTGGGGGGTTGTACAGGCCATTTACCGTTTTGTTGAAACGCATCATTCAAGACCTAAATAAAAGTGTTTATTTGTGAGAATTAACAAGCATGTTGGTTACAAATGTTTATAACGTGTTTCATGTTGGCCTGTTGACGTCATCTTTATCAGCTGTTGTGTAAAAGGGTTCATTCAAATCTACATCATCATCCACAACAACTCTACTTTTTATGCTTTTAACAACTTTTTCTTTACCAAAACGTGTTTTTTATTTTATCCCACTTTAATACAGAACAAATCATTGAATGAAATGTTTATTATACAATTAACATCTTCATTCTAAACACATTAATTCTAGTAGAAATCTGTATTCGTGTAACAACTCTTGCATGCGTGTGTGTGTGAGACGTCGGTTAGAGAAAAACACCTCCCAGGATTCACTTCCTCATTGCCCTCACTCTTTCTGGTTGTTTTCATGCATTCATTCAACCTGTTTTTACCTTGATCCTCTTAAACAGACGAGCATCTAAAATAAAACTCAACTCCCCGTCTCTAAAGTACATTTCTGTTTCCCTGGGATTTTTTTAAATGCGTAAAAAATAAATAAGACAAACAAGAATGTGAACAGTTTCATTTTTGGGTTTCTATAGATCAACATTCACATCATGATAACCTGATGGACATTTAAGTTTTGGTGCAATAAGTAAAACTAGGCCGATATTAACAACCGTCAGTCTAGTAGTTATTAGTGTGTTTGTTTTGAGATGGTCATGCGTTATTTGTTCAGTCATGTAAATGATAGTAATCACCTTAAAGGGCAGTGGTGTGCCTATACATACATGTATGTTTGTTTTTCTACACAAACTATAATAGTGTTAAATATTGGTTATCGTCATTAAAGTGATGTTAATGCTGAATCTCCAGAGGGTCTATAGATGCAGAACCTGTAGATGTATAGTTGAGGAGCACTTATTTGAGAAGCAGGAGTTATCTAAGACAAACTTTTACATTTTTATCCTTTTTAAGTCACATATTATTATTGTGAACTTTAAAAGATGCATAAAAATATAATATCTGCTTGTATTTCACACGTTCCTTTTGATTGTTTTAATCGTTTTAAATTCAGTTGCTTAATTCTTCTTCCCCTCACAACTCTCAGAACATGGAAACCATTTCCAAAGCATTTTTTTCTGAATAAATAAATAAACCAGGACAAAAAAATCTACTCTTTTCAAAGCGCCTCTTGAAGCTGCTGTCTTACTCTTAACTGTAAATGCATTTCATCCAGAAAATAAATCTTACACTTTGTGCCGTGGTCTTCGTTCAAAATCTACAAATATTACAATGTCCTTTTTTTTTTGTTTTTTGTTACTGTGTGTGTGTGTGTGGGGGGGGGGGGGCTAACTCACCCCAGCTGGTCGGTCAGGTCCCATAGCACATTGGGTGTTGGCATTAGTGGTGAACCGTCATATAAAACCACAGAGGCTCCAACTGCCAGGGAAGACACCAGCCAGTTCCACATCATCCAGCCAGTCTAAACACACACACACACACACACACACACAAATACAACCACAGTGATAAGTTATCTGAATTGAACTCTTGTTTGTTGTCAACATGGATAAAGCAGAAAGCACGCAGAGGTACTTCTTCAGCTCCATTCTTCATCGGCACCAATCATGTGATCATTGATTGTTCTGCATAAAATGTGTCTGCAGGGCTACAGCAGCAGCTTTATGCTATACCAACTAGTGGTGATGCATTTAGTGAGGAGAACTGATCACTGTTACGACAACGCAAAACTATGGCGGAATCTGGGCTTGGTGGTCAAACAAAACACCAAACCCCTCCCCAAAATGAAAAAAAAAATAACAGCATATACCGTAAATCCTCTAATATTAGCCTGTATTCAATTAACTGACGGGTATCATATTTTGGCCGGTGTCGGAGTCGGCGGAGGTGAATAATGGCCGGTCTCTTATTGTGGCCGGGTGGAATGAGGTAACAAGCAAGTACGGGGGGCGGTTGTGTCATCGTCTCAATTTTGATTTGCCAGTGATAGACAGCGAGGGTAACTTTAACCGTGCGGAGACGAAGAGGAGGCGAAAATTTGATATCAAGTTCAAAGAGAACGTGCTGATTATGCTGCAGAACACTCTGGGGAGCAGTAGCAGGGGTTGTATGAACTAGTCACTAGTCGACTTCACCGCTCTATAGTGACTTGTTATGCCTGTCATCGACTAGTCGCTGTCACGTGATAATGATCGGCAAGATGCAGTCCACGGAAAAGACAGCAGCCTGCTGTCAGCAGGTGACAAGCTCCTGCGCGTCGGGATCGAGGCGGAGGCAACGCGCTGTGCCAGAGCGTCGGTACCGACACCCGCCGTAAAACGGACATTTAACCAAATTGTGACCTTTACCCTCTTGCAATTTAACCTTCCCCTCACCCCCATCCTAACCTTAACCAGCTTGCTCATGCAAAGCTCTGATTGTTGACGCGCTCCAGACATCTGCGTCCTGAGCACGGCCACAGTAACATGATCACATCAGGTGTCGCCACCTCAAAAACTAATTTAACACGCGATCGTTCATGTCGGCTCATTTCCTTTTATGTTTTCTGTCTTTTATTCTTTTATGTGTGCCTGATGCGTTTCGCTGCTGTGGATCGGGGCGCATCACCTGTTTTGTCCTCGGTGACGCACCACTGATACGGCCGGCTCGCACTCCGCTGTTTTTGCGGTCGGTAGATCTTTTAGAACTGCAGTTCAAAGGTAACTCATGAGGTGAATATATATGAACCCAGGTAGCAGTTTCTCTTTAGGACTGAGAGGAGATGCAGAAAGATAATAAACAGACAGGACAGAAAAATAGTCAAATAAAAACAAGTTAGTTTTTGTACCTGCTGGTTGCAACAAACACACACCATTGAAGGTAATCAGAAGTGAGGAACAGAAAATGAAACAATTATTTTAATGTTTAGAGCAGCAGGAACTCCGAGAGGCTGCAGGCGCATCAGTGAGTTTGTAGCCGCTGCGCAGGGGGAGGGGGGAGAGGGCTGAAGCAGGGGGAGGGGGGAGAGGGCTGAAGCAGAAACTACCGTTGTTAAAAGAAATGTGTTTAACTTTGAAAATGTGGGCGCAATTATAATTGTCAAAAACTCCAGCGAACCATTAGTTCATTTTGCTCAAACTGTCATGAGCCGGGGTGAGTACTCCTTCTCACCAACCTACCTCTGAGTGTGTGTTTGCAGGAGAGGGAGATCCAGCTGCACCTGGTCAGCAATCAGCAGGTCTACTATTTAAGATGGATGGAGAACACAGCTCGACGCCGGATGGTTGCTACTGTTTGGTAGTTTCCAGCCCTCGTCTCGATATCAGGTTTTTGATACTCTCGTACTTTTTGGATTCGTGTGATTTTGTATTTTTTGCTCACCCACCTCAGGTCTCGACACATCAGGATTTTTCTAACCACAACTCCACACGACTCTGGATTCGCTCTGCCACATTCGTCCATCCATCCTGACCGACCCGCTCTCTCACTCGTCCCCACGCTTCCTCTCCAGCTCTGGAACCACCTTGGATACACCCCGGCTCACAACCTTCCCCTCAGCCCTTTTCCCACACAACCCAGTAAGTCTTTACTCTGCACCTTCCAGTTTAGACTTACTTCCCAGGACTCACCTCATTCTGCTCTCCCCTCCAGACGATGCAGTCCCGTTCCCAGTTCCACTGGAATTCCCAGTGCGCCTTTGGTTGCCATTTTAAAATAAAATCTTATTTTTTCTCATCATTCTGAGTCTTGGGTTTGATTCTGCATGTCTTGGGTTAGACACCTCCACCAGAACATGACACAACGTTGCATGTAAACTCTGTGATTTAGAATTATGTCAAAAGCTCTTCCCAAAACTGTTTTCTGAATCAGATCCCTGTCAGGTGGGGTCGTACCGAACAAATCTAAACATTCCTAAGTATTTCTTATTAAACCTGTTTTTTAAATATTTCCTCAGGAAGTCTCGGGAGTCTTCCTAAACACATGCTGCTTTATTTACTGTCTGCGACTCTCCATCTGTAAAACACTGAGTTGTTCAATTTAGTCAAGAGAAGGAAAAAGCACCTGGTTTAAGTCCTCAACAGTGTGAGTCAGAGCACTCAAGTCAGGACAGACGCCCTCGTTCAACTTCCAGCTGTGTCAGGAGTCCACCTTTAATTCTAGACTCAGTCGTATTTTCTCACGGTCTATAGAGGAGAGAAGCGTGGCAATCTGAAGGGCTCTACAGAAGCGTACGAAGACAAATGCCAAAAGGGCGCACATCATCGGGACATCAGTACAAAAGCTAACGGCATGGCATTTGTGTTGCGTTGGAGCAGGAGAAACCAGGTGAACATGGCTCACACTGGATGAGTCAGATTCGTTGATGAATCCTAACAAGATCTTTTGCAGTGACGGACAAAGAGCAAACACGCAGGTACTTAAGCTGCTCTCCAGCAGGTGATTACACCATATTCACTACGTGATTGAGAAGATTTTGTAGTTCCGTGTTTTAAAGCCGTCTTGAACATGTTTTTTAGGGAATAGCAAACAACTCTAAGCCTTTCTGTAAAGGTTGGAATACAAAAAGCTACATTTCTGTACTTTCCATCATTTAATAGTAAAAAAGTCACATAATGGTAAGTAAGTAAAGTAAGTAAAAGTTTATTTATATAGCACCTTTCACAGATATAAATCACAAAGCGTAACGGACAATAATAGTGAATGAATCATTAAGCTTTAACCCCCAGAAACCCAAACTTAGAAAACTGCAAAATCTTTTTTTTTTTACCTTTCACATGTTGTTCTAGGAGGCCAGATAAACGGGCCT
>SSNQ01034457.1:178239-188239 GCA_006942095.1 Nothobranchius kuhntae | reverse complement strand
CAGGTAAACTCAATGACAGTGAAAATAAAAATCATGTGATTTCATCGATAACGCACGCCCAACCTGGATTATAGACTATAATCCAGAGCATTTACAGCTCTATCACAGCAGAATTGACTTATTGATGTCAACTAGAATGGTCAAATGTAATTCTGAAATCAGCCAGAGGGGGCAGCATCACATCAAAAACATGAATCCAGGACCAGGATGACAGCCGACCAGAAATGAGAGCTGCCAGATGAAATAATCTAATATCTAAGCTCAGACCAGCCCGGGGTGACTCAGAGCAAAACTTGGGAAGGCAAAATGTCACTCTGACACACTTTTATGCACAGACTTGCTGACGATTCAAAGAATAAACCAAGTTAAAACACTTAGTTGATGTTTTCAGGGAAATATTGCTGAAATGAAGGATATGAGCCTAAAAGAGAGCTACCGACATGCTGCGTGATGCATGGGCAGAACTAGATTAAAGTAATCTGGCAGAAAGAAGTCAGACTAATTCTTACATTGACTCCAAAATCAACAGACGTGGAGCTCCAAATGGCTCCGATGCTGGCGGCTGCTAACATGGCCTCTAGCGCATGGATGCCGTTGGGAAGGTAGCCTGAAGAGGAAACAGGAGGAAAGTGTCAAGATCCTCAAATCAAATAAAGATGATCAGAAAATAGCACATTTGTACTCGTCAGACTATAGATGACATTAGGGATAGACTGATACTGGACGGCCGATATTCCACCTCTTTAGTTGAGATGATATCATGCCAGGCGCATTGGGCAGCCCAGTATCATTTAAATGTATGTTTAAGTTTCTGCATAACAAAATAAACTCTTTAAAACTATATTGTCACGTGAAATTTCTTTTTTATTTACCTGTTTTGATTTTAAAGGTTGGCCAGTTTACTGATTTGTTTGATTCACTTGGTTACACGTCTGATTTCAGTGAACAGAATTAAGATTCAACAGTTGGGTGAAATCAGAGTTCAACAGCTGACCCAGGGTCATGTGCATCCACTGTTGTTAGTGATGTCAGCATGTAAACAAAGCAGAATTGCCTCGATATCGGCCGTGAAAGCTGGCTCGAAAAAATCGGCAGCATATATCGGTCATCGGCTGACCATGACCTCTACGTCAACATCAGTATCAGCAATAGAAAACTCCATATCAGTCGATTTCTAGACGATAAAATGTCAAAATAACAAAGTTCAAAAATCTTCATTAGCCTGTGTGTAACTGATGCATTTTCATAAGATAATGATGACAAAGTCTGAGAAGGACTAAAGGGGAACTAGAATGTTTTACTTGCTTTTAGCACCCCCTAGTGTTAGTCCGTTAGTTGAACCAAAAGCTAAACCTATCTCCTCACTGTGCGTTTGTCTTTTTAACACCTTAATCAGCTCAAATGTCTCCCCAGCCTTCATTAGTGTCTAGAGGAGTGATTCCTCACTAGATTTAACAAATCAGTTGTGTTCCTGATCTAAAACAGGCAGGAAATGTGCTGAAAACAGAGATCCCAAGTCCCAACAGATCACCCTGCCTAGCTGAAGTTGCAAGTGGATGATTCCTGCCACAGGGGGCGATAGGGGCTGGACGGCCTTTCATTAACCCTGTAAAGTAGGGGTTGGGAACCCTGGTCGTGGAGAGCTGCTATCCAGCACGTTTTAGAGGTTTCCCTACGTCAAAACACCTGATTTTAATCAGCAGGTGACTAACAGGCTTCTGCAGAGCTCGATGAGCTGCTGAACAGGTGAATCAACTCTGTCAAAGCAGGGAAAACTCTAAAACGTGCTGGACAGCAGCTCTCCAGCACCAGGCTTCCCTACCCCTGCTGGAAAGTCATTTTAGCACAAACTGCTTCAAGAAAATGATTTAGAAATATGAAAAAGTTGCAAAGTATCCCTTTAAAAATCTGGATGAGAAATAATGTTGTAATATTTTCCTCATCAAGGTCAGCACTAAGGAACGTCACGTATTTTCTCTCCACTGAAACAGACCTTCTTGTTCCATTTGAGTTTAAGAAAACAAAAAACACTCAGATGTGAAGCGTAGAAAGCAAATCTTCCCATAAACCAAATTAAACACAATAGCTGTTAGAATTCATGTCTCTGGCATGTTGCACAATCCGGTTTGACGTTTTATGGTTCGGGAGCAGAGTCAACACTTTATTACATGAAGACATAAAAGAATGCACCAGCCTTCGACATGGAAGCTCCCAGGCTACCTTGGGTCTGTCTCACTGATAACGTGGATCTAATCTAACCTAATAAAGCAGTAACGCACCCGGGAGGTCCCACTGAGCTATGAGACGGCGGTGTGGTCACGTCCTGGGAATCATGACTAATCAGCCTGGTCTGGTTCCTGCTCCGTAACCAGGAAGCAGGACGACACAAGGAGGTGACGCATCACCATCCTGCTACACTGGTTCCACAAGCTCACCTCATTCCCGGGATGAACTGCATCATAAATCCTAATCTTCGTGTTGGACCTGCTGCGTCGCTGCGGTGATGAATAACCGTCCTGCAATGTTTTAACACACTAAACGCGTCGCTGAAACACACCGGCTTAGACGAGTCGGAAATCTGTAGAACCCAAAACCTCTTACTGGGAATCTTAGCGTTACTCCAGCTTTTCTAATAATGTATGAAATATCTGTGAATGTTAAAGTTCCAGATGTAACTCCACTGCTGTAAAAAACCCTAACCTGTAGATGTGAGACATCCTTCAATAAAGCCTGACCGACATCATAAACATGGCTAAAAGAACCCAGAACAGCTTCTAAAGGTTCGCTTGGTGAACGTTTAGGGTCAGAGGTCCTGAGTCAACGGGCATCAGCGGCTGAAGTACCGTTTGCTGAGCAAAAGTAACACCGTGACCCGTTTCATGTTTACCTAAAAACGGTTTTCTGATCCCTGAAATCTTTGAGGATTTTCTCTGTGGATTGACGAGAAAAATGAGGGACTTTTTTGAAGGTGTGCGTCTCGTTTAATCTGCAGTCAAAGTCCAAGTTCACTGAGAAACCGTTTTTGACTTGTTTATAAAATCTGATCATCATGAGTTTAACATGCAGGTCAAACGTGAAAATAGTCTTACCCCTACTGCACACTGGAAGCATCAGCGGCTGCTTCAAATACAATCTTTTATAGAGTGTAACAAACCAGCCGCGGCGCGGCAATTTCAGACGCGCCGCTAAAGATAGCATCATGCCCCGCGAGCCGCTTCTGGGATGCACCAACTGCTGCAGTAAGCGTAGGGCTAGACAGGAAATCACACACAGTTTCAGAGTAAAATCCCTGGTGATTTTCAAAATTAAGTATTGCAGCGATGCAATTTCATAGAAATGCTTACGTGTGATCTAACGGCTTATTCACTCGCAGCATTGTTCCTGAAGCGCAGAACTGTGTTTTTTCATGTCATTAATCCTGGCAGTGGATCTCGCAAGGAGGTTGGCGGGAAGTCTCGAGTGATCGTATGATCTCGCGGGTCGAGGAGCACGGCAGGGAAGCCGCTTCGCAGCTGAGACTCTCCCAGTGTGCACTGGAGTGCTGTGATTGTCGCGAGTAAACCGTTCAGTGTGCAGCCGGGGTCACACCCCTATTTCCTGATCTACATCACACTGAAAATCAGCATTCATGGACTCGTCCATATAGGCTCGTGACGGGATGGCTGTTGCTGATTTAGCAACCAGGAGAGAGCAGAGCACGTTTTGGCTAGTACAAGCTAACTGTTAGCATTAGCAACTCCACAAAATATCAGAACTCCTTCGGCTTGTTTTTTGTTGCAGAGCAAATGGAGTCAATGGTAGAGTCAAATGGCTGTTAGCCAATAAGAGTTGAGATGTCCAAATATCAGGAAGACTTCGTGTTCTGCTCCCCTCTGATCTGGCTCACTTCTAATTCTTGAAACAGGAGCGCCAGAGCTTTCCCCCCACAGAGATGGACTCACAAGGCATTCATTTACACCAGAGATCACTGAATAAAACCACGTTTCCTTTTATTCAATGTTTTTAGTGGTTGAAGATTACAATAATAGCTTTGTGTATTTACCTGTACTTTGTTACTTTTCTTCAGTGTGTGTGCTGCTGTAGCAAGTGAATGACCCCACTGTGGGACTCATATTCTATTCTAATAAACAAGTGAACTTGGTCTTTAAGAAAACAAGGAATGTTCAATACTTGCATTGTTTTACAGTTAGCCAGTACACTGACAGTCTAGCTCTAGTCTCATTTCTGATACCGATATACCCTAACCCTAACCCCCACAAAAAACCTAAAAGCTGAACCTTTTTAGGCAGCTAACATCACATATCTCCTATCATGCACACTTCAGCATTATCTGTGCTGATATCGGCTGATAATATCAGACATCCCTAATACCATCATCCCAACCATCAGACATGGTGGAGACAGTGTGATGGTCTGGAGCTGCTTTGCTGCTTCAGGACCTGGATGGAACCATGAATGAAATGTAAAAGCATATAAATGAAAAATGCAGGACAGAGAGAGAGAGAAAGAGAGAGAGAGAGAGAGAGAGAGAGAGAGAGAGAGAGAGAGAGAGAGAGAGAGAGAGAGAGAGAGAGAGAGAGAGAGAGAGAGAGAGAGAGAGAGTGTGTGTGTGTGTGTGTGTGTGTGTGTGTGTGTGTGTGTGTGTGTGTGTGTGTGTGTGTGTGTGTGTGTGTGTGTGTGTGTGTGTGTGTGTGTGTGTGAGTCATCTTCTACTGCAAAATATGGCTGACTTCATCAGCTGAGTGCTTATATATCTTCCAGATTTGAGATATTGACAGTTTAGCTGCAATCTGGGGACAAGGACATTCCATCTCCAGTGCACGCACACACACACACACACACACACGCACGCACGCACGCACGCACGCACACACACACACACACACACACAAACACGCGCACGCACGCACACACACGCACACACACACACACACACACACACACGCACAAACAGATGTGAGGAAAGTCTTCAGGAGGGATGTGGATGAAGGCATAAAGTCGCCAGTGTCTCCTCGTCCTGCTCTTGCTTTTATTGCCCCCCCCCCCCCCCCGCCCCACCCATCTTGTGTAATGACACTCCCACAGTGCGCCACTCGTTTAGCTAATGGATTGTCCTCCCACCCTATCCATCTTTCCTCTAAGCACACACACTTTCACACACACTGTGTCCATCCCTTGACTGAGAGGCTTTATAACAACGAGCTGTGAGAAAATGAAGCTACGGATGTTGGAAACATGATTCTGGTGTGAATAACTTCAGACACACTAGAGGTCAGAACCTCTCCATGACACAGGTAAACAAGTCAAAGCAGCAGACTGTGTGCAGGATAAAAACTGCTGAGTCACTGTGACAAATTAACCCTAATTTATTTATGTAAACTATGTTAAACCCATTATAGGGTTAAAAATCTAAGTGATGCCCAACATTCGGGAATGAACACATGATAACAGCATAAAGTCAAATGTTTCTGTGTGTTTGTGAGTAATCATTCATGTTGATGTTGGTGATTTGGACTGGTCCCCTCATGGGAGTGTTGAAATGTCTCCAGACATAAATTCTGATTTCATCGTAAAACTGAGCAAATCTTCCAGAAGCTTTTTTTTAATTTAGTTTATTCTTGTGTATTACACCTTTTTAAAAGTCCCACATCAGTCCAGCGTCTCTATGCTCTTCTTCTGCAGGCTTGTCTTTGTAAAATAGGCAAAACATGATTTTTCATGAAGGGCACTAGGCAGGTTTGGCTTGCTTTTAGCACCCCCTAGTGTCTGTTTGCAGAATCAAACGCAAAACCTATCTCCTTGCTGTGCGTTCGTCTTTTTAACTCTTTAATCTAACAGCTGAAATGTCTCTCCAGCCTTCATTGTTGTCTACAGAAGTGATCCATCACTGAATTAAACAAAGCAGCGGTGTTCACGATCTAAAACATGCAGGAAACGTGCTGGAAGCAGTCTGCAGCACCAGGTATGTCAGCTCTATTTTGTCTTTTCCCCAACAGAGCGGCCCGCCAGGCTGAAGTTGCAAGTGAAATATTCCGGCCACAGGGGGCGATAGAGCCTGGGTGGCCTTCCATTAGCCCTGTAAAGGGCCATTTTAGCCCATAGTGGCTCAAGAAAATGATTTAAAATATGAAGAAGTTGCAATATATTATATATAAAATAACTAAATTACATATAGAGAGAGACTATAAGCCAGTTTGTAACCATCTCTTACATCTATTGTCATTCTTAATAAAACTAGAGTCCGTCCTTGATGTCCCAAAGGACAAAAGAAGTTTATACGATCTCAGAAAGATCTGTTTTTTTAAAGGTGGATCAAAGTTTTGCACAGATAACTTTACATTTAGTTAGTGACAGACATTTCCCTTGGTAACATCAGCTACAACTAAATTATGTTTTAGATGATGCTGCATCTCTCAAAGAGCAGCGATCGCAGGCGTCAACCCTAAACGTGCTCACTAAAACATGATTTTTTCCCAAAATTCTTTAACAAACATTGTTTTTCTAATAGCTTAATAATTAAGTTGAAAACCTTCTGTCCACTGCTGCATTTTAAACACTGCGTTTTACTGTTTTTCTAACAAAAATGACCCTTAATCATCCGCTTTCCAACTTTTTTAGGTGCTGCAGGCGTTAATGGAATGGATAATCAAATAAAATAAAACTGACAAAGCTAATAATATTAATAATAATAATAACAACATTCTAAACTGTTCAAACTCTATCAAGCTTTAGCTAGATCTGATGTCCATTAAAATGCTAATATCGCTGCACTGGTGCTGCTCAGTGGTGCGCTGAACAAACACAGATCGGTGTGATGGTAGAGAAGAGATGTGCTGCCTCAGCAGTTTCTGCTGGTACACATATGAGGTGGGACTAAAAATGGTGGCATTCAGAAAGAGATGAAACTTGTGCCAAAGCAACCAACTCTCCCACTCTAACCCCAGCCCACACCCACACACACACACACACACACACAGATAGTAAGGTAAAACAGGAGACACTGAAGCAGTAAGAACACCAGGAGAGAATGTAAGGAGAGAGGTATGAACGTCTGCAGCATGGATATAATCCTAATTTGGCAAATAAAACTAAAATTGACATGGTAAGGATGTTATTCTCTTGTTTGTTTTTCTTTATGAGGAGGAAAAACAACAACAACATTAAAACTCACCTACGACCCTGTCTCCAGTCCGGATGCCCATCTTCCTCATGGCTGCAGCAAATAACGCCACATCACGCCTCAGCTCTCCAAATGTCACCTTCACAACCTCCTCCTTGCCTTCTCCTGGTTCACAAACACAAAACTAAACAATAAAAAACACTAAACTGGATTTGCAACAGAACTGTTTTACAGTAAATTAGGACTGGGCAAAAAGTCGACAGCAACATAGATTTTGAAATCGCTTTTCCTCAGCAGACATACAGGAATGGGTCGATAGAAACTTCAGCAGGTGGCGGTGGTAGATTTGGTCAAGGAGAAGCCAGTTCCCATAAATGTCCTTTAACAACTGTTTAGGACCATCTTGGATATCATTGCTGCCGCATGAACAACATACACACACCTTTTCGTTTTATTCTCAAATAGCCAACATATTGATACGGGCGAGATAAAATCATAGAAATAAACGTCACTAACCGTATATTTTCGGTAGAACGCCTACCTCTACATAGAGAACACAAAATAAGGGACCAGTCATGTTGACATATTTTATCTAGTTAACATGGGACAAGGATAAAGTAGCAGTGCAGCTACAGACGTTGGGTGCCAGCTCTGAGTGATCAAAGTCGGGGAATCCACAGATGTGTTTTAGATCCTGAACCAGTTCCACCTGCTAGATCAGCCGTAGGGCTAGACCTACATATCGGTCGGCCGGTGTATCGGGCTGATGTTTATCAGCTTTTATACAACGTGGATTTAAAGTCAGGCACATCCCCCGGCAGCCCGATGTAGTTTAAAGAATACAGTTTAAAGGTATTTTTAAGTTCACTGATAACATCTGCATGAAAAAGGCTGTAACTTTATTTAGGTGTCTGACTTTAACACTGAGCAGTGCCGAAAGTTAAGATTAAACAGTTAGTTAAATTCAGAGTTCAGAAACAGATTCAGCTCGGGTTGGTTCGCTGGAGTTTTTGACAATTAACCCTTTGATGCATGAATTATGAAATCTTCAACCATGATTTTTTTAACAATTTTTTCATTCGTCTTTAGGTGTGAATGAAACAAATTTCAACAAATATTTTTTGTAAAATTTTATAATTTACAAATAATTTATTACATGTCCACCTCAGTGGGCAGCGTGCGTTCTGAGCATGAAATATGTTGGCTTGGCTTACTGAAGTCCAAATGGAGGGGCTCAAATGCAATAAAGTCTTCAACAGCTGTGCTTAATAGCAAAAACAAATAACAATTTTGAGTACCTGTCCACTGTAGTGACCTTTATGCATCAAAGGGTAAAAATTGCGTTCACATTTTCTAAGTTAAACATCTCTTTCAACAACGGGAGTTTCTGCATCTGTACTGCTCCGCTTCAGCCCTGGAAACACAGCTATTGTCTACTTTATTATTTTCATTTTTGTTCTTCGAAAGCTGCTTAAAGATAGAAAACGAGTTATTTGTATTTTTTAGCTTTATAAACTGCTAATTGTAAAAAATAAATAAAAAAAGCTTATAATTCTGGGAAAATTTGACTTTAAATAACCTTTATTGTGTAAAAAGTGCTGCTTTAACACTTGAACGCAGGTTTTAGATGTAAGATAAGAAACAAGAGACAAAGAAAAACACAAAGGCATCTGAGAGGAGCTCCAGTCTGGAACAGAGCCGCTCTTTAAGTAACAGTCCACTGACATTCACAGCCTCCTGCTTTGAGACCAGTGGATCTTCTTACAATCACATTACAGCCCACACACACACACACACACACACACACACACACACACACACAATAAAACAGGTCCTATTTATTACTGAGAGGTAGAAGAGAGCAGCGGTTAATCTAATTCCATTGCATAAACTGAAGCTTTCTACTCTCTTTTTGAATCCAAAATATATTTTTACATGTAAACAACATTCAGAAATGTAAACATAACGTTAGTGTTTCACACATACTTGCAGCGTAGACAGCCACCTTGTCCTGGTCAGCGTGTTTGAGCAGATTCTCAGCGTAGTTGAGTCGAGACCCTTTAAACCACTCTGGGACATCTGAGATTCGCTTGGACGAGTCTATCACCTGGAACGCACGCCATGGCAATACATCAAATAGCTAATAATTTACTTAGAAGGAAAAAATTCAAACAGAACCTCTAAAAAAGAACTGTGTTGTCAGTAATAGTTGACATTTTCCAAATTAGGTAAATAATTGTGCTCGGAAATGTTTGACTGAGTGGTTAAATGTGTCCTGGAAACGTCTCCTTGGACAAATATTGAGAAGGATTTTGTGGGCGAGAACATGTGGTCGGCCCGTTGATGTGTGTGAAAAAGGCGTGTCAGCATGACGACGCGGCATTGAAAACATTTATTTTCTCATTAAAGTTGCCGTTTCCTGCAACTGATCAGTGATTTAAAAACAGACAAGTGCAGATTTAGAATCGGTTAAAAAGCAAAAGGATTTTTCATTTATTTGAACTTTTAGGTGTAATTTAAAACATTCAGTTCAGGAATTAAATCACATTAGAATATTTTCTGATGAACAGAACAATAAGCCTTGTTTTGGTTTTGTCTTAACAATATTTGACTAAAGAAAGCAAAAAGCTGATTGGAATTTGTGTTTCTGAATGTTGGACAAAACATTTTAAACATGGAAAAAAGTGTGCTGCCACCTTCATTTGCACAAATTAAGCCAGAAATGCTGCGACAACTGAAAGGCTGTTCCAAGAACTCTTGACTTTGACTGCAGATTATTACGCCTACTGCACACTGGAAGGACAAGAGCGCAGAACGGCAGTGGAACGGTTTATTCGCGACAATCACCGTGTTTCCCCTAGGAATTTTTCCAGCTGTGGC
>SSNQ01034457.1:162924-177083 GCA_006942095.1 Nothobranchius kuhntae | reverse complement strand
AGAGACAGACAGGACAAGAAGATCAGAGACAGACAGGACAGGAAGATCAGAGACAGACAGGACAGGAAGAACAGCAACAGACAGGACAGGAAGATCAAAGACAGACAGGAAGATCAGAGACAGACAAGACAAGAAGATCAGAGACAGACAGGACAGGAAGATCAGAGACAGACAGGACAGGAAGATCACAGACAAACAGGACAGGAAGAACAGCAACAGACAGGACAAGAAGATCAGAGACAGACAGGAAGATCAGCGACAGACAGGACAGGAAGATCAAAGACAGACAGGAAGATCAGAGACAGACAAGACAAGAAGATCAGAGACAGACAGGACAGGAAGATCAGAGACAGACAGGACAGGAAGAACAGCAACAGACAGGACAGGAAGATCAAAGACAGACAGGAAGATCAGAGACAGACAGGAAGATCAGAGACAGACAGGACAGGAAGATCACAGACAGACAGGACAGGAAGATCAGAGACAGACAGGACAGGAAGAACAGCAACAGACAGGACAAGAAGATCAGAGACAGACAGGAAGATCAGAGACAGACAGGACAGGAAGATCAGAGACAGACAGGACAGGAAGATCAGAGACAGACAGGACAGGAAGATCAGAGACAGACAGGACAGGAAGATCAGAGACAGACGGGACAGGAAGATCAGAGACAGACAGGACAGGAAGATCAGAGACAGACGGGACAGGAAGACAGGAAAATAAAAACCAAGAAAACAAAACAAAGTTGTTCATAAATAAAATGTAGGTAGATTGATCCGACTACACGTGTGTACCTGTATAAAGCAATACTTTATCAGCATGTAGTATTTATATAGTTGATACAATTCAGATCATCTTCAAAACTCCGGCCCATGCCCAGGGGCGTATCTAAGCATTTTGGGGGCCGAGGCTAAATAGACCCCTGCCAGGTATTTTAAGTTGAAGTGCTCTCTGTTTTTATATTAGACTTTTTATATTTGCAATAAAGTCCAAAAGTGAAGAATTGATGTTATTTATTACTTGGTTGTTCAAACCACTTCACAGAAGTGATCTGTTGTTAAAAATTAAAATAAAAAGGTAATTAAATAAAAAATAAGGAACATTCTGGAACTGTTTCTTCCTTTTCTTATTTTTTTTTTTTTATGTATCAAAAGTATCGGATCGGGACTCGGTATCGGCACATTCTCAAAATCAAATGACTCGGACTCGAGGGCAAAAAAACCTGATCGGGACATCTCTAACAAAAACTACAAATAATCTTTCTTCCTCTGTTGGGCTCACCTCCTCATAGGTCTTGGAGCTGACGACTCCACAGAAGCACCACACCTGGGCCCAGAATTCGGGGTAATTGTCCACTGACCACTGGTAAAGGTCGCTGTAGTTCACTAGAAAACAGAGAGTCAGTGAGTACAACGGGGTAAAGTTTAGCTCAAACCGCTATCAGAACAGATACAGCCGACCACTTGCCTTCAGGTGTTTACCGTATTTTACTAAAAACCTTTAAATAAACCAAACGATAAACAATCAGAGCATTGTTCTCCACTGACTTCTACTCATCCTCTAAAGATTAGAGACAAAGAGTAATCTCAGTGGGTCTGTAGGTAGGTTCAACAATCAGCCATATCATTATAACCACATGTAGGGTAAAGCACAATAAACATGTCCCCATCCCAATCCCATGTAAATATGTAGTCTGGCCACAAGCCATTGAAACAACTCAGGCGTGGGACAGAATCTACGATTGTCTTTCATACTGTCTCTGCACGCAATTGGACAGTGCTAGGACCAATCAGAGCAGCAAATCATCATCAGTACAGAAATCAGCATTTTGATAAGTCCACCATACACCAACAAAGAAGAAGCAAATACATCCTTTTGTTTTAAACAAATGACTCAACTACGTCCATGTCTCAAATAAAAGCTCAAGTCTAAATCACTCAAAGCAGGAAAATAAATTAAAAATAATTTAAAGAAAAAATGAGAGAAAATGAAAAAATGGAAAATAAAGAAAAGGAAAAAAGAAAAAAAAGAAGAAAATAGAAAAAAAGACAAAATAAATAAAAAATGAAAAAGAAGGAAAAAAGAAAATAAAAGAGAAAAAAGATAAGTCCACCATAAACCAACAAGGAAGAAGAAGCAAATATATCCTTAAAAAAAAGACTCAACTACGTCCATGTCTCAAATAAAAGCTCAAGTCTAAATTGTTCGAAGCTGATGCTCAAGTCGTTTTAATTGAGCAGACGCCATCTTTGTAGTTTTTCTCCATCACAGCTCTGGTGCTAAGCCCAAGCTTTATAATAAGTATATAATAAGTATTTTCAACTGAGTTGTTTGCTTTGTAGCACACCTTAAAGTGACGTGTTGTGAATTGGAACTAAGCAATTAAACTGAATTGAATGACTGCCTAGCATAAGTACAGTGTATAACCGACCTGTTTTACTCATATACTCCTTGTTGTTATGGGAGCACAGCAACACATATGTCTCAGTTGTAGGATAATAAAGATTCATTCAATTCAGTTTTATTACTGATATCAATTTTTGTGTTACGATACTGAATTTATATTTAAAAGCAGTGTATTGATTTATTTTTATATGCAAACGTTGAATGTGTTTCATGTGTGGTGCAATTCCAACTCCGACTGCTAGGTTGCAGCAGCTTTTACCGCCTTTACCACCCGGATGTGTACAGGAAGCATCTGGCCNACCAACGATATGTAGATTAATGATAGACAGACCACCTAGATCAACGATAGGACGATCACCGACACACACGCGATGTCGATCAGAGACAGACAGGACAGGAAGATCAGAGACAGACAGGACAGGAAGATCAGAGACAGACAGGACAGGAAGATCAGAGACAGACAGGACAGGAAGAACAGCAACAGACAGGACAAGAAGATCAGAGACAGACAGGAAGATCAGCGACAGACAGGACAGGAAGATCAAAGACAGACAGGAAGATCAGAGACAGACAGGACAGGAAGATCAGAGACAGACAGGACAGGAAGATCAGAGACAGACAGGACAGGAAGATCAGAGACAGACAGGACAGGAAGATCAAAGACAGACAGGAAGATCAGAGACAGACAGGACAGGAAGATCAGAAACACACAGGACAGGAAGATCAGCGACAGACAGGACAAGAAGATCAGAGACAGACAGGACAGCGAAGACAGGACAGGAAGATCAGAGACAGACAGGACAGGAAGAACAGAGACAGACAGGACAGGAAGAACAGAAACAGACAGGACAAGAAGATCAGAGACAGACAGGAAGATCAGGGAAGACAGGAAGATCAGAGACAGACAGGACAGGAAGATCAGAGACAGACAGGACAGGAAGATCAGAGACAGACAGGACAGGAAGATCAGAGACAGACAGGACAGGAAGAACAGAAACAGACAGGACAGGAAGATCAGCGACAGACAGGAAAAGAAGATCAGGGACAGACAGGAAGATCAGCGACAGACAGGACAGGAAGATCAAAGACAGACAGGAAAGATCAAGACAGACAGGACAGGAAGATCAGAGACAGACGGGACAGGAAGATCAGAGACAGACGGGACAGGAAGATCAGAGACAGACAGGACAGGAAGATCAGAGACAGACAGGACAGGAAGATCAGCGACAGACAGGACAAGAAGATCAGAGACAGACAGGAAGATCAGCGACAGACAGGACAGGAAGATCAAAGACAGACAGGAAGATCAGAGACAGACAGGACAGGAAGATCAGAGACAGACAGGACAGGAAGATCAGAGACAGACAGGACAGGAAGATCAGCGACAGACAGGACAAGAAGATCAGAGACAGACAGGACAGGAAGAACAGCAACAGACAGGAAAAGAAGATCAGAGACAGACAGGAAGATCAGAGACAGACAGGACAGGAAGATCAAAGACAGACAGGAAGATCAGAGACAGACAGGACAGGAAGATCAAAGACAGACAGGACAGGAAGATCAGAGACAGACAGGACAGGAAGATCAGAGACAGACAGGACAGGAAGATCAGAGACAGACGGGACAGGAAGATCAGAGACAGACAGGACAGGAAGATCAAAGACAGACAGGACAGGAAGATCAGAGACAGACGGGACAGGAAGAACAGAGACAGACAGGACAGGAAGATCAGAGACAGACAGGACAGGAAGATCACAGACAGACAGGACAGGAAGATCAGAGACAGACAGGACAGGAAGAACAGCAACAGACAGGACAAGAAGATCAGAGACAGACAGGAAGATCAGCGACAGACAGGACAGGAAGATCAAAGACAGACAGGAAGATCAGAGACAGACAGGACAGGAAGATCAGAGACAGACAGGACAGGAAGATCAGAGACAGACAGGACAGGAAGATCAGAAACAGACAGGACAGGAAGATCAGAAACAGACAGGACAGGAAGATCAGAAACAGACAGGACAGGAAGATCAGCGACAGACAGGACAAGAAGATCAGAGACAGACAGGAAGATCAGCGACAGACAGGACAGGAAGATCAGAGACAGACAGGACAGGAAGATCAGAGACAGACAGGACAGGAAGATCAGAGACAGACAGGACAGGAAGATCAGAGACAGACGGGACAGGAAGATCAGAGACAGACAGGACAGGAAGATCAGAGACAGACAGGAAGATCAGAGACAGACAGGACAGGAAGATCAAAGACAGACAGGAAGATCAGACACAGACAGGACAGAAAGATCAGAGACAAACAGGACAGGAAGATCAAAGACAGACAGGAAGATCAGAGACAGACAGGACAGGAAGATCAGAGACAGAAAGGACAGGAAGATCAGAGACAGACAGGACAGGAAGATCAGAGACAGACAGGACAGGAAGATCAGAGACAGACAGGACAGGAAGATCAGAGACAGACAGGACAGGAAGATCAGAGACAGACAGGACAGGAAGAACAGCAACAGACAGGACAGGAAGATCAGCGACAGACAGGACAAGAAGATCAGAGACAGACAGGACAGGAAGATCAGAAACAGACAGGACAGGAAGATCAGCGACAGACAGGACAAGAAGATCAGAGACAGACAGGAAGATCAGCGACAGACAGGACAGGAAGATCAAAGACAGACAGGAAGATCAGAGACAGACAGGACAGGAAGATCAGAAACAGACAGGACAGGAAGATCAGAGACAGACAGGACAGGAAGATCAGAGACAGACAGGACAGGAAGATCAGCGACAGACAGGACAGGAAGATCAGAGACAGACAGGACAGGAAGATCAGAGACAGACAGGACAAGAAGATCAGAGACAGACAGGAAGATCAGCGACAGACAGGACAGGAAGATCAGAGACAGACAGGACAGGAAGATCAAAGACAGACAGGAAGATCAGAGACAGACAGGACAGGAAGATCAGAAACAGACAGGACAGGAAGATCAGAGACAGACAGGACAGGAAGATCAGAGACAGATAGGACAGGAAGGTCAGAGACAGACGGGACAGGAAGAACAGAGACAGACGGGACAGAAAGATCAGAGACAGATGGGACAGGAAGATCAAAGACAGACAGGAAGATCAGAGACAGACAGGACAGGAAGATCAAAGACAGACAGGAAGATCAGAGACAGACAGGACAGGAAGATCAGAAACACACAGGACAGGAAGATCAGCGACAGACAGGACAAGAAGATCAGAGACAGACAGGACAGGAAGATCAGAAACACACAGGACAGGAAGATCAGCGACAGACGGGACAGGAAGATCAGAGACAGACAGGACAAGAAGATCAGAGACAGACGGGACAGGAAGATCAGAGACAGACAGGACAGGAAGATCAGAGACAGACGGGACAGGAAGATCAGAGACAGACGGGACAGGAAGATCAGAGACAGACAGGACAGGAAGACAGGAAAATAAAAACCAAGAAAACAAAACAAAGTTGTTCAAAAATAAAACGTAGGTAGATTTATCCGACTACACGTGTGTACCTGTATAAAGCAATACTTTATCAGCATGTAGTATTTATATAGCTGATACAATTCAGATCATCTTCAAAACTCCAGCCCATGCCCAGGGGCGTATCTAAGCATTTTGGGGGCCGAGGCTAAATAGACCCCTGCCAGGTATTTTAAGTTGAAGTGCTCTCTGTTTTTATATTAGACTTTTTATATTTGCAATAAAGTCCAAAAGTGAAGAATTGATGTTATTTATTACTTGGTTGTTCAAACCACCTCACAGAAGTGATCTGTTGTTAAACATTAAAATAAAAAGGTAATTAAATAAAAAATAAAGAACATTCTGGAACTGTTTCTTCCTTTTCTTATTTTTTTTTTTTTTATGTATCAAAAGTATCGGATCGGGACTCGGTATCAGCACATTCTCAAAATCAAATGACTCGGACTCGAGGGCAAAAAAACCTGATCGGGACATCTCTAACAAAAACTACAAATAATCTTTCTTCCTCTGTTGGGCTCACCTCCTCATAGGTCTTGGAGCTGACGACTCCACAGAAGCACCACACCTGGGCCCAGAATTCGGGGTAATTGTCCACTGACCACTGGTAAAGGTCGCTGTAGTTCACTAGAAAACAGAGAGTCAGTGAGTACAACGGGGTAAAGTTTAGCTCAAACCGCTATCAGAACAGATACAGCCGACCACTTGCCTTCAGGTGTTTACCGTATTTTACTAAAAACCTTTAAATAAACCAAACGATAAACAATCACAGCATTGTTCTCCACTGACTTCTACTCATCCTCTAAAGATTAGAGACAAAGAGAAATCTCAGTGGGTCTGTAGGTAGCTTCAACAATCAGCCATATCATTATAACCACATGTAGGGTAAAGCACAATAAACATGTCCCCATCACAATCCCATGTAAATATGTAGTCTGGCCACAAGCCATTGAAACAACTCAGGCGTGGGACAGAATCTACAATTGTCTTTCATACTGTCTCTGCACGCAATTGGACAGTGCTAGGACCAATCAGAGCAGCAAATCATCATCAGTACAGAAATCAGCATTTTGATAAGTCCACCATACACCAACAAAGAAGAAGCAAATACATCCTTTTGTTTTAAACAAATGACTCAACTACGTCCATGTCTCAAATAAAAGCTCAAGTCTAAATCACTCAAAGCAGGAAAATAAATTAAAAATAATTTAAAGAAAAAATGAGAGAAAATGAAAAAATGGAAAATAAAGAAAAGGAAAAAAGAAAAAAAGAAGAAAATAGAAAAAAAGACAAAATAAATAAAAAATAAAAAGAAGGAAAAAAGAAAATAAAAGAGAAAAAAGATAAGTCCACCATAAACCAACAAGGAAGAAGAAGCAAATATATCCTTAAAAAAAAAGACTCAACTACGTCCATGTCTCAAATAAAAGCTCAAGTCTAAATTGTTCGAAGCTGATGCTCAAGTCGTTTTAATTGAGCAGACGCCATCTTTGTAGTTTTTCTCCATCACAGCTCTGGTGCTAAGCCCAAGCTTTATAATAAGTATATAATAAGTATTTTCAACTGAGTTGTTTGCTTTGTAGCACACCTTAAAGTGACGTGTTGTGAATTGGAACTAAGCAATTAAACTGAATTGAATGACTGCCTAGCATAAGTAAAGTGTATAACCGACCTGTTTTACTCATATACTCCTTGTTGTTATGGGAGCACAGCAACACATATGTCTCAGTTGTAGGATAATAAAGATTTATTCAATTCAGTTTTATTACTGATATCAATTTTTGTGTTACGATACTGAATTTATATTTAAAAGCAGTGTATTGATTTATTTTTATATGCAAACGTTGAATGTGTTTCATGTGTGGTGCAATTCCAACTCCGACTGCTAGGTTGCAGCAGCTTTTACCGCCTTTACCACCCGGATGTGTACAGGAAGCATCTGGCCATAGTCTTATAATTAAGTTCAGTTTAATTACAACATTACAAATATTTTCTAGCCTTTACTGTTGCTGGAAACTGCCAAAAGCATTGAAGATAATTCCAGCAGAAAGGTGTCAGAAACCCAATGAAGGTTTGTTTAAACCTGTATCCATGGCAGGAGGGGATAGAGCTGGAGGAAAAGGTAAACCTGCAGGGGCAACATCAAGCTTTCAGGGATATTTAATCAGAATGACATTTACTCTCTGCAAAACCTTGTGAGTATTAATGAAACATAAAAAACATCTAAAGAATACAAACAAAAGGAGACTGAGGAGGCAGAAACATCAAATTTAAGGCAAAACGTAACTAAAGTTCTGAAATGAAAAGAAACCTAGATTATTGCTCTTCAGTGGTAAGGAGTTCAGAGATCCGATGGCCTTAAGGGGGAGACAGTTAGTTCCATATTTAAGTCAAAAAGAGTTTTAAATGTTTATTTAATCTTCAAATCCTTTAAAGAAACTATGGAACAAAAGAAAATCTAATCTATTAGGCTGTCACTGGTAACTTTGCACCAGTGCCTGTAAAGGTCAGGTTGTTTTTGTAATTGATAAAACGTGTTTTAGCTGCTCGAGGTCCACCAAGTGCCAGCAATGGAAATGCAGATGTGGCCTGCAGGGACTCCATCTCCAGCTTTGGTTTAAAAACATCCTCTCCTACTTGCTGGTGCACATTCATCACTCATCCTTGGTCATGCTAAAACAGTAGAAAAGAGGACAGCTGGACTGGAAAGGCTTTGTGGTTCTGGATGTTTAGTGCAGAAACCTTCCTTATGATGGGACTAAACGCATTAGGCATTTACTTATATTCATAACTGCACCCTGTTTTAAATGCCTCAGGAACATCTGATGGATAGATAGAAGAGGATAGATCAGCACGTTCTTCTGCATTCCACCGAGCAGCAGCAGTGTGTAACAAAAACATGCTATCTCTCAGGCTAGCAGCTCTGCAGGCTGAGAAGCTTGGTAATGATTATTCACAACAACCAGGCCAAACCGGAGTTGTAAATGGTTCATTGCTGCTGAAGAAGGAGCGATAAAGGGATCGGAAGGCGTGCTAATGCTAGTGCAGAGATGTCTGGTGTTTGTGTTTAGCAGCCAGGTCCCAGCGCTGCATGCAGGTTCATAATGGTAATAATAAGCTAGTGGAGGGAACCACTAACCAGCTCAGTGAAATCCTTCAACGCCCTCACTCCTCTCCTCTTCACTCACCCAGATTAAGCCCGTAGTCCGCGTTGACCTGCATCCTAAACTTGTCCATCTGTGTATTCCTCTTGGAGTCCGGATACCACAACACTTTGGTGTCCATATCCATTATTTTCTCGCTCTTCCCTTCCGTGTCTTTGGACATCCTTGTTGCGTCCTTCTGACGGCTGCTAAACACTAATAAACAAGCCCGTAGAGCTCCTAGCAAAGGTCGGCTGCTGCTAGGAGGGGGAACTGATCACTCGTGTGAGCGCGACGGCTAGCTTGCCTTGTTTCAACTGCATGGGACAACATGCGCGAGACTCCGATAGATGGGCGTGGCGTGGGGCTGCCCACAAAACAGAAAGGCCACGCCCTGGCGTCATGACGTACGGTTGCGTACAAAGTGTTCAAGATCAACAATGTTCAACACTGTTGCCAAAAGGATCGGACGACCTCACCAGTAGAGAACAAAAATCTCAGGGTATGAATGATAAATAATTATGAAAATGTGAAACGCGCGTGCAACAAAATTATTGATCTGCTGTAATAATGAACAATACATTTTATCAGAATGAAATTAAATAAATGTCTAAGGCAATATCAGGGAACTTGAAGAGATGGTCAAGTTGTTTATGCAAAGGAGAAATTGTATGTGATGTTAGTTACCTAAAATAATATCCTTTTTCTTTCATTTAATTTTTTAAGAGGGCAGAACTCTTTATATTATATTGGTTTACACTGGTATCGCAAATTAACAGTTAAGAGACTATAGATATCTGCAATAAAGCCGATATCGAACACCGATACTTGAACATTTTTAAAGGCTCAAACAAACGCCGCATTGCAGATATATTGCCATATTATTTTTCTATCAGATATTTATGCAAACTGGGTGTACTCAATATGACTCACTTTGCAGCTAATAATACAGTTTCTCTCAGTTGCTTTGGTGCATTTCTCACAACAGAATTAAACTTTGCACAACAGTTAGTTCAACCTCCACAACATGTATACGTTTTGGCACAACCTAGTGGCGGTTTCATGTTCATTTCATCCAAGGGCATGTATGCAATTAAGTACAAATGTCTAAAGAATGGTCACTTTTGACTTGCTATTCATCACTATCTCCTTGCTTTTATCATGAATGTCACAATTATTTATACTTGTACCGGCTGGATAGTCATTGTCCTTACAACTAATAGTCTTCATTTCACTGCTCGTGTCATTTCACTCAAAACTGTTGAACATCTTGTCGAACACTTTGTACACCCATTTTGAAAACCCTATTTTTAAGGAGTTTCCATGGAAATCTCCATAAATGACTTTTCTCAGGTGAACCTTATCTCACACTAATGAAAACTGGTGTGTGTCCTGGTGACAATCAGACAATGTATGTAGTGGTTTGGGATAATGTTAGCTTCCATCACTCTGCTGTAGTCAGGCAGTGGTTTGCAGCACACGGCAGGATGCTTATGGAGTTTCTTCCTCCTTACACTCCATTCCTAAATACAGTTGAGGAGTTTTTCTCTTCCTGGAGGTGGAAGGTATGTGACAGGCATCCACATACCCAAATGGCCCTGCTAGCAGCTATGGATGCAGCTTGTGATGACATCACAGCAGAGTCCTGCAGAGGGTGGATTCGGCACTTCAGAAGATACTTTCCCCGATGCATCGATAGAGCTGACGTTCGCTGTGATGTTGATGAAAATATGTGGGCAGACAGACGGGAGCGTCTAGATATCAATGACTGATATATGCAGCAGTGTCTGTTCAGTTTTTTTTGTTTGTTTCACTGCAGTAAGGTTTACTGTCTGAGTTTATGTTTACTGTAAAATGTTTGTTTTACTGTATTTCCCCAGTTGCACAACGCTGTGAACAGTTTCAATTAAATATTATCAAGAGTGCACATGAAGTGTCTTGATTTTCCTTTATAATTTATGGTTTTCAACGTGCCATGCATGCTGTCCAGACTTGACATGTCACTGGGAAGCACCTACAAAGAAATCCGTCACAATGAGAACATGTTCAGACCATTTGATTTTGCGACCAAAGGTGCTGTAATGACTTGTAATTGTGACAGCCCTGACACTTTGATTTATATAAGTACTTGATTTTGATGAATATATCTTCTGTTTTGATTAAGGGACTTGCTTTTGAAGCATTATTCTGAGCAACTGACTTTTCGTTTTGATGAAGTTAGGAGTAGGGTTGCAGTTTGCACTAATTGTTTTGAGAAAAGCCTTCATGGTGGTGCAGAGGTCAATTCTGTTGTGAGAAATGCACCAAAGCAACTGAGAAAAACTGCAATAATGGTGTACGAGCAAACGTTAAAACATGGTAATAGATTGGAGCATTTACTTGTACCACCATAGATTTTTAAACATTTGTCCTATCTTTGAAGACAGGTATAACCTATGCTCTCGAATTAATTTTGTCTCCTAAACAAGACAACTTTTTGAAGACAAACAGACAGACGGACGGACAGACAGACAGACGATAGAACGATAGATAGATAGATAGATAGATAGATAGATAGATAGATAGATAGATAGATAGATAGATAGATAGATAGATAGATAGATAGATAGATAGATAGATAGATAGATAGATAGATAGATAGATATTTGTTCACCAACGCAAAGGATATCTTGAACGTAACTCAACATGAACGCGCAGTTAACTCGGGGCTGTGTGCGCGCGGGAAACGTCCTGTCAAAAAGGAGGTCTGTGATTGGTCCTTAGCTAACTGGTTCCACATCAGCCGACCGATCGGTCCACGCAGGAGGCGTCCCATCACCGTCTGACTGGCATCTCTGTGTCACTTCAGAGGGAGTTGGTGAGTCAATCGGAGAAGTGGACCGAAGAGGTGTGTCCAATCAGGAAGAGAAAAGAACCGACCTGATGTTTGACCTGGTGGTGCCATGGTATCATGTTGATCAAAAGATCAAAAATATTGTTTATACAAGTTATTTTCGACTTTTCGTTACACAACCTGGCACCTGGCAAAGTAATAGTAATTTCACATTATGATTTATTGTCAGCCTTTATCTTTCATCCAGATTTCTAAGACACGAGAAAGCACTTTCCTATTGAGGCCTGATTACATAGAAAACTGTCTATAAGACACAACATGTCAAAAAATAAATACACAGTAAAGACAAATATATAATACACTCATCTTCTTGAACTTGGAAGGCTCCTCAGTTAATGTTTTATTTTTCAGATAAGTAGTTTAACGTCTTCAAAACAGGTATAAACCTGTTTATCAATCTGTGATTTTAAGTAGAATTTCATAAAAATTGTATTTGCGAGGCAGAATTTTCTGTAACTTCGTATGACTGAACATATCTTGACGCCATCATTATTTTCTAGTCAGAGCTGATAGAGAAGGCCTTTTCTGTCAGGCAGCAGACAGGAAGTCTCTTCTGTTGTAATGAAACTGGAATATTCCACATGCTTCGCTGTTGGTTGTGTTGGTAAAGCAATCATTTTTAACAAACACACAGAATGTAACACAATAAAAACAAAATAGGTGCAGACAGAATTTGGAATTAATGTCCCATTTTGACTGCATTTTTATTTTTATTTTCAACTGGAACTCTGACACCTAAAACCTAGATATTTGTTTTAATGTATGAGTTTCAGTGACCTGTCTTACAGCTTCATCTGTTACATGCCCCACTTGGATCTTATCATTCCACCCCAGGTTATCTTTTGTCTGTTGCCACAGCAGCACATGTCTCATGTAACTGGGACACATTTTGTAATCAGAGTCAATCACCCAGTTTAACTGTGACTTTTAGGGAATTTCTCTTCTCCTTTGTTAAAACTCGTTTCATGGTTTGTAAATTTTAGAAATATTGTCCTGTTGAAGACAAAAAGATGGTCTCATCCAAACTAGACGAGACGACACATTGAATCTTGTGGCAGTGTTTGTGGCTAAGCCTTTAATCTTAAACAATTCACTAACAGCTTCTCCAGCAAAAAAAATAAAATAATAATAATTATTCTTCCTCCTCCATGCTATACAGTGGGAACTTCAATATCGGACTTTCAGTCCTTTTTTCATTATGCCCAATGGAATGAATATGCGCTGGGTAAATTTTCCTTGTCCAAATGGTCTTTTGTTTTCTTTCAGTTAATGGTACTTTATAGCTTATTAGCTCATACAGCATCCTGACTTGAGTGTTTCTTATGGGGTTAAAATGATGACTGTTTAAACTGAGATGCAGAGCTCAAATTGAAAGCTCACATCAGCGTGGTTGGACGAGGCTGGTTCAGAACTCTGTAGCCAGATTTCTGACAGGGACGAGAAAGTCCACACACATCACTCCTGTGCTGACCTCCATACATTGGCTCCTTGTAAGTTTTCGGGCAAAGTTTAAAGTTCAGTGCTATGTCTTCATGTCTCTTTACGGTGGTGTTCCACCATATTTGGCAGCACTAATAAAAAGACTTACCCCATCATGAACTCTATGCTCGGCTGACCTGGAGCTATTGATTGTGCACAGACTAGGTACAGGTCTAGAGGAGATCAGGTTTTCTCGGTCTTAGCTCCTTCTCTCTGGAATGAGATTCCACTTGATATTAAACTGCCACCATCACTGCAGGTTTTTAAGAGTCGTTTGAAGACTAATTTTTATCGTTTGGCTTTTGCGTGACTTGGTTTTATGCTTTTATCTCCTTTTTATTGTTCTTCGTGTTTTTAGTGTATTTTAGGTTCAGCTCCTTGGGTTCCTGCAAAGGCAGTGGAAGGTGCTATATACATAAAGATATATTGATTGATTGATTGATTGATTGATTGATTGATTGATTGATTGATTGATTGATTGATTGATTGATTGATTGATTGATACTGAAAATAAACGTTTGCACTGAAAAGAAATACTGACACTGAAAAATATAATTGTTATTGAAAACGTTTACCCCTTTGTTTCTCGGCATTGAGAATACCAATACCCTCCTACTGTCCAAATAACCAGCAGGGGGCGGTATAATACAAGAAGATTTAGAGTTAGACCGATGTGAACAAAACCAGAATCCTAAAGTCTTTATCACAATCTCTGAGTGTGCG
>SSNQ01034457.1:131612-161616 GCA_006942095.1 Nothobranchius kuhntae | reverse complement strand
CAGGTCATTGAAAATTAAATAAAAATGTGAAGTTTGATTAATCAACCACCAAATATTAACCCTTTATCGAGTCAACTTCCATATTTAGACACTTCCACTCACGTCATAAACAATCATCAGAGATCAAACTAGTCACGGTTTGCGCCATGGTGCCATTCCACCAATCAGGGCGGGGCTATAAGGCGCCAAATATTGGTGCGTCTGCAGAAACCAGAACACTTCTCGGTCTCCTCTTGGGTCAGATCTGTAAAACTAACAATGCTAGCATTATGAAACTCTCATCACAAGGTAGATGTGCTAAATAAGAATATTTGTGTTGTAAATGTTAAACTCAATTAAGTTGGTGAAATTATAGCATGAAAATTAAATGCGCCATATTTGAACATATATACTTGAACAAGTAAAATAAATTAGGAATATTTTAATGTTTATGTTTATTTATTTAGCAGACGCTTTAATCCAAAGCGACTTACAATTTATAACCTATAGGGCATGTTGTGATCTGTGGGGGAAACCGGAGTACCCGGAGGAAACCCACGCATGCGGGGAGAACACGCAACTCCATGTATAAAGGCAACAGCCGAGTTTCGAACCTGCAACCTTCGTGCTGCGAGGCAACAGTAACAACTGCGCCACCATGCAAATCTGTTGTTTTTAGACATATTCATAATATTCATGATAACAGTAATACTAACAAGTATGATATTGAATATATTTTACAGTTTTATACTAAGATTTCTCTGGGAAATGAAGACAGTCACTGCGCCAACCAATCTCACCACCAGTGATGATGATGAACAGGAGGAAGATGATAATGGGACAAATCCTCAAATATAAAATATTCTAATAATCTATACTTGATCCAAAATAGTATCTATTGTTCAATAACTTTACAAAAATATTCCACAATGATCTGTTTTTCTTAAAAAAAATCTATATTGTTTAATAATTGTGAAATATTCTGTATTTTTTAACAGTGATATAATGTTCTAAAATTAGCTAAATTGTGTCTTATAATCATCTATATTATTCAAAAATAACGATTATTTAACTTGTTCATGTGTTTTATTTTGATTTCTTTTACCAGAACAGGGCCAACGTCCATATTTGATCACTTCGTTTTCTCAGACTTTCTGCATGAAAATAAATAGTTTTGAAAATTGTAACAACAGAAAAACCTTTTGGTTATGGACTACAACAACACCCTGGGGTTGAAATAAGTTTTTTAATACTTCAATGAGTGCCCTATAAAGGGTTAATAGCAGATCTGGTCTCATCTGTGTAAGATCAATATGAAAAGGCCAAATTCCAACGTCATCAGCAGGTGCTTTTATTTTATGCACTTCTGTGTCACGTGACTTAGTCACGGCCAACGTCATCACCTTTCACGGAAGTCGGAGCTGTGACGATGGTGGCCTTGTCGGTTTATCCGCAGGAAGAGAATAATGTTTGCTTTCAATGAAAAAATAACACCGCGTTAGAAAAGAACAGCCGGTGTAGTTTTCGCTGCGGAACCTGCGGGACTTTGGAGCGCTCATCGGCGGCTTAAACGGGCGCTGGATACGAAAATACAAAAATGTCCCTCTTCCAGTCGGCACTGGATTTCTTAGCCGGGCCCGGCTCCTCCGGAGCGGCAAGCCGGGACCAGAACGACTTCGTCGGCCAAGTCGTAGAGCTCGGTGACATGAAACTGAGGATCAAGAGGGTGATTGCTGAAGGTGAGAAACTGAACCACGACAGGAAACGGGACCGTAATCTCTTACAGACATGCTAGGTGGTAGCCGGATAAGCTAAACATACTAGCAGCATCAGTTAGCAAGTGCTGACCTGTGAGTCACCAAATCCCACTTGATCATTTTGTTTCTGTCTAGTAAAAATTCATTTTGAATGTGTGAAATGTCTAAAGGAAGACCTGTTCAGCCCATCCCGCACGTTCACGTGACTTGTGTTGCTTATGATTTGGTGGGAGAACGCAGACATTTTAGGTTAAATTACCATAATGCTAATATAATAACAACAACAACAACAATAATGAGAGATATGAGAGGCGTGTTGGTAAACAAACAGCCACATCAGAACAAGTGGCTGTTTCTGGTTTTTGAGAAACTCGTTCTGAGCTGAGATCTTGGGAACAAATGTACACCCCAATCAGAAATATGAAAATAAAGATTATTTTAGAATACTGGACAATCATTTCCTATGATCCTGCAGCAGACACAGCTTTGTTTGTTTGTTCACAGCAAATCAGATACAGCGGTGGTGCAAAACTACTGAGCTTGTGTTTGTGGTAGCAACACAGTGTAATTAAAGTAAGTTTATTAAGAGTAGACTTTTAGCACATAAGATAAAATCTAAGCATCTTTTTTTAAGAGATTTTCTGTGTAAATATTTTTAAAGGAACATTTTGTCCTTTAAAAGTCATAATTAACCTGTGTCTTATTTGTTTTCCATTTAATTAATGCACATGTACTCTCAGTATATTTACATGAATCAGCATCTGTGTACTCTAAATGATGGACTTGTACATGCCCACAAGAGGTTAAAGGGAAAGAACAAACCTTTCAAATCCAAGCAGGTGGAGATCATTTTACTCAAACACTCTGCTTTTCCGACTCCCATGTTGCTGTTTGAAAGACGTCTTTGTTCGTTTTTACCAGAATCTTTGGTGGAACGTGCTACGAATAAGTGACCCATAATATTCTTGTTGTCGGTTGTATAATTAAGGGTGGAATTTTTAAACAAGGATGCTTGGAAATCAGAAGAAAATGAAACTTAGGTTTCATCTCTCCTCATTGTTACAGGTGCTAGCGTGCAATACCGGTCTGCTTATTTGCTTAGGTTATTATTTCTTTACTCGCTTTACGTTTGCTGTTGCTTTTTTAATTTGACTGAAGTGAGATCATGTTATTATAGGTGTAGATGTTACAGGTTTGAATCCCAAACAAGTTCAGGAATTTGGGGCTGGAGTCATGAAACCATCTTACACACCTGGGCAGTCCCTCTTATGTAAACAAAGTGTTAAAGATTAGAGGCTTGAGCCTGTACTTTTAGTGATTTCTGTTGAGCAAAGCGGAGCTGGTGGTTAATGAACCCCTGGCTACAGTGACCATACTGGTTTTCTTGGACCTGGTTGCTGAGTAGGTTTTTGTTAAAGGTGTGTTTGACTGAAAATACAAATTTTTAAATGTTTTAAAATCCTCAAGAAAGGCGGTTGGATTTTTTTAATTGTCCAACCATCCATTCTCTTCCGCTGATCCGGGGTGGGGTAATGGGGGCAGCAGCCCAAACAGAGAGGCCTATACTTCCCTCTCCCCAGCCACTTGGACCAGCTCCTTCGGAGGAATCCCAAAGCGTTCTCTGGTCAGTTGAGAAACAGTCCCTCCAGCGTGTCCTGGGTCTGCCCATGGGTCTCTTCTCATTTGGACTGGAGGAAAACCTCACCAGGGAGGCATCCAGGAGGCGCCCTAACCAGAAGCCAGAGCCACCTCAACTGGATCCGCTCGATGTGGAGGAGCAGCGGATCTACTCTGAGCCCCTCCTGGATGACCGAGCTTCTCGCCTATGAGCCCAGACATCCTGCACAGAAAACTCATTTTGGCCGCTTATTTTCGCTTTAATGGCAAGATAAAACTCCTCCTATTCCGCCTTTAGGATAATAAGTTACGGTCATGTCTACTAGAGTAATTGTAGTTGTGCGTTTGTTGAAAGACGTCTGTTGTGTTGTCACCATACACTAAAGCTGAAGCAGGTTCTTTTTGTTTTGTGGCAGCAAAGCTAGTTTTTGTGAATGGCTCTGAGTTCTTTCATGAATTAAGCTGTAAAGAGATCAAGAGGACACTTTCAGTGCTTCTATTCTACAGAAATAATGTAAGTGTCAGTCTGTAACTGACAGAGAAGTCACGAATGCAGCATTTCTGTGAAAATGTGCGTTTTCAGCCATCCAGGGCCTTCAGGTTAGAGAAGTCCTGGAGACACGAACGGTGTCGTGTTTCCGCTCAGGGTCTGCTCAGCCGTGAGCAGATACGGTCTTGGTTACACGTTACCTGTGGTTCAGGTTTTCTGCAGGCTTTGTGATCCTTTCTGTGGCATTTTACCCTCGAATGCTGAAGAATCCATCAAACTGCACGATGTAGGCTGACGTATTTGATTAATCTCACTCTGGAAGCTGTTGAGAAAAGTTCCACCGAAGTGTGACGTTGGTTTTTAGCGGCGCTACTGCGTTACAACATCAGCTCTGAATCGAACTTTTTACACAACATATGAAGAACTGCTGAGAAGTCATTGTCGTGCTGCTTAATAGCAGTCAGACCCGTAGAGATGGCAGCAGTGCGCCTGACGTCCTTGCTGCTGTTTGTTTGTTTGTAGGGGGCTTTGCCTTCGTGTATGAAGCCCAGGACATGAGCAGTGGGAAAGACTACGCTCTGAAGGTAAGAGGAAGCAACATTAACAGAGTAAATTGGCTCTGGTCACAATTTATAATTCGTTCAACAAAAATGTTTTGTAGTCTTAATGATTTAAAGATTGACCATGTAGTCAGTTCTGTAGCCATTTTCTATCTCGCTGTTTTAAAACAGTGTTTTTAGGGTGTAAATCAAATGCAGTGAATCGGCAGCGTTCCCACCCACTAACTGCACCGGGCCTTTTACCGGGCCGCTCCGAGTACCTGCTCCTGATCAGGTGCTCCGAAGGTTCCTGAAAACGGCCGTTCGGCCAGCCCGGTCAAGTGGAGACACGTGTTTGTTGGGAGGTTCCTGTAAATTGCTTGGTGTGTGTGTGTGTGTGCGTGCGCATGTGCGTGTGTGTGTGTGTGTGCGTGCGCGCGCGTGTGCATGTGCGCATGTGCGTGTGCGCATGTGCGTGTGCATGGAGGATGGCTGCTTCTACTGAGCCAGGATTCTCTGGAGGTTTCTTCCTGTTAAAAGGGAGTTGTCCTCTCCACTGTCGCTGCATGCTTGCTTAGTATGAGGATTGCTGTAAAGACTCTGACACTAGTCAGTGACTCGATGCGACCTGCTGGGTTCCTTATATAGGAAACATTATTTCTGATTGGCTTAATGACCTGACCTGAATTGGAATGTTTATTATGTGAAGTGCCTTGAGACGACTCTTGTCCTGATTTGACGCTTTATAAATAAACTTGAACTGAATTGAATTGAAAATTTACCCTGAAGTTCCAGTAATGGAAACTCATCGAAAGTGACCAGTGAATCTTCCTTTTTCTCTGTGTTATTAACAAAAACTGTTAAGGAATAGAACGTTACACGTGGATCTTCACACATGTCTCTAGGTCCTGGTGATCCATGTGTGTGTTTGTGTTTCAGAGGCTTTTGTCCAACGAGGAGGAGAAAAACAAGGAGATCATACAGGAAGTCTGCTTCATGGTATCCTTCGTCTTCCGTTTAAACCACCTTTGTGTCTCTTAAGATCATAAGTGTTCGTTTTCAGTACACGGCCGGGGTCGTGTGAATAAGAAAAGGCATGGTTTTGTAGCTTGTGGCTGAAGTCTGGAGTTGGGTAAACAGTTATTACTGAAGACAGAGGAGGTTGTTTGTGGTTTCTTTTGTGTAGCGTGGTTGTTTTACAGGTTTGCAGGGACGTTTATGTAGCGTCTGAAACGTTACCCTGTGATCAGGGTGTGTTCCTTGACCCTCTGCTGTCAGAAAAAGCTGTCCGGTCATCCAAACATGGTTCAGTTCTGCTCGGCCGCCTCAATCAGTAAAGAAGAGTCCGACACGGGGCAGGCCGAGTTCTTGATCCTCACTGAGCTGTGCAAAGGTAAATGCTGACACACACACAAATGTTTCCTGAGATTTTGATGTTCTGGCCTTTCTTGTCTCCGTCAGAGCAGAATATGTGCTTACGCGTTAATCAGCAGACATTCAGGGTGGCAGCTGAGTTTGTCAGGAACTTGGAAACGTTTTCTGAGGCCCTTTGATTTCCTGCCCTACTTCCTCTTGTCCCATTAGAACACGTCTGCTTTTCATTCAGCGTGTTTTACAGCTTAAGAAGCAAATATCCTGAGTTGCTGCTGCACATCAAAGCGTGCACTAATGTTTGAAATCCTCTTCTTTGCCTGTGTGGAGCTTCATTCATTCACATTTGTGTCTCCCCTGCTTCAGGTCAGTTGGTGGACTTTATAAAGCGGGTAGAGCAGAAAGCGCCTCTGTTGTGCGACACCGTGCTGAAAATCTTCTACCAGTCGTGCCGCGCCGTGCAGCACATGCACAAACAGAAACCTCCAGTCATCCACAGAGACCTCAAGGTTGGTTTGTCCCCCGCAGATGAACGAGTGAATAATGAATCACAAGGGTTATGAACAACGAGAAATCAATGTTTGGCCGCTGTGCTTATCTCGGTCGCCTCTGATGCGTTGCAGATTGAGAACCTCTTGATTAGTAACCAGGGCACCATCAAGCTGTGCGACTTTGGCAGCTCCACCACAGTGTCACATTATCCTGACTACAGCTGGTCTGCACAGAAGAGATCTATGGTGGAGGATGAGGTACACACACTCAAACAAATGCGTAAAAAGAAAAAAAGCGGTTCTCTGATAATTCTAATATACTAAACACCCTTAAGTATTTACTTCAAAAATCCCACATGTATGAGAATGTGTTTATTACCTGAAGTCTTCCCAATAAAAATCACTATAGTGAGTAGGGATGTGAATCTTAGAGCAACTCACCTTTTGATTCGATTCAGAATTGATTCTCGATTCTCAATTTAAATCGATTCACAATCAGTATTAATAAAGAGCGCCAGCTCCAGGATGAACTACTTTGTTGTACAAGTTAGTTAAAGCTGTGGCACATTTTTATTTGACTTTAAACTGGCCGTGCTCCAAAAATGCAAATTTACACTGTAAACTAAAGTGATTCTGAAACTGTAAACAGAAGCAGTCTTTTGGCCAAAAGGCAGTATTTATTTTTTTTTATATTATATTATTATTTTATTTTATATTATATTATTATTTTATATTATATTATTGCTTACAAATCTGTAGCTACCTAACAGTAGCTTTGAAAGTAATACGGTCAAATACTTTTCAGGTATGTGTAGAAACAAGTTACAGGAGTAATCCTGAGTACTCATTTATCAACTTAGATAATAAATATGAGAATATCTCAAATTTCTGAATATGGAAAAAATGACATTCAAGCGTCCTCTTATCAGCAGATTCAAACATAAATCATCTCAGTTTATGGGACCACAGACGTAATCGGAGTACTGACTCTCCTAACAAAGATCAAAAAGTGCATCTCAAACCTGTGACGTGCCAAATATTTCAGTTCTTGGAATCGATTCTGAACCTTCATAAATAAGAATCCTGATTCAGACTTGAATCGATTTATTTCAGCACCTCTACTAGTGAGGCTGCACTGTGGTTCAGTTGGAAGGTTTCATGTTCAAATCCCAGTGAAGTTGGCACTTTCTCTCCGTGCACGTGTGGGTTTTGTCTGGGTTCTCAACCAACAACAGGGTCACGTTGGGGTAACTGGAGACGAAATGGTCCCCCCGCCTGTCGCCCTATTACTGTTCACTCCAGTAAGGTTGGGTGATATTTGCCAGTCCAACAAATGACAGTGGGAGATGTCTTCACGCCGCACGCTGTGATACACCAATCACAATCATTCCTAACCAGTTTGTGGAAGCAGATCACTAGGGGTCCTCATGTGGGAGATTGTTGATTTCCAAATTTCCAAATGACTGTTTGGTGTGTTAATAAACAACAAACAGCACAGCTACTGGTTTGAGCTAGACACATTAGAATTGGGCGGCATCATCAAACATCTTCTCAGTCCCTACACCTCCAGCAGGTCCCTGAGGTCCAGTGATCAAAGCCTACTGGTTGTGCAGCACCAGGCTAAAGGTCAAAGGTGACAGATCATCTGCTGCTGTGGCCCCCAGACTCTGGACCTCTCTCCCCCTGAGCCTGAGATCAGTGGACTCAGTGGTCTCCTTTAAAAAGCAGCTGAAGACTCACCTGTTCAGGCTGACCTTGGTGTGACCTCGTGTTGATTCTTCCTCACTACCTCCTTTTCGTGCTGCTAACTACCAATTCTGCCCTTCTCTGGCTCCTGTGTTGTCGTATTCATTGTGTCCTCCTCCTCATTTTTGTAGTTTAAATTTTAAAATTGTCCCCTTCTTTATAATATTTATACATCATATATATAAAATCTTTTATTTAATCCTTTTTATTTAAAATTTTTGTTCATGTGAAGCATCTCGTGATTTTTATCTTGAGACTGTATAAAAAATGGTTTCTTCTTCTACTTCTGACCCATCGGCGAGTACTTAAAACAGAGCAAACCCATCATCTGAGAGACACGTCTGAATGTTTTCAGTGGTACATTTAGTTGGATTGTGGACGGACGACTTGATGCGAACTGTTGTTTTAAGTCTTTTCTAAGCACAACATAGTAGATTTGTTTTTGTCTTGTTTTACTGACAAGTTTCGGCGAACGCTGTAGCCTTCCTCAGAGCTCGGCTGATGCTGCTTCTCCGTTTATCCGTGGGCAGCAGAGGATAAGCGGATGTGAGTGAGTTTGGCATTATTTAGAATTTCCACACGGTTTGGCAGAAGTGCTGACTGTGTCCACAGTAGTGCTGGACAGTAATTCAATAACGATATTACATGTGGTTCAATAGGGGAAAAAACAGATCAATAAAAAGTTTACTGTCTCCTTCGCTGCCTGTCAAGTATCTTCATACTAGAGTCATTACTCACCCGAGCAACCAGAATCACAGACCCAAGCCCTTCCCTTTCCAACCTAAACAGACAGCAGTGTGACTTACACGAGATGTTGCAGCAAGAAGAAGCTCCTGAAAAGGTTGCAGTAGTTCACCGGTGTGGTTGTATTTTCATTCTTACAAGTCTGACAAGAAACAAGCAGTGGTTTGCAAAATGAGCAGAGAATCGATAAAACCAAGCCTGGTAATGCAACCAACTTGTTTTCATCATAAAGTAAGGACACAACATGGCCAAGGCTGCACTTCAGATGTTTTTCTACAATTTTCAAAGAATTTTCATTAATTATTGATATTTATCTATACGATTTTTGTCTATATCGTCCAGCCCTAGTCTACAGTTATGGCTGTATAATAATAATAATAATAATGCATTTTATCTAAAAGCGCCTTTCAAGGGACACGAGGACACTTGACAGCAATAAAATAACAAAGAAACCAAGTTAAAAACAGCAAAAATCACACAGAAGCCTAAAAATACAAACTAGATAATAAAATCAATGAAGATGGAAAAGGTGACACTAGCAGTGTGCAGTCTGGAGCAGGTGGGGTTGGAGTCTAGATTTAAAGGAGGGGAGCGAGTCAGAGTTACGGATGGCTTGAGGGAGAGAATTCCAGAGACGGGGAGCAGAGCTGCTGAAGGCTCTGCTCCCCAAAGTGCTGAGACGGAAAGGTGGGACAGAGAGAGTGATAGAGGATGATGATCTGAGGGAACGGATGGGAGAGATGATGTGAATGAGGTCAGACAGGTAAGGGGGAGAAAGGTTATGGATAGCTTTAAATGTGAGAAGGAAATCTTATGTGTTGTCTAACAGGAAGCCAGTGAAGCTGCTGCAGGACAGGGCTGATATGGTGACCCTCAGGGGTTTTAGAAAGGATGCGTGCAGCAGAGCTCTGGACCAGCTGGAGCTTATGGATGGACTTTGGTGGTAAACCAAATAGGAGTGAAGAGCAGTAGTCGATTCTTGAGATGACAAGGCTGTGAACACGTACGGAAGCAGAGTGGAGGTGAGAGAGGGGTGAAGGTGATTAATACCTCGCAGGTGAAAGTATCATTGATTACACGTATATTAGCATCGTACCAATCACAGCTTAAATGTAAACACACGCAGTGTTGCAAAAGAGACGCTGATTTGACCTGGAAGTATGTATTGTCCCATCTGTGAGACGAAAATGGCCAATAGTCGATGGTCGATATATGAGTTCAGCCGTCCGACCTCATGAGTCCGTCTGATGCAGTAACGTTTGCTGCATCACCTCTTAGCCGTCTTTCATAATGTGGACAGAATTACATCACGTCCTTTCTCTGATGTAACACTCTCACTTATACGTGTCACACATCCTCTTCCTGTTGTGACACTTCCTACGTTTCATAATACTTCCTCACTGCTTTTGGAAACGGTTCTAAAATGAAGAAAATATAAAAAAAAAACAAGTTATAATTGTGCAGCCAGTGTCGACTTTTCCACACACACCAGAAAAATGATGTACACTCACGGTCTCATTTGAGACGTTTTTGGGCTTTTGTACAAAATCTTAATACATTAGATTTTTCTTATGTACAGATTTTATTTGCTGCAACATTTCTGACTACAGGAAACGCATTTTTATACACTATTGATACACGAATCATCATTTTGTTGAAGAACAACCATGCATACAGACTTGTCAGTGTAAAGATCCTTAGTTCGGTTCCTCTCCTCAGAAGGAAAAAATAAGACATTCGTAGGTCTCAATAATTCTGTGACAGTAATGATTTCAGGGTGTTGCAGAAAAACCAGAAACCTTTAACTGAATTAGCTGATGGAGGTCCAGGAAGTCCTGATTGAAGAATTTAATCCTGTTAATATCATAACCACAACGCGCTCTGCTACAGATGACCTCAGCATGCACGACTCCGGAGTTGGTTAATCTAATAACCTGCATGTCTGCCAAACACGCGTTTTAACGCTCGGGAGTCGGGAGGATGGCTTTCTGTGATCGGGGGTCTTGGGTGGAAAATATCCCGTTTTTACTCATGAAGCTGATCCCAAATAAATGTTGTTTTTTTGCATTTTTAATGACGGCTTTATCAGCTTTACCAGCTCAGTGGCCTAGTGGTAGAGTGTCCGCCCTGAGACTGGGAGATCAGGGTTCGATTCCTGGTCGGATCATACCAAAGACTTTGAAAAAATGGGACCCAATGCCTCCCTGCTTGACACTCAGCATTAAGGGGTTGGATTGGGGGGTTAAACCACCAAATGGTTCCCGAGTGCGGCTTGTCTGCAGCTCACCACTCCCCCAGGGGATGGGTCAAATGTGGAGAACAAATTTCGCACACACACCTGTGTGTGTGACAACTGATGGGACTTTAACTTTATCAAGGTTTGTGAAGAAGTAAAATCTGACTCCAAGTGAAAAGTATTTCTGTTATTTTAGATAACCAGGAACACGACTCCAGCGTACAGAACACCCGAGATGATCGATCTTTACTCCAACTTCCCCATCAACGAGAAGCAAGATATCTGGGTGAGAGCATGGGAAACGCCTCCTTTTCTCTTTCTTTCTGTTTTTTTTCTTTGCTTCAGTTTATTTATTTTTATTTTGGTCTTCATCATGCCCTTTCTCTACGCAGGCACTTGGGTGCATCCTCTACTTGTTGTGTTTCAAGCAGCATCCTTTTGAGGACGGAGCCAAACTGCAGATTGTCAACGGAAAATATTCCATCCCTCAGAATGACGTCAAGTACACCGTGTTTCATGACCTCATACGTACGTGTCACCAAAACTCCAATTCTTTAAAGAGCAAGTCACCCCCAAATCCACTTCTTTTCCTGATAAACTATATAAATGTGTGTCTAATCGTGCTGCAGACACGTGTAGTCAGTAGTTTAGCACTTTAGTGCATTTTAGTTAAAATGTTCTGCCTAAAACTGTCAGTGTTGTGCCGTCGTCAGGTAAAAACTCTGCACTGCATTTGAATTTAAATCTGCCATCGCTATTGGCTAAGAGGTACCCTAGAACGTTAGCTGGTACATTATGATGTCACAATGCCATGTGTGTGTNATATTTGTTAGCAGCTCCGCCCTCTCCGTCTGCTAGGCAACAGCATTTGTTGCATTTTTCCAACAGGAAGTGGGAGTTGAGTAAGAATCTGGTAGGGGGTGACTTGCTCTTTAAATAGTTACGATGCTTCTCAACAAGTCCGTTGTCCCAGTTAGCTGATTTTTATAAACTCTCTGATGCTTGAGGACATTTGTCAAAGAAATGACGATTAAACAGAAATTCTTTGACTAGAAGTCACCATTTTTAAAATATAAGCACACATTTCAGCTACATTTAAAAAATAAAAACATAACAGGGGCGCTTTGAGATGTCGTAGAAATCTCTTCAGACAAATTAAATTTCAACAAACGCTTGTAACTTTGTGTTTTCTGAAGTATTCTGCAATGTTTTTTGAAAAATTTCCCAATTTTCTCAGTATTTAGTTTCGTTGTTCTGTTGCTGGAAAGTTCAGTTGTGCACTCGGAGACTTTATGTGCAGCTCTTCCTTTTGTCCTCCAGGTTCCATGCTAAAGGTGAACCCCGAGGAGCGGCTGTCTATAACAGAGCTGGTGAACCAGCTGCAGGAGATCGCTGCAGCACGCAACGTCAACCCCAAATCGCCCGTTACTGAAGTGAGTCTCTCTAACCTCGGCGTTCCACCAGATGCATAAGCAGCACGAAACTTTCTGAAGACGTAATAAGCAGCGTAGGCAACGGGGTTGTCTCCGTCGCGTGAGCAGCAACACATATCGGGTCTGACCCAGAGGTGTAGCGTCGTGTCGCTCGGCTAACTTTACGCGCCAGGTCGATTTTTTTTACGCTCTATGCATCCAGAACATGTCATTCTCAGCAGTTCAGTTCAGGCTAGACAGGAAATCACACATAGAAGCAGCATGTTTCAAAATAAAAGGCACCTTCCGGTTGACATCATTACCTGCGATGCTTCTTTGGATGATGAGGTGAAAAGAACAGAAAATAAACTGCAGACACTTTGGATACATGCTGCCATCCTTGCTTTTTATCGTGTGAACTGGAAACGTCACACTTGATCCAACAATTCCGTTATTTTGTGGGACCAGTTGCATGGAGTGCTTCTGCTGGGACTGCACATCCATTAATCCCGCACCGTTTACGTGTCCGGTGGAAAGCCGGCAGGTAACAAGCTGCACAAAATGACCATGGTCGTAACAACTTCAACTTGTGTTTACGCTGTGAAGATGCTATTGGCAGGCCTGCCACATGGCCTCTTCCACTGTGTGCTTTTGTTTAGTCTCTCTCTCACACACACACACACACACACACACACACACACACACACACACCCCGAGGGTTACAGAGGGGTCTGTTTTCTCCTCTCTTGGCTCCTCTGCTCCCAGCTGGCGAAGTGCTAACGGCCCTAAAGATGCAGAAACACGGAGGATTAAAATCAGTGACACGAAAGTCGGTTTATACCTGAACGGATTGCAGCACCTCAGCAGTACTGTGGTACACACTTATCAGCCAGCTGGCATCAGATTTAAGATATTAGTTCAGTCTAGTTTAGCAGCTAATCCTGCTACTTATCGCTAAATCCTCTCAAATTTAACCCGACTTTTCTTCCCATCTTTGCTTCTTTTGTTTGTTTGTTTGTTTTGTTTTATTTCGACTCACCGTTACGTCGGCCGTAGATTTCAGCATCCCTGCTAAACTTTTCACACATTTAAAAATACATTTTTTTACCTTTCAGCAAACTGGCAGCTGAAGGTTTACCTAAAACTCAAAAATCTGGTAGTAAACGTGAATCCCAATCAGACCGGTGAGTGTGTGCAGGGGTTTGACGATTGCTGATCTGATTAGGATTAAGAAGGGGGTTCCCTGCTGGACATAAGGAGATTACAGCCTCCCTGCACCTCCTCTGCTCTCCGATGCAGTTCAGCACAGACATATGGGCCGACATACTGTAGCAGAGTGGAGAGAGAGAGGAGAAAAGTCGTTAAGGAAGGGAGGAGAGATGGAAGCGAGAGGCTGATAGAGAAGTGCAGTAAACAGCTCAGAGGGGAAGGATGCAGAAGCTGTCTGGCTGCAAACTAGCAATGAATCATTTAAAAGGATTCTTGAAGAAACGTGATTTTACTTTGGGATTATTCGTTTCCGGTATTAAAAGTTGAATCTTTCAGTCTTGGTTGCAACTTTTTGCTGTTATTTTTTTTTTCTTGAGTTGATGCATTTTGCTCACCAACCAGTTGCTATGTTGAGCACATACTACTGTTGGCGTCCCACGTATGATGGCTATGAATGTCTGCAGCTGCTGGAGCAGAACGGAGGGTTTGGAAACAACGGAGCACAGCTTCCCGTGCAGATCCACGGCATCCAGAACAACGCAGGTAAAGCTTTATGTCTGAAGATACAAGCATGCTTCTGCGACGTCTGTATCACAAGTATAAATGTAGAGTTAAGGAGCAGCACAACAATGAAAAGCATTTTTGCCAAGTTCTTAATAGCAAAAAGAAAGCTGAACATACCAGCTGACAATACTCATAAAATACTGTTTTACTACAAAGTGTACTGCAAGTCATTCCTATTTCTTTGTAAATTTCCCCAAATTACCTTAATAAGCTTATTGATTTTCTCGCCTCATGCCTTTAAGAGGATTTCTGCACCGCCAGTCGACCATCTGTTAAAAAGTCGTTTCCTCTGCAGATTGGATCTAAGGGCATGAACCCAACGTTTAGCAGACTGAGTGCAGTGGAAATCTGCTGTTTTATTTCAGTTCAACTGCATACCTGAGGAACCACCCTGTGCTGTCTTGGTTTGTGGCTCCGCCTCTAGATCGTTGCTGTACTTTGTTCTTATGCCCAGGTGTGTATGATCCGGATCAAGCAGGAAGTGGATTCTTAGATATCTTGAGGGGGGGGACGGAGCGCTTCCTGACAAACATCAAGGATACGTCCTCTAAAGTCATCCAATCAGTAGCCAGGTGAGACGAGTCTGTCAGTCTGTATTTATTTGTTATGATCATGTTGAATCTTCCATTTTTAAAAACAAGCTGATTACCTTTTCTGAATGTGTTTTCTCACATGGCGTTATGTTATTTATGAAGAAATTACTCAGTGATTTGTTGTCCATTCTGCTGTTAATATGGGAACTCATGATTGCTCTGCCATGCCGGGCTTCTTCAGCGTCGTGTGACGTCTGCAAAGCGTGCTCTGCAGCAGTTAGCTGCTGCTATAATCGATGGATGCGTGTTGGAAGCGTAGTGACGCACCGGTCTCCCAAATTTAAGCTTCAGTTCTATTTTTACGTGGTTCTCTTCCAGAACGCGCCAAGCTCTGTGGTTCAGATCAGGCCAGACAGGAAATCAAACATTCAACATAGTGTAAAACATCCAGAAACTTTCAAAATAAAAGACACTTGTATATTTCCAGTTACGTAACTAGTAGAAAAATTACGTTCTTTCTTGTGAAACCTCCGTAGCCGAAATTAGTTTTTTCTTTCTAAACAAAGCTGTTTTATTTGTCTTGCCTTACATTTCACTACAAATATCATTCCCAGTATCTGATTACTCGCCATTTCTCATTTGTCCACATTCTCATTCACAACCAATCAGCCCTGGCCCCACGCTAACTTCAGAGGAACATTTTGATTTTGTAGATTGTATATTTTTAAAGACGGGCATAAAAAAGGCCAAACGTTCCTTTAACAGTTACACCTCTTAATAAAAGTATAAACTCCTTTTTTATTCTACCATCAGTTTGATCCATTTGTTTGGTTGTTTATTGTTTTTTTGTGTTGTTTCTGTTCTCTGTCCCCACCCTTCATGGTCCCACTATGTGTCCTCACCTAGCAGCCCGAGGTAAATATGGGTCGATGGCATTTGCCAGCTCATGCGTATTTCTGTGTGTTCTGTAGCATGTGTTGGATAGATGGAGGAGTGTGTACAGAGGCTTTTTCATGCTGTGTTTGTCTGCCATCACAGCTCAATCATCCTAACATCACACACTCAGTCATTCAGCAGGGTGAACGCGGAGCGGGATGTGAATGAACAAAGGGGCGTGCATTAGGGGTGAAGGGATGTGAAAACAACAATCAGGAAATCCCAACAAGATGCCTGACGTAAAGCTTGAAAGGCTCTCGCCTTAAGATGACGTTGGTGTAATCTTGCAGATTAAAAAACACAGATGGGACCTTTGGGAATGGTCAAAGGCCAATGTCAGACCCACCTAACCGATTGATTGATTGATTTTGATTGATTGAGTCCTAGATGCATCCAGTTTGTCCAGCCTGTACTTGCTGAGATGATTTCCAAACCCAAACTGGTACCAGTGGTTACCTCCCGATCAAACCCGAGACACGGACACAATACACCACTTACTTTAACGTCCAGACAATCCTTCGCCCACTTTGAACACCTCGGCTTAAACGGTGATGCAGCTAATCTATGAAATTTTACGAGACTCGGGACAAAAGTGACGACGACAACGAAAGAGAGGCCGAGGAAGTGTGTGACAAGTTATTCCGAAGCGAGTCGGCGTTGACATGGAAGACGTGGACAAATGGTTTTGGTGCACAGGAGGAAGATGAATGCATCAGTCAGTGACTTTTCCCAGTGGGCTAACTGACCAGTATTTAAAAATAAATGACCCACCTGTGCAACAGGTACTGTTTACAAATGAGAACCTCCTCGCCTGCGTCCGAGACAAGCCCGAGCCCCCAATCCCAACTCTTACCCACATGCACACAATTAAAAGTGAATATTTACACGTTTTCTACACACATACAGAGTTATGCCTCTTACAGAGTGTTTAGTGTACTATTGGCTGTGTTGTCTGTATTTAATAAAAGCTAATTTTTACAAAAATAATATTAGTAACCTCACAACTTCAGCACACACAAGGTTGTAGGGAACCTCTGCAGTCTTCTGGGGACCCTCGGTTGGGAACCACAGTCTTTATTATATTACTTGTTTCTGCCTTTTAAAGGTAGTTGGTGCCGATCGTCTTAACTTACTGTCGTTAGTCTGGAAGCGTGTTATTGTCCGTCACACCGACCATTCAATGACTTCACCTTACTAGAAGGAAAGTCTATATATGGTAATCGCCTCTATCCAGTTTCGCGTTTGTCGTCCGTTACGATGTTTTATTGTTGGCTAACATCACGGACATTTTACATTTAAATATTTATTTAAAAGTAATAAATTATGTATATAATTTCTCACCCATAACGCGCCCACATTAAAGATACTTCCACCCGGACACACGATATTTAATTTTCGTACTTTTTCCACCTGTTGAACAGCTTTTACGCGGGTCGCCTGCCGGTACCGACCTCCATGCTGGAATCTGGCCAGCAGGTCATTAAGAGCCTGTTAATCACCTGCTGATTAAAATCAGGTGGGTTAAAGCGGGGAAACCCTTAAAACATGCTGGATAGCAGACTTCCAGGACCAGGATTTGACACCCAAGTTTGCAAAGCTTTTCTATTCTTGTTGAGTGATAACCAATTTTGTAGAAGTGACATGGTTGTGGGTTTAAATCCCACCAAATCAGCAGTTTCTAAAACGCGTAAAAGCCCTCCTGTATCAACAGTCGTACCACAGATGAAGCGGACGCCCTTTTGTCTCCATTCTGGTCCTCAGCTTGTCGTCTCACCATGTCTGGATGGATTTTTAAAAACCTGTTAAATTTGAATTAATTTGACTTAAACGGTTTCAACGTAACACAAAGTAGATTTATGAATGGCTGATTTATGATTGAGTGAATAAATAATTTTGTTCCGTCTCATCTGCTGACTGAGTAACCGTCTCACCTTCATGTGTTTTTAACCAGCATCCCTCTCTGATGTCACGTGAATAATAATGGCCGCCACAGGCTTAGTCTCCACTTTCTGTACTGAACTGTAATATGGAGCAGGAGTCATGCTGTGCTGATTTTCTTCATGTGTTCTTTAAGTTTGTTTGTTGTCATAAGATCAAGAAGAACAAAGAATTTATCAATAAAGTTCAGCATAAAGCTTGTGGTTCATTAAATACTAAAATCATAAATCAGAGGGAAATGTTTAATTTTTTTAATTTGTTGATAAGTCTTTAAATTACTGGGATTTTTTCCCAAAGTTATTATTACTTTATATTTGCCTCTTCTGATTGACGCTGATTTATAAACGTTGATTTCTATTACAGCTATGCCAAAGGGGACCTGGATATTTCTTACATCACCTCCAGAATTGCAGGTAACAACATTCTTCTGCTGTTTTTATTTATTTATTTGATCTCATTTTATTATTACTTATGAGCTCATGGATGCACTGATAGTCCTGTCACACATTTTAGGCCAGATAAACATTTTAAATGTGTGTTTTTGTGTGTAGTCATGTCTTTCCCAGCAGAAGGGGTGGAGTCTGCGATAAAGAACAACATCGAGGATGTCCGTCTGTTCCTGGATTCACGTCACGCCGGTCACTACGCTGTTTTCAACCTCTCTAAACGATCTTACAGGTCGTCTCGATTCCACAACAGGGTATGTGTAGATGTGTATATTATAAAACAATACTTTAAAGGCACGCTTAGTAGTTTTAGCTTGCTGTTGGCATCCCCATGAGTCTGTTATTATTTCACTGTTGTGAAACTCTCCTTCTCAGTGTGCCTTTGTGTTTTTAACACCTTAATCTGCTGAAATGCCTCCTCAGCCTTCATTAGTTTCTGCAGGAGTGGCTCATCAATAAATCAAACAAATCAGCTGTGCTCACCAGCTATGCATCATGTGCTGGAAGCAGACTCCAGTACGACTTTTTTCACTCGTAGCGTTCAGCTTCAGCTCAAAACTGCATTTGAATTTAAATCTTTTGAAATTGAATTTAAATCTGCCATCGCTATCGGCTAAGAGGTACCCTAGAACGTTAGCTGGTACCATATGATGTCACAATGTCGTTGCGAGCCTGTGTGTGTGTATTTGTTAGCGGCTCCATCCTCTCGGTCTGCTAGCATTTGTTGCATTTTTCAAACAGGAAGTGAGAGTTGAGTAAGAATCTGGTAGGAGGGTGACTTGCTCTTTAAAAAAGTGTAGAAGTAAAAAGGCACAACGTGTGTTAATAGGGAAATAGCTGCTGAGCCGTGTCGATGCATGTCTGTGCATGCGCCGTGACTGGTTCTGGTACTGTCTGGGTTGCAGCCGCTTGCAGCGCCGCCTCAACAGGGCGATACCCTCACAAGGGATGAGCAAAATATCAAACATGCCAGAAACCCATCAAGCTGATTAGTAGCTGATCACATGGTGTCAATGGCCTCTCGTAACCCCCAGTATACTTACTACACGCCCCGATCTTGTAGATTCTCACACGAGGGGCCTGTCGGCTCAAAAAAGTGAAAAAGCTGCACAGTGTGTGCCCGGTTGAATGGGGATCAGTCCGGATACTCTGAAGTTGCAAGTGTGGTTTTCTGGCCACAGGGGGCGGTGGGAGGCTGAGTGACTTTTCATTAATCCTGTAAAGGATCATTTTAGCACGCACTGGCTCAAGAAAATGATTTAAAAACATATAAAAGTTGCAAAGTATGACTTTAATCTCATAAGTCGGTATTTTTATTGTGTTTGCAGGTTTCTGAGTGCAACTGGCAGGTGCGGCGTGCCCCCAACCTCCGCAGTCTGTACAATGTCTGTAAGCACATGCATCAGTGGCTCAAACAGGACCAGAGGAACATCTGCATCGTGCACTGTCTGGTAGATAAATCTGTTTATGTTTACTGATGCATTTATATTAACTTTGACTTTAATAGTTAATGGATGTAGTGCTGGTGGGACGTTCGCACCCCGGGATGGAGCTGAAAGCCGTGAATGTTTGGTAAAATGTACCCGGAGGTTCCGCTAGTGGAGGCTGGCCTCGTGGGCTATCTTGACAACTGAAGTTCCTGTCGCCTCCACCTGAACTTCAGACGTAAAATAATTATTTTTAAAGCACGAGTCAGTTTTATTAAAAGGTGAAAAACAAATGTTTTTTTTACATGTTAATAAAGACAAATATTAAAAAGTTTTATAAATAAGTGCATTTTTCTAAAATGCTTTAAACCCCACAAATATTCCATATATGTCTGGAACAGTGAGTGTGTGTACACACACTTATGCAGAACAAACCGGTAGATTCAGAAAAAGTTATGATGGCAAGAACACATTTTTACCATCAAACTTCTTCGTCTGCAGGACGGCCGAGCTGCATCAGCTGTGGCGGTTTGTTCGTTCCTGTGCTTCTGCCGTCTTTTCTCCACGGCTGAGGCGGCTGTTTACATGTTCTCAATGAAGCGCTGCCCACCTGGTATAGCACCTTCACACAAGAGGTACCACACAGTTCAGCCTGGACAGCCGGGTGTTCTCAGCACTTTTATCATCTTCATTAGTCCTAATTCTCTATTATCATTTATCTAAATATTACTCTGACTCTGATTCGAGTGCCTTGCCTCCAGGTACATAGAGTATATGTGTGACATGATGGCGGAGGAGCCCATCATCCCTCACAGCAAACCTGTGATTATTCATTCCATCGTCATGACGCCCGTGCCGTTGTTCAACAAGCAGCGAAACGGGTGCAGGCCCTTCTGTGAAGTTTATGTTGGAGAAGAGAGAGTCCTCACTACTTCACAGGAATATGACAGGATGAAGTAAGTTTTCCTCTTATTTAAGTGAGAATGCTAGAAATTTACAGAGAAAACAATCACAAAACATTTTAATGTCCCGATCGCGTTGGGAAGAAGGTTATACTGAAGCCGGCTGGGTGGTTGCCAGTTTTTCTACTTTTGATAAAACAAAGGAGGGAGAGTCGGTATGGGTTCAGACCTAAAAGAAGCAAAAATGGCTTTAATTGATGCAGTTGAGGGAATCAGTAACTCAACTGATCAAAAGCTTTTTTTAAGACTTATAAAAGGCGTTTGATACAATAAACCAGTTTATTTAAAAAACTGGACCGATATGGCATCAGAGGGAAATCATGACATTGGCTTCAAAGTTATCTATCTGGGAGGAAGCAGTTAGTGAAACTAGATGTTTGTTCATCCTGTCTGGATATTACTGTATTTTCTGGAGTCTAAGTCGCACCAGCCATAAAAGAAGAAGAAGAAGAAAATATCATGTCTATAGCGCCTCTCAAGATAAAAACCACGAGGCGCTTCACAAAAACAAAAATATAAATAAGCATTTAGAAAATGGTTAAAATATATTTAAAATGAGCAAAAATAGACAATTGTGATTAAAAATGTAAAGAAAGAGAGAGAGTGAACAGGAAAGAGGGAAATCAGTGGATCCTGAGGAAGGTGGAATAGGTGGGGAGAGCAGAATAAAGAGAGAGAGGTGAAGAAGGTCATACAAAAGCCAGCTTGAACAAGTGAGTCTTCAGCTGCTTTTTAAAGGAGACCACTGAGTCCACTGATCTCAGGCTCAGGGGGAGAGAGGTCCAGAGTCTGGGGACCACAGCAGCAGATGATCTGTCACCTTTGACCTTTAGCCTGGTGCTGCACAACCAGTAGGCTTTGATCACTGGACCTCAGGGACCTGCTGGGGGTGTAGGGACTAAGAAGATCACCAATGTAAGATGGTGCTTGTCCATGTAAGGCCCTATAGACCAGAACCAGGATCTTGAAATGAACCCTGAAGTTGACTGGCAGCCAGTGAAGCTGGAGGAGAAGCGGGGTGATGTGTAAAATGTATAATGAAGAAGGGAAAAACATATATAAGTTGCATTTTGTGAGAAATTTTATTATTTTTCTTACAAAATCTGAGACCAAGCATTTCACATAGCAAGACAAGTACCGGTAACAATAACAGTATAAACAACCAGGGTGCAGCAGCGTGCCACGGTCTCCAGCAGAGATGGCGGTGTTTCAAACCCTCCCGGCGGGACAGGAGAGCTCATTCCTAGTCCGGAGCCGGCCCGCAGCAGCGCAGTATACATAATTTGGTATATAAGTCACTTTGGTATGTAAGTCGCAGGACCAGCCAGACTATGAAAAAAAGTGTGACTTATAGTCCGGAAAATACGGTACATGTGGCGTCCCACAGGGGTCGGTATTGGGCCCCAAACTATTTTTAATGTACATTAATGACATGTGTAATGTTTCTCAAGTACTTAAGATGGTTCTATTTGCTGATGATACCAACATATTTTGCTCTGGTAGTGACTTACAACATCTAATACAAGAGACGAATGCTGAACTGATCAAATTAAAATCATGGTTGGATATAAATAAACTATCGATAAATATGAGGAAAACAAAACTAATCCTTTTTGGTAGACATAACACTAATATGAATTTGAATGTACAGATGGATGGAGTAAATATTGAAAGAATGAAGGAAACACAATTCTTAGGTGTAATTATAGATGATACTGCAGTATTAAACAAAGTGAAATATGTCTTGGTTTATAAATCACTCGGGTTACTTTATTGCTCTTTGAACATCTTAGGTGTGTTCTTGCTGTGTCTTTGTAAATCCATGCTTTCTTTCTTTTTTAAACACAGAAACAGTTTTGTTTACCTGTTTTGTAGCTACAGTTTCGCCGACAGCTGCCGGCTTCTTCAGGCTGACGCTGATGGTGGCGCGTCACTTCCTTCTCCGTTTATCTGCGGGCAGCAGAGGACGTTGTCGCCCTCTACTGCCCGCTCTCCCCTCTCCGACGATGCAGTCCCATGCGTGGTCCAGCGTGTAAACTCCGTCCGACAACGTCCTCTGCTGCCCGCAGATAAACGGAGAAGGAAGTGACGCGCCACCATCAGCGTCAGCCTGAAGAAGCCGGCAGCTGTCGGCGAAACCGTAGCTACAAACAGGTAAACAAAACTGTTTCTGTGTTTAAAAAAGAACGAAAGCATATACTTTATTGCTCATTAGTATTTCCATACCTTAGCTATTGTGCAGCACTTTGGGGTGATAATTACATTAGTGCAATCCAACCATTAATAATTTTGCAAAAGAAAGCGAGTTCGAGTGGGGACTTGGCATGATTACTTCATTCGTACATACTGCACCATTAAACAACCTGAAACAGCTGATCTAGTCAGTTATTCCTTCTTTCACACCTAATCTTCAGGGATTTTAAGATGGAAGATGGGAGAGCAGAGATCCCCCTGAATGTTACGGTCCAAGGAGATGTCCTGGTGGTGATCTATCATGCGAGATCGACGCTAGGTGGACGTCTACAGGCAAAGGTACTGACCCTGTAGCGGTGGGAACTACTAGTGATCCTGTAACATTGCTTTATTTAGGTGAATATAAGTATATGATTAATAATTAAAATCCTATAAAATCATCTAGATGGCATCCATGAAAATGTTCCAGATCCAGTTTCACACAGGCTTCGTGCCAAGAAACGCAACGACCGTCAAGTTTGCCAAGTAAGTGTTGTGTCCCGGCCCGATGCACGCTCTTAGAGGTCTGGTCACACTTTAAGCCTCCTTTGGCTGTCTCAGGTGTTCAGTGTGTTTTAGTGTAGTAGTGAAAGCTTGTGTCACCGTTCTGCTCTCAGGTACGACCTGGACGCCTGTGACATCCAGGAGAAGTATCCAGATTTGTTCCAGGTTAACTTGGACATCGAGGTGGAACCTAGAGACCGACCCAACGCCAGGAGTCCTCCATGGGAGGGCTTCCAAACCAAGGGCCTCAACCCCAAAATACTCTTCTCGTCCCGGGACGAACAGCAGGAGATCCTCAGCAAGTTTGGTTGGTGCTTGTTTGGTTCCGCCGTCCTCCCGCGCTCCAGCAGGGGAAATGTTCTGGTTTTCATTCATTCACTTTTAATGAGATCATCCCAAACATGTACTCACCACAGGTAAGCCCGAGTTGCCTCGTCAGCCTGGTTCTTCTACGTTTTACGACTCGGAGTCGTCGGCGCCAGCTCAGACTCCAGACAGGCTCGACTCAACGGAACCAGAATCTCCGATGAGCAGCGAGGCCACGGGCAACTTCTTCCAGACGCTGGACTGGGAAGGTCATTATTCTGGGCTTCTGCAGCCTTTCCATTCTAAATAAAACGTTCAAGAGAAAGGTGAAACGTTTCCCACGGCCCGGTTCTGTGTTTGTGTAGACCGCCGAGGCTCGCAAGATGCTCCAGATTTCCAGGAAGGAGGATCCCTGAATGACCAGGAGGACATGAGCGATCAGTCGGAGGGAGAATCTTTTTCTGCTCCCAGCTTGGACGCTTTATCGCGGGACCACAGTGAACAGCTGCTTGATGCTGATTTCCAGGTGAGGAAAGTCATTCACTGGAACTTCACGTGGAACCTCCACACAGACTGACCGTGCACTCCTGTTCATTCCCATTTTCCATCTAGACGTCGCCTCCTGCACCTCCAGAACCTCCTCGCAGTGACACTGCTGACCTCCTGGGGTTGAATTCTGACCCGGATCCCCCTACCGTGTCCTCAAACTCGTCCCAGGCTCCTAATCAAGGAGATCAGGGAGGAATGAAAGCGGCTTCCAGCAATGGTGATCTCCTCAGTGACTTGTTTGCGCCCCCTGCTGGTCAGACAGGAGGAGCACAAGAGGATTTATTCTTCAGCGATCCGACCAATGGCACCACTCCAGACTCCAAACGTAAAGGAGAAAAAATGTAAACAATTTTACATAAATTCTCGTTTTATTTAAAATAACGCATTTTTCCAATGTGTCCTCCAGCTTTGGGTGACCTGTTTGACCCGTTTGGGGTGGGTTCTGGCTCTGGTGTTGGCTCCAGTGTCGGCTCATCTCGACCAGCTTCTGGACCGGACCTGTTTGGAGACTTGTTGGGTTCAGATAGTTCAGCAACTAGTGGGTTCAGCTCAGCCAACGGTGGCACCACACCCGCCTCCAACACCAGCCTCTTCAACCTCAGTAGGTCCAGTTGTTTGGTTCCTGTGGTCCAAAAATCCTTCTGGCTCTCTGAAGTTCGGCTAAACGTTCCGCTGCTCCTTAAAGACGAGGCCCAGCTGATGCATCTTTTTCTCGGTAGATAAGATTGTCAAAGATGCCCCGAAGATGACCTCATCAGCCAGTCAGCCGGACCTGCTGAGTGGGTGGGACAGCTGGGCGGCTCACACCGCCGCTGGCGTCGGCAGCACCACCAGCAAACCCAGTTCTACCAGCACAGGTGAGTGAAGCGGGTCACTGGAGGATAGGTGCATCTTTAACCACGAGTCCTGACTCTTCTAACTCTGAAGGTTTTGCGTTTGTAGCTCCTGGTGCGTCCATGTCAAAGGCCAAGTCTCAGACCTTTGACCCGTTTGCAGACCTCGGTAATCTGGGCTCTAATCTAGCAGGTAGATTAGCCTCACGTTCCCTCTTTGTCAAGAAAACGATGAAAACAAGAGCGTCAATCATGAGAAATGTATTGCTTATCTTCTTTTTGTGTTTCCTTAAAGGTTCATCCAGCAGTCATTTTTCTGGGCCTGCCTTCACCTCAAAGGCTCCTCCTCCTCCTCCTCCTCCTTCCACCTCCTCTTCCTCCTCTAGTAAGCCTCAATCCCAGGCCTGGCAGTCTGGAAGACCCGCAGCAGCCCAGAGTAAACCTTGGATGTCGGCGTCTGGATCGACACCGTCCCAGCCTGCCGCTCCACCGCCCTCCAAACCCAACTACAACCTCAACTTCTCCAGTGTGATCGGTGGGCGGGAGGAGCGGGGCGTCCGCGGGCCTGGATTCGGTACGACGGACTCCGTTTGGCTTTCCGTTCGTGTTTTACCTCTTTGTGTTGACTCGTCTTTGACCTGTGTTTACCGAATAGGCCCCAAACCAAAGGTGAAGGAGGACGACTTTGAGGACCTGCTGTCCACTCAGGGCTTCGCTTCGAGGCCGGATAGAAAGGGACCGAGGACCATCGCCGAAATGAGAAAACAGGAGATTGCAAAAGACACGGATCCTCTCAAACTACAGGTAACACTCCAGATGCACGCGGGTTTAGCGGACCAGCCCGTTCATATTTCACACGAGCAGCTCCGTGTTTGTGGCTTCCTGTTTTGTCGTGCAGCTTTTGGACTGGATTGAGGGGAAGGAGCGAAACATCCGAGCGCTGCTGTCCACGCTGCACACGGTGTTGTGGGAGGGCGAAACCCGCTGGAAGCAGGTGGGCATGGCTGACCTGGTGACACCTGACCAGGTCAAGAGATACTACAGGAAGGCTGCGCTGGTTGTCCATCCAGATAAGGTACGGGACCTCGTCGTCATTTAAACACTTTTGGACAGATTTGTAGTTTTATTCTCGCCGTCTTCTCAGGCTACAGGTAAGCCTTACGAGCAGTACGCCAAGATGATCTTCATGGAGCTGAACGACGCCTGGTCAGAGTTTGAGAACCAGGGATCCAAAGCACTCTTCTGAACCCCCCGTGACCAAACCACATGAGGGTTAAACTGGTCTAGATGGGACAGGACTGGGCCCACATTGGGTCATTAAGCCTCTGAGAGGTGTCCTCTCCACCGCTCCCTTCTTCCTCCTTTACCTCCCCCCCGCCCCATCCATGCCTGGCAGTGATGAAACATTCCCACCGGCTCTAAGCAAACATCGTGATTGTTCTCGAACTCACCGCCTACCTGTGCGACTGCCTGAGTGGTGCTGCATAGATCGAGAGGAGGACGGGCGATCGAGGTGATGACTAAAACAGAATCTTCCATGTTGGTGGTGAGACTGTGCTGTCTACTGGCTCGGCGGTGTAACCCGCTCAGCGTGGAAACATGAAAGCTCGCCCAGATGATGGACAACAGAAGAAGAAACACCTTCTAAGTGCTGCTGCTGCACGCGTTGGGACCACCTCTACCTTCCTGAGCCGTTTCACTGCTGAACACCAGAGCTGCTGCTTTTACTGCTCCATCCTGAAATGTCCTTTTGGGAGTCCCGTAGGAATCCAGTCAGGCGGTCTGTTATTGAAGTGCTCTTCGTTCCACACTGTGCACGCTCTTCTACACCAAACCTCTCAGCAGCAGCAGGTCGGCGTTCCTGACCAGGAGCGTCCAGGTTTCAGTGGCGCTGTAGCAGGACGTCTGCAGGAACAGCCACCCACCTGCCCAGTGATCACTGCTCTTTTCTTTTCCCCAAGCATCTCCATCATCGTTAAGAGTTCTGTTCTGTCTTTAAGCTCCGCCCACTTCCAGTTCACATCACAAAGGATACAGAAGTGTCTGGTTTTCTTACTATTGACCTAAAATATCACTTCAGTGTAAATTATATGATCGTCCATCAAGTGGCTTTGTAAAGATTCCAGTGTGCAGGCTGGATCGTGTGAGTGTGTGTATGGAAGTGTAGAAGTAGGTGAGCATCATGCTCTCCAGCTTGTTTATCATCTGAGTTTTTTCTTGCTCTTTCCTGACTTTTCCTCACGGACCAATCAAATCACTTAGTTTCTTATTTATTCTTAAGTTTCGTTGAAGATCTGAGGTTATATTCATCAAAGTGAACGGCACAAGTTGAAAATTCATTTAATATATGTATATAAGTGGAACGTGTGGGTCACCGTGAGCCTTTGTTGCTGTTTTCATTCCAAAGCATCAGATGTTAATAGAATGTGCTTTTGCAGTCTGTCTGTGGTTTAGTCCTCTAACATCTTCACTTTTCCCCTGTTTAAGGTGGAAGTGAAGTTTCTTGTGCTGTGTGTCGGGGGGGGGGGGTCATAGGTGAATTACTGATGCTTGAGACGTGGGTCATGGTGGTGAACACCACTCATCAGCAGTGTTTACTGTACCAAATGACATCATACTAATATGAATGTAAATTTAAATGTAAAAAGAAATAAAGAACATCTTTTGATCTGAGACTAATTTTTTGTCTCGTCTGTTTTTAAAGGCCCAATGTGTGATATTTCATCTTATAAGTTATCAAATTTCTTGTATCACATTCTCAAATTTGTTTTTTTAATGATAATTCAAACAAGCATTTATTCTAAGCATTATTATTAGCTTTATATTTTAATATTTTAGACAAAAGAAGCAGACCGGTGCTCCATATGGCATGCGCCATCTTAAAATACAGTGACCTTTTAGGGACATACAACATATTAAGCTTCGCATTTGATGTTTGCGTTTTTAAATGATGTAACCTCAAAGAAACAGCAGGGGGCAGAAGTGCGCCTTGTAAGCATGCAGTCTGACAAAGTAACTAAGAAGAAGAAGAAACTAGCCACACCGTACTTCTAGCGATGGAGGATCACACATATTCTACAAGCAAACTTGAGAAACGGGATAGTTTGTCTCATCCAAGTAAAAGAAAAAGGATTTTGAAAAGTGAACAAGACCGGCGTCATGAGAACGCCGATCTTCTAGACTTTATTGCAGCTCTGCCTCTTCCTCTTGTGCGTGGGACGTTGCGGCTGGTTTGAGCAAATTCGGCTCCTTCATCTTGGGATGNAAAATGGCAAATAGAAATATAACATTTCTCAAATAAAATGAACAAAATATTGTCATTTTTTGTAGTCAGAAGTCATCACTAACTAGCTGCCGTTTGCTATTAGCAAACATAACTGACATAAAAAAGTTTTTCTTATTCAAAACCTATTTAGATTAAATTAATAAAATAAGTTAGATGAAAACAACTAACCTGTTCGCTGACTTGAAAGCTGGAATTAGATGATGACATGCTGCCGTTTACAGCAACACGATTTTGTATTGTATTTGTTATATTTGTTAATAAAGTTTTAAATAATGATAAAAAAACCCTTTTTGATCCTCGGGGGCTCCAATAGCTGCAATACCGACTCTAAACTGCGTGGTGCTAAAGAGTCGGATCTTTTTACTATGATTTCTGTGAATTTCACACACGGGGCCTTTAAGGTCAAAGCGCCGTTGCCATAAAAGCTGGTTTTAGTTTTTTAGTCATTAGCAGCTTTCAGAGCCTCCAGCTGGAAAACGTCATTTAAATTTAATCTGATATAATTTTTTATTCGTTTTTTGTTACTTGCTGATTTAAGATCTTAAAATCTCAAATAACATCAAACTACTTTAGGACTTTATTCTCAGATAGTATAATCTTTTTTATATAAATAAAAAAATTCTGATAACTTTCTTTTTGGTTTTTTTTTTGCCTTTAATCTTAGAAAATTAGATTTTGTTTTCTTTCAAATTTCAGATTTCAAAACGAAGGAAAGTTAATGTTTGTATAGATATGATAATAATCTTTCTGGTTTCTTTTAACACCAAAACCCTTTTTAATGTTGATGTATGAAGAACTCTTCATCAATAAATATGTAAAGAAATGTTGAAAATAATTACATTTGTTTAACTGTTTTGTTTTATTTCCATTTGCAGCATTACTTTATTTACATTTTTATTTGTCTATTTTGGAAGGAGTCCTCCATATTAATGATTAAATACATCACCCATCCAAAATAAAGGTCACCACCTGAATATGTGTCGTAATCGAAGCTAAAGGCAACCTTTTTGTGGCAGGGCTGTGTGTGTGTGTGTGTGTGCAAAACAAACGCAACCTGATTGATTTTGTTCATGATTTCAAAACACAAATGAGCCTGCATGATGGGTCTGAGCGCTCAGGACGCGTAATCCTGAGAAAAACGATGGACTTGATATCATCATCATCATCATCATCACCTTTATAAAAGCACCTTACAGACATACGGTATATCATGTCACCAAGGTGCTGCACAAGACTGAACTAAAAAGATAAAACAAAGAATATATAGGAACCCAATAAAAAAAATTAAAAACAGCAAAATACAAACATCTGCTAACACAGATTTAAAAGCCAGATTATAATAACGGGTCTTCAGCGCCTTCTTAAAAACCTCTACTGACGTGGAGAGTCGCACAGATTATGGAAAATCATTCCATAATTTTATAAATGATCGTCTCTGTACTTTCATCTATATTTTAGCCCGAAACACGATATTTTGTGTGTTTCTTTTCTTCATGTAAAACTTCAACAGGAATACATTTTTAATCATTCACCAGTTTTATGAAACAGACGAACTAAAATAAAAGAAGAGCCCACTCCTCGGTCACGGTGAGTTACAGATTTATTTCAAAGACAGAGACGGCCTACAGCTCGACAGTCAGCCTCCTGTCAGCTCATCTCCCCTCAACATCGTCGGCTTTAACATCAAAACGCTTCTGCTTCACTCCGACTTTACAAAAACACTTAAAAGAAGAAACTTTACCATTTGATTGTTATCCTCACACCCGTGTTAGCGTTGGCACTTAGGAGGGAGAGGGTGAGGGACAGAAAGGGAAGGTGGTTGAGCTTGTTTGGAGGTTTATAAAAGACCAAGTGAGGGAAAAAAGTGAATGAAGAAGATTTTTCCTTTTCTAATAAG